>BTPG01000002.1:200071659-200133520 GCA_036245525.1 Semisulcospira habei | reverse complement strand
ACTGTACGCGTCACGTCACTATGTGCGCGCACCGCGGAGTCAGTAGTGACGCAGGCCCCTGTCACTTAGGACAACAGGGCCAAACAAATACAACCGGCCGGTCTTTTCTACCTTGTGTGTAGAGCGAGGCAGACGTGTTTCAAAACGTGGCAGAATTCTTAACCGGTGATAGCACTAAATCTTGTAAAAATATACTACTTTGAGATGGTAAGTTTCGCCGTTTCTGACATTTTCTAGTGTAGATTTGCCCGAGTCAACGCTGTCTAGCTGACGTTACAAAAATACATAGTGACTGTATACAGGACACTGACGAATAGTTTGTTGATAGTTTGCGTGTTTAATTTGTGATATATAGAAAGAAGAAAAGGCCTTGCGGTTGCCGTAGTGCGCCTAGACTGAAAGAAAAACTTCAGTACTGACAAATCGTAGCTAGCCGAGTGAGTACGACCGGCTTTAGCGGTATTGCGTTCTACTTTAAACACAACTGTGAGTAAAAAGACCGATGTTTTACAGTTTTTTGGTGGTACCGTACGAAAAGGCATGGCGGACTCTATTCAATATGACAGCCTCCGGTTATTTTTGCCAGTTGTTTAATTTATGTAGCGTTAGACCTTTTAAAAACAACTGCGTAGAAACCCGGTCCTGACAAGCCTTCAATTTTGTAGACGGAGTCACTTGGTGTCAGCGTGTTATTACGAAGTTAGCGCAGCATAATGTGATTTGTTTACACCACCATTGAGCTATCTTAAAGTAGTGGCCAACTACACGCTATTACAGGTGACTATGCTGTGTCGCGGAAAATAGGCATATTGATTTCGCTTCACCGTTACGTGAAGGTTGTAAAAAGCTGGTAATCATTAGCGTTAGACCGCGCGGCGTTAACAGAATATTGAGCGTTCTCAAACAGAGTCATTGCTATTACTTTCTTGCCGTGGACAACTAAGAAATGATAGGTAAAACACAGAGTTAAATGATTCTGTTTAGGGCCTTAGCATGTCTGTGAACCATTTCATGCGATCTTGGTATCTAACGTAAACACATGACGTATGTCCTTAGCGAATCGTCCCCCACTGGGGGACCGGTATCCAACGTAAACACATGACGTAGTACGATAGAAACGAGTCCGACGGTCAGTGTCGGACCGGTATCTATCGTAGTACGTCACAGGGTCTTAGTAACGGCGTAAACAAGTGACGTAGTACGATAGAAACGAGTTCGACACTGTCGAACCGGTATCTATCGTACTACGTCACAGGGTCTTAGTAACGGGGCGAAGTGCGCAGTGCCGATATACAGTCGCGGTGCATACAACTGAAATGCGGTGAAGTTTTCTGCAGACCGGAGTCTACAATATTCGTGCATTCTGAATAAAGATTTTGTGTCTGTCTGTGAGTGAGTGCGTGTGTAAGTGTGTGTGTGTGAGTGTCTGTGTGTATGCGTGTGAGTGTTTGTGTGCGTGCGTGTGTGAGTGTGTATATGCGTGCGTGTCTGTATGTGTGAGTGTGTATATGCGTGCGTGTCTGTATGTGTGTGCGTATGTATGTATGCGTGTGAGTGTTTGTATGCGTGTGTGCGTGTGTGTGCGTGTGAGTGCATGTGTGTGTGTGTGTGTGAGTGCATGTGTATGCGTGTGTGCGTGTGTATGTATATGTGTGTTTATATGTGTATGTGCGTCCGTGTTTGCGTGCGTGTGTGTTTGTTTGTGTGCGTGTTTATTATATCGAGGGTTGACTGCCGAAAAGCAGTATCTTGCTTTTTCCTAGTTTTGCAGGAGACGCTTTTGAAATTTTGGACCTACTTTGAACCTTTCTGTACAATGCAAGAATTTAAGATGCCCCTCAAAATTTTACAATGTTATTGGGCAGCCTATTTTATTATGCATATCCATGGTATTATGGCTATATCTAAATTCTGGTTCAGAGGGCCAGTGTGGCTTCAGAGCAAACAGGAGCACCACCGATATGGTCTTTGTGCTGAGACAGCTACAGGAGAAGTGCCGCGAGC
The DNA here is from genome assembly GCA_036245525.1 of Semisulcospira habei. Lineage (NCBI taxonomy): Eukaryota > Metazoa > Mollusca > Gastropoda > Semisulcospiridae > Semisulcospira > Semisulcospira habei. The sequence continues at coordinate 200,131,516 of BTPG01000002.1, read as the reverse complement.
AGAACAAAGGGCTGTACGTAACGTTTGTCGACCTAACAAAAGCGTTCGACACTGTGAGCAGGCAAGGCATGTGGCAGATCCTGGAGCGACTTGGCTGTCCCCCAAAGTTCCTCAACATGATTGTCCAGCTACACGAGGACCAGCAAGGTCAGGTCAGACTCAACAATGACCTCTCAGAACCATTCCCCATTCTCAACGGCGTAAAGCAGGGCTGCGTGCTGGCACCGACCCTCTTCACCATCTTTTTTAGCATGATGTTGAAGCAGGCCACAGTGGACCTCGATGATGACGATGCAGTGTACATCAGGTATCGTCTCGATGGCAGCCTGTTCAACCTCAGACGACTGCAGGCCCACACGAAAACCCTAGACCAACTGATCCGTGAGCTGCTTTTTGCTGATGATGCTGCCCTCGTTGCACACACAGAGAGAGCCCTGCAGCGCATCACGTCCTGCTTCGCAGACGCTGCCCAGCTCTTTGGACTCGAGGTCAGTCTGAAAAAGACAGAGGTCCTCCATCAGCCGGCACCCAAGACAGTGTATCGCCCTCCTCACATCACCATCGGCGAGTCTGAACTAAAGTCAGTGCACCAGTTTACTTACCTTGGCTGCATTATCACGTCGGACGCCAAGCTGGACAAGGAGCTTGACAGCAGGCTGGCAAAAGCGAACAGCGCTTTCGGGCGACTTTTCAAGCGGGTGTGGCACAATCAACAGCTGAAAACAGGCACCAAGATCAGCGTGTACAGAGCTGTGGTCCTCACCACCCTGCTGTATGGTTCCGAGTCCTGGGCCCTCTACCGCAGCCAACTACGACTCCTCGAACGCTTCCACCAGCGCTGCCTGCGTACCATCCTGGGCATTCACTGGAGTGACTATGTCACCAATGTCGAGGTCCTTGAACAGGCTGAAACCGTGAGCATCGAGGCTTTGCTGCTGCGGACACAGCTCCGCTGGGCGGGGCATGTCTCCAGGATGGAGGATCATCGCCTACCAAAGATCACCCTGTTCGGCGAGCTTGCTACTGGACACCGTGACAGAGGGGCACCAAAGAAGAGATACAAAGACTGTCTCAAGAAGTCACTTAGTGCCTGCCAAATCGACCACCACCAGTGGTCTTCGCTTGCTGTGGACCGTGACACCTGGCGCTCCACTATTTACAAGGCAGCTGTCTCCTTTGAGGACTCTCGCAGAGCTAGCCTTAAGGACAAGCGGCTCAGGAGAAAGAACAGAGATGCCGCAACTCAGAACTCTGGCCATACCTTCCCCTGCAGCCACTGCGGTCGAACCTGCCTGTCCCGGATTGGCCTCCGCAGCCACGAACAAGCCTGCAGACGTCGTGGGCAACTCCTATAAAATCTTCGTTCGCGAAGTCCAGCCAAGAGAAATTCTGGTTTGAATTATTAAAGAAACCGTAACACGAGTGAAGATACTATATGTCTGGCAATCGGAAAGGCGATAAATAATGGCAGCAGAAACACCGTATCTCAACATACGAGAACCTTTCGCTGACAGAGCCTGCAAAGTGTTGACTGCCGAAACACCGTATCTCAACATACGACAACCTTTTGCTAACAGATCCTGCAAAGTGTTGACTGCCGAAACACTGTATCTCAACATACGACAACCTTTTGCTGACAAATCCTGCCACGTGTTGACTGCCGAAACCACGTATCTTCACATGGCTCCCTCACTGTGTTAGAAAACCAAAGGTTTCAGAGGGGAAGCGGGCAGCCAGATTCATGTAAATTGTTCTACTTGGCATCTGCCGTGAACAAAGTAGACAGAAAGCGTGTCTAGAAATGATTTATTTTAAACTAACACTATTCCACAGGTAATTCTCCAGCCTGTCATTCGCGAATTCTGTTTTACTATTTGAAGTATTTGGTGATAATGCATTAGAAAAGCATTTATTTAGACACATTATACATACTCATAGCACACTGATTTGACTTATTTTTAATTGGTATAGTCGCTATACTGCCAGTACGTTGAAGACAATTATTGTGGAAAATCACGTTATGTGGCAACCATGCAACTCTCACAATACATTAACAAAACATAATCAAATGTATGTGAGAGAGAGAGAGAGAGAGATGAAATGAAACTTTATTCGCCAACGGATAAAGTAATTAGCACATGGGACATTTTTCGGACTTGACGTTTTTACTCTACACAAAATGGTCAAACAGTGCATCGAGATATAAAGTGTAGTTTCACACACACTCTCGTACAATCATGTTGACTGGCTTGCATATATATTATAATGCACGGCAATAGAATAGTTTACAGTAAAAGCATGGTGGATAGATAACATGTTCAGGATTAGTGGATCACGAGGGGAAAAAAACAACTCTGAAGAGTTTATGCTGGACTTAATGACTGGTGCTTAAAGAGGATTTCTATACACAAAGAGAGCGACCTGCAGTGCGTTATGCTCGATGGCAAGGTGTTCCATAATGAGCCACCGGAAAATGCATGGCTAGATTTAAATATGTAAATTCTGGGACGTGGCATCATAAAATTTCTTCTGGATGTGGAATAACCCAGGTCAGATTTAGTAAAACGTTTGCATAGCTATTCCGGAGAGACAGACAGAGAGACAGACAGAGAGGATAGCAAACTATTTTACAGCTGTACCTTTAAATCCGGTGTTAACGACTGACTGCTCCATTTACAAAAATATTATTCCAATAGAGAAAATAACACTTCATCACGTTGTTGGCCATTTTCGCGCCGTCACAATAAGACAGCTTTCGGCACACACTGGTAATGCTGTCAAATTGTTCACGAGTATGAACCTCACAATTTCGACAAAGACGATTAGCGTATATTTAATTGTAGTAAAGTCTTTGATGCACTGACAAATGTTTTGTTTATAGGACGATTTTCACAACGCAAGCTGTGTGTCACAGTAGTACATGAAGTTGGCTGTTTCGCATGGCGTGGTCTAGAACTTTCTGAGACCGACAGTGTTGAAAGAAATAACTTTTTGCAAACCCGCTTTTTTTCCCCATCTACGTTAAAAAAAACTCTGCTCAGGCTCCGTTTTGGGGGATAGGGGTTTGTTGTCTTCTCCTAGCAGTGTTTTTGTGTTTTTTCCTCTGCATTTGAACAGATAAAGGACTTTTGCTTTTCACAGACGCCCAAGCTGTAAAATGCCTCAAACAGTGCTTGCTGTTCTGATTCGTAAACCCTGCTGCATTTAAAACGGCAATTGGAGCAGTCTTTTGGTTTATTTTCTTTACAGGTACTATTTTCCCTTTTTGGATACATATTCCTTTCCCTGCACCCACAAAGCCTTTCTTGAATTTTTCTTCCAGGTATCTGCATGGCAAATTTCTTCATAAACAGCTTTTTTTTTGGGGGGGAGGGGCGGGGGGGGGGAGGGGGGGGGTGGTGTCTTAAACTTGCCTCGTTTCCTTGGTGTTTGTGGTTTGGGGGTGCTGTGCAAAGGCGATAATGAAGAAGTATGTCGTGATCTAGGAGTTTGTGGTGTATTTGGTGGAGACATCTGTTCAATGACTGGACTATTTGGCGTGTCGTTTCTGCCACTGGTCTCATACATTGTGTCTTCTTGTGTGTTGCTGGTTTCTGGCACTGTGTCTCTGCTGCCTCGCTTGTCACTGGTACTGAGTCTCCTTGTGTCCCGCTTTAACGTGTCGCAGGTGGGAAAGGAAATACAGCATCATAGTGTTGGGCTTCAGTCTCAAGTAGTGACAGAATGATCGGTGATTGATCAACACCAGTGTCACCGGCTTGCGTGTCTGGGTAAAGAATCGTTTCCTAATGAAGCAAGTTATTTGAGTATATTATAACCGGCCTCTTTGTGCAGTCAGCAAGCGCCTTCAGCAGCAGATCAGCTGCGTCGTTGCTCCAGATTCCTGGGGCCCGCAGCTGTTCCATGTTCCAAAAGTATTTTAGGTACCTTTCATTTTCATCATCTTCATTTGTTGTCAGAAAGCAAAATAAAGTAGGTCGCAAATTTGTCCTCAAGGTAATTGCATATCTGTGTCCTCAGATCAAGCACCGTGATATTCAGGTGCATGGAAACTGCCTCGAAGAAACAGTTTCCGTCTGCAGCTACTTCTACTGAGTACAATCCGTTGGCTGAGAGCAGATTCTGAAGCCGACTTCTGTGCACTTCTTGTTTTCTCTGGTGTCGCTTCATCTCCTGCTTGCTCATTGCCTTGGCCAGCTCTATATTGCTGCTTTTGGATAATGTGTGTTTGCGTTTTCGTCAGTGAAAGTAAAGGCGTATTTTCGTCACTTTAATCCTCGTTGGAAGACGTCGGCACTACATCAGCTTGAGGTAACTCAGTGACTGGACTGTAAGTGGGATGCTTGATGATGTTGTCATTGTCACTCATTTTCTGTAGTGGTCAAGTCGCTTATGTCCAGGCGTTTGCTCTTTATCAAGGGCTCATCATAGTCATCCGAGCAAGACCACCGTGCACCCTTGATTTTCGCTGATAAAGGCTCCAGGTTTGAATGACACCAACTTGCATCCTCTTGCCCTGGCTGCTTGAAGAGTTGCTTGGAGGCTTGAAGGGGCTCATCGTCAGACAGGCACCAGTTGCAATCTTCTTGGATGACTCTGGACTGTTGACAAGTCATATTTAAAATAAATCAGTTATCATCAGTCTTTATGTTCGGGGGGTGTGTATGCGTGCGTGCACTGATATGTGTGTGTGTGTGTGTGTGTGTGTGTGTGTGTGTGTGTGTGTGTGTGTGTGTGTGTGTGTGTGTGTGTGTGCGTGTGTTGGGGTTGTGGGGGTTGAGGGGGGGGGGGGCACATAACGGTACACACGCGCACATCAATTCAGTAGCTAAGCTTCACATAATGATAGTGATACAGATAGGGTTCAAGACAAACTAAAGGGAATCGCTGATAACAGTAAATTGTAAACAAGAACCCGTAACTTATATCTGTTCGACCATACTCACTCGAAGTTGCTCAGAATTGACAGTGGCATTTAGTGGCCAGATTTAGGTACACATTGCCTTCAGCATCAGTCATTCTTTGGTTGGCTGTTCATTCTGTGAAGATGTGCAATTTGTACATGACTATGGATCAGATACAGTAGTAAATGACATTTAATAGCATTGTGCCGGGCTGAGGGTGGGGGGAACTTAAAAAAGACTACATTAATTATCATTTTACACTAACCTGCCTCTAAAATAATTTAATGATAATCAATAATAAATTGCAATGAGTATTTTACCAGTAATCGACCCAAATTTAACAGTCAATAGTGACGATTACATTTGTACTGAATACTGCACTCCAAAAATAGTATAGATGACAGAAATTATGTTACCTGCAAGAACACTGTGAGGCCACTGACTGTCCGATCCAAAATACTCCACTGCCCGGGAATGCTGCACTTGCGAAGAGTAGTATGAAAACTGGGGTCTTTCGGATAAAACATCCCACACTCTTGGTAGGATGTGGAACAAAAAGGATTTGTAGCTCGTTAGTATTCTAATAAACTGACATCATGATAACGGTACTCCAGTGCCATGAGATGCGGGCGCCGGTTTCCTGTCGGTGTTATCAACAGTGTTGACAGCGGTAAGGCAGCAGCTAACATATACCAGATTTCAGCGGGGGCGGGCGTTGGAATTAACAGATATACTGCAGGTCGTATTTTGAGATACACTTTCTCTGCACTCTTAATCAACTAAACAAGCTGACAGCAAACACAGCTTAACTCCAGATACTTGGTTTCGGCAGTCACTTTTTCTGCAAAGATTCGTGAGATAATAAGACCGTATAGCCGTATCTTCAGCAACTATGTTTCGGCGGTAATTGATTCTCTCTGTTTGCCTGAACATGTTTTCGGTTCTAATCAATATTTTTAAAACTAATGAATTTTTTAAAAAAAGAAATAGATCAGACAAAAGAGCATCGTTTCCTGAGTCTGATGATACCAAAAAGTCAAAATCTCCAAAAAAGTGATATACTACGTTTCGGCAGTCAACCCTCGATATGTGTGTTAGAGATATAAAATATAAGATTCCAAAAACATTTTTTTTTTCATTGCCTCTGTGCCAATACCCCCCAAAACAAAGTTATTTAAATAATAACCACACACACACACACACACACACACACAAAAAACTATTGCTATATGCACTTGATAACAAATTATTTAAGTTACCTACAAATACTTGATAACAAATTTTCCAAAGTCAATTATAACTGACAAATAACTTTACAGGTAACCTTTTAAGAACCTATAATTAGTTATTAAGTGACTTAAGTCAAGAACTTATAAGAACTTAAACACAACAAAATGTAAGTTCTTGACTCAAGTCACAACTTAAGTCACAACTTACTCGGACAGATTTGTCAAGATACAAGGACAATGAAAAAACTTTTTTTAGTAATAGTCAGGTGGTGCTGGTGGTGCTGATGGGGTTAAATAGTTAGGTGGCATGTCATTTTTCTGTGAAGTGTATGTCATTAATAAACGATTACCAAATCTGATTTTTATTTGTTTAAAAGATTGTGTAGTTTTTCTGTGGTTTCCTGAACACCGATCTGTTTCCCCATCTCTAAAAAACTAGCCTTCAGTTCTTCAACATTCACAGGAGATTGACTACGCATTTTATTTTGTATTTCAGACTTCTGTTTCTTGTAATTATTTAAATCATCCTGGACTCTCTTAAATTCCTCATCATCAATAAAATTATCGTTCAATGCCTTACTGATAATAAGTTTCATACTGCTCAGCTTTGCACCAGCAAGTGTACTCAATGCTTCATGTTTCTGTAATTTTGTGTGAAACCTCTTGTTCAAGGCCTCCAAACCAAAACAAGCCAGGCATGTAGCAACGCTAACAGCCTCAACTGCTATTCCAGCCAAACTCCCAATTCCTGTGGCGAACAGAACAATACCCCCCACAGAACATGAAGCTGAAACTGCACCAATAGCCATAGAAGTGTTTTGAACAGAATTAAATACTGACTTATACCTCCTTTTGCACCGTGAGTACTTAGCCTCCTCACTCTCCAAATATTTCAAAGCTTCTGTAATATTATTTAATCTGAATGCATCTGCCTGTAATGTTTTATCTGAAGCAATTGGCATATGTGGATCAGGCGCAAGTGTTGTTTTAGTCATCACATTTGTTTCAGTCGGCTCAAGCGTTGGTAGTTGCGGATAGAAGTTTACCATTTTTTTTATTGTCAAATATTTTTTTTTTTATTTAATCAGCAATTACATTTTGCAACTCTTCAAAAGTATACAATTTGCTGGCATAATAAAATGCAACAAGATCAATGTGTTCAAGGTTTATGTAAGTTAGACGAACAAAAGTTGTTTTGTCGACCACCACCTTGACAGCTGGAACACTGCTCGAAACATTAATAACATCATTATTTTTTGTAATGGCAATAAAGACCTTTGATGATTCTGTTACTGTTTCGTCCCATGTAAGTTTAATTCCCTGTGCAATTTGAGCCTCTTTAGCAGTAGTTACTGATTTCATGATAATTTCAAATACTATTGTCGCTTCTCTAGCCACGACTAAGCTTGCTGGCATAAACACAACAGAAGTATCTGATCTACCCTTTCTAGCTGTAAGAAGATACCGCCGTCTCTCATAATTTTCAACTTTCAGTTTTTCTCTGCTATTGTTGTCTGGGGCAAAACTTGGAACAAGGCTTACAATAAGCGGCCCAGAATTAACAACCTTCCTAAACACTAAGGCGCCTTCATCATCAGTGTATACATAAGGACTAATAAATTCCAACTTTATGTCCCAGTCAATTGTGGGTGGTGGTGCCGGTACAGGTGAAACCACCCACTTATTTCCCACATGTATTAAGTTGTAGGGCGAATTATTTACAGGTGGAGTAGGTACAGTAACATCACGCAGCTGTCCAAGTTTAGGAATCTGTCTTTCACCATCTTTCATGTCGACAATTACTTTCCTCTTGTACATACCAGTTGAATCAAGTTCAAAACCATATATTTCTCCAACATCCCCTTCCTTCTCAAAATCCTGTACGTCTGCCAAATCTTTCAACTCTGTAACCGGACACGCAACTGGTATGATTCTCGGCTTTGGACCACCACTCATTTTTTATAAACAAAAATAAAATTATTTAATTTCCAACACTACACTAAAATCATGCATAACAACTGGTTTGTCATCTTGATTAGTTACAGATATACTCAGTGACTCAAAGAAACTAGAACCTAATTTCTTAAACTGCAAATTAGGAAATCTAACAACTACACTTTCACAATACGGAGCAGTTCCAGTAGGTAAGCATCTCAACAAAGTTGAAGGCTTTCCATTGTGAACATTCTCAGATGTGTTTAGTTCTTTCAAATAAACATTTAGTACTGTGTGTACTGACAAATTGACAGGGCGTTTTCCAGTTATTTTAAGTTTTTTAATCTTCATTGTTATAATACCAGACATAGCTTCATCTAAATCATCTGATCTATACCAATCTTCGTCAATATAAAATCCAAGTAAATATGCAAATCTATCTGAAATTTTTAACCAATCTTGTTTCAGAAATTCTAATGAAACAAGTAGGTTAGCTGGATTTAAAGTTGCTTTAATTTTAAAATTACTTTGAAACCATTCAGCTATAGTACAAAAGTCATAATACCCAGGTGGTAAAGCTTCAGTCTTACCATCAAAAATTACTTTATTATATATATCATCTGTTACATTAAACCATTTTACTGTGTAGAACATTTCATGGATAGCTACAGCCTTGCTACCATCACGATTATCAATCCCATTAGTTAACCACACTGGTTTGCTAGTGTCAAGATTTGTTAAGGTAATAAACATTTTTATTATCTCATATAAAAAAGGATGGAATTTAAATCACCAACCATTACCACAACAAACGCATTTCAATTTAATGTGGATGCTAAATACAATGTTGCACCTACTTATGAACAGAAAATAATTCAACTAAACCAGCTTGACATAGCTGTGTCTGTACAAGATCTATTTCAAGTTAAAGTACCAAATCCGTTTGATCATTACCTAAACCCTCCAATAACAGATGACTCAACTGCAAGAAAGTGGTCCTCAAGTCCACTACAGATGTTTCAAAACCAACTCAACTTTGCAATACTATGCTCAACTACAGGCTGTGGTGTTTCATTCACAGACCACTTGAATCACTCAAACAAACTGATTAGGTCTGTGTATCGTTTCCATGTTTATTACCAGCTTAGACGTATACTGTCAGAACTGCATACACCATTACCCACTGAATCCAGTTTCAACAGGTATAACAACCCCATGGATATGAAAGCATTTGAACGCATTTGTAATGAATTTAACATAAGCACTAAGTATGACTTCACACAAAAACTTGATGATCACAATGGTATCGGTACACTTTATTATGCTATGAGTCACAGACAATACCCTCAAGATTACTACCCTGGGTACACTTCATTCTCATCAAAATCTGAAGTCTGGTTAGGATCAATAGAGCAGAAGCAGACTAATGCGTGGACCACATTTATTTTAGATAAATCTGACGGGTTTACTCAAGCAGGAGTCGAGCGCGTCAATGAGTCTATCAGAACATATGTCTGGTGTTTACTAGGTGCACAATCACTAACAAAATCAAACATTTTGAATGGAAGTGGTAAATTTGAATCTCAAAAACAATTTCTCGCAAACCTGGAAGATTCAATTAATTCATCAGTTGATCTCCCATCAAGCATACAACGCTACCAAGACGTACTCAGATATGCTAGATCAAAAGTTGACTTTGTAGTTGGCGTCGGGTTATACATGTTACCATCTGACCTTCAACTCCAAATGGGTACAATAACAAATTATAATAATGAAATCATTGTTGCAGGTGTTGGTCGAAAACTCGGTCTCAATCAATCTGTAAACTTAGGAGCAACAACCACACATGTACAGCCGTTAAAATCATTACAGACGGTAACAACCCCGCCCCCGGCCCCGGCCCCGGCCCCAACACCGGCACTCATACAATCAACCCCGGATCTAACACCAACCCCTGACACACATGAGTCAGAACGAACTGCATTGGTAATAGGTCTAACAGGATTAGGGGTTTTACTTCTTTACCTGTTTTATTAAATAACCCACCATCAACCCTCCTACTGTAACCAAAAAGACCCACACATGTTCTGCCATAAACCCTACTGCCTTTGCTGCTGTAGTAATCAACCAACTGACAACAGTGCCAATTATGCCAGGCAAAGCGACCACTGCTTTCAGAGACAATTTCTTAAGCAAGTCTGATATGTGAGACAACTGTTTCTTTACCCATGACTGTAAATCTTTTGGATCTGTGGGAGCCGGTGGGCCCGGGGGTGGCGGTGCCGGTGCTAGGGCTGGACCACCACCACCACTGCCGGAGACAGCCAACACAACAGTACTAATAATAAATCCAAGAGCTGTAATTAAACTAGCAATTGTGATACCCTGTTCTCTGAAAAGTGTTTTAAGTCTCTCAGCCAGAGTAGTGTCTTCGTAAAGTATTTTCTGAATAGTTTCTCTAATTCTGTTGACCTGTGATTTCAGTTTTTGTCTTCCAATACTAATTGTTTCTAACCGACCTGATCTTTCTATCTGCAAATCATTTAATCTGTGTTGAATTCTTTCTTTTATTTCTGTGTCAAGATTCCCATTGTCTGCGGTAGCCAGTTTTTCTTTTTCACGTTCTATGTGTTTATCAAGCTCTCCCAGTTTGGCAAGATTATTAACCATCTCACCTCTTATTGTCTGCAATGATTTATCCAAACCCATAATCTCTCTCATTGACAAAGGTGGGTCTTCTATTGTTTTCATAGCATCATTTAATTGTCCTTCAGTAAATGAGGTTTCTTGTATCACAGTGTTTGCTATTTCTGGTAGGCTTGTTACTGGTGCCATTTCAATTTGTTGCCCTGTTGGCAACTTTGTTTGTGTGTCATGAAGAACACTAGCCAGTCTTGGCGTGACAGGAGACCCTCCAATTCCAAGTTGACGCAAGGCACCAACACCACCTTCATTTTTTATTGTACTTAAAGCCCTAAACCTACTAGGGTCTTTTTTGTTAGTCAATAGTACTTTTCCTTTGTCAACAGTATTTAAATATAAATGACCCTTGACATCAAGTTCAAACTGATTAGGGTCTATGTTGTTGGTTTCTAAAAGTTCGTGACGTAAACTGTAAATATTTCTTGTACCAGTCATATCTGCCATATCTGTCATATCTGTTGTATTACCAAAATCATTCATGTCATCCATTTCAAAATCTTCATGATTAAATCCTCCCGCTGCCATTGTTTTATTAATTTATTATTTTTTATTGTGCATAATAAAAATGACACAGTCTTACGGATCAAAGTTAGACCCATACAGAAAACTACGTGAGCCTCTGGGTGTTAAAGGCATAAGACAATCAATCGTCATCACAAACAATCCTAGTACCATAGACCAGAACCAAACACTTACAGTCAAGTTTCCAAACCTAGGTCCCAGTGACGTTATTGTTCCTGGCACTGCACGCCTAGCATTTAATATTGAACTATCATCAGACGCAGATGTAAACAGAACACTGGTTGACAATCTTGGCAGAGCAATTGTTAGAACTATTAAAGTAAAACTTGAAGGACAGGAAGTGTTTAGTCTTGACGACGCAGATGTGTTCTACTGTTACAAAGATCTTTGGCTCACAAGAGAAGAACGAGAAGACCGTATTTACCAAGGCATACAATCTGATAATATTGGTAAACTTCGAATCAATGCCGGAGACAAAACAACTACTGGGGTACCAAAGGAAGTTATTATAGCAGAAACATATGGAACTAGATTTTACATTCCACTCGAGTTTGAAATCCTCACAGCTCATCTGCCTTATTATCAAGGGGCACTGAATGACCGTCTGAGCTTTGAACTAACTTTCAATGACTACTCCAAAGTTATAAAATCATCTGCCACAGATGCAACATACAAGATCTCTAACATTTCCTTGGAATATGAGATTGTTACACACACTGAACTAGCCAGACTCATTCAAAATCAGTACCAGTCAAGACTTCCAATTTATTATGACCGTGTGATTAGACATAGTTTAATACCCAAAGACAAAAGCGACCCAATGTGGAACATAAACTTGAACACACCAGCAAGGTCACTGAAAGGTATTCTTATGTTGTTTGTTGAACCAGTGAGTCCATATAAACGGGATTCAGAAAAATTCTACAATCCTAAGATTACACATTTGTCCTGCACAATTGAAGGCCGCCCTAATCAAGTGTACGCTTCAGGAATGCTGCCTTATCAACACTATGACGAAACCACAAAGTATTTTGCAGGAGGAAGGATTAGAGATAAACCTGCAAACATTGCGTGCAAAGATCTACATCTGTATGATGTTAGGATCGGACAATACCTTACAAATAAGTATGCACTTTGGTTAGATCTTCGTAGTACAGATGACGACTACCTTCATGGGTCAGGACGAACTGTCGAGAATGGTAGTGATGGAATAACAATTCAGATACAAAAGAAGGTTGAAACTGCTGCAGCCATAAACATATATTTGTACCTGATATATGACGCACAACTCAATATTGCAGAAAGCAGACTGAGTGGACACATATATTAAAATTATATTGTGTATTAAAATGAACCTGAGCTTGATGACCCTTGACCCACACTGTGGATTGTTTTGTGGTGCCACAGGGTGTGGGAAAACTGAATTTGTACTTAACCTCTTACAAACAAGATACATACACCATTTTGAAAACATTGTAATATTTTGTCCTACAATCAAACACAACAAAGCTTATCACAACCGTTTATTCATTTGGACTGACAGCAACATTTACTTAGTTGACCCTGAGAAAAAACTGAATGACTACCTACAATATTTTTACAAGCAATTTGAAGGACAGCCAACATTGTTTATTGTTGATGACTGCTCAGCAGAGAAAGACATTGTCAAGAAGAGAAACACTCTAGCAGAACTTGCCTTCAGTGGCAGACACGCAAATGTAAGTGTATGGATTCTCACTCAGAAATATAATGCTGTACTGAAAGATTTTCGTGAACAGTTAAAGTTTATCTGTTTGTTTTACTGCAAGGATCGTGACAGCTTTGAAGACTGTCTCAGAGAAAACGATGTCATACCAAATAAGCATGAACGTGATGATGTAAAAAATAAACTGAAATCAACTAAGCATCTAAAGTTCATTTTAAAGACAGATCAGCCCACAGGGTATGGGTTAGTAAATTGATGTAAATTAATTTATACATTTGTTTGTCCAATAAAAATGACAGACGGACAAATCATACAGGTGCTTGATCTCACACACCTTTTCAAAGATGTTATGCACTTTACTGATTTAATATCACCCAAACAGACTTACATAAGCCTTTCAGCACCATCAGAAATATATGTTTCATATAGTGTGACTTTGGTTTATGTCGATGAGCATCCAAATGTGGAGCACATGACAGTTGATTTAAAGACACCTACTTTTAAAGTTGATGATACCAACTATGGTTGGTTAGGGGAAATTTGTTATAGCATATTTAAACAACTACGCAAACTAAATGTTTATATTGACAGTGTTACAGTTAATAAAGTGGTATTACACAGGGTGAGCCAGCGGTAATATTTTTTCATTTATTATTTTGTCGGACAAATAAAAATGACGGACAATGTTCAAAACCCTGGCTCATCTAGTTTAAGAAACGTGTTTCACACAACAAACTTACCCATATCCAATACTAATAATGTTTACGAATCAATAGAAAACTCTTTTTCTGTCATACAGCAAAATCTTATCACAGGCAGTGTTAAGATTCAGATTGTTGCGAAAATCGAATTCACTAGGGTGGACGGTGAAGTGATTGTATCGTATATATCAACAAGACAACACACAGTTAACACAAGAAGAGAATTAGAGAACGTGTTTAGAGACAGACTATTACCAGACTTTCTACAGGCAATTGACAGTGCAAAAATGAAAGGATCTGGTTGGCACGAAGGACATGTACATGAACTGCAACTAAAGCAGTCTAGGTATCATCCTATACTAGGTAAAGCATGGATACCACTGCCAACAGAAGTTGCAAACAAAAAGGCTGTTGTCAATATTCAGAACAATGACAACTATTGTTTCATGTGGTGTGTGCTTGCTAAACTACACTTTATAAAATCAAAACCTGAACGTGCATCTAACTACACTAAATTTGTAAATGAACTCAACTTCAGTGGCATTGAGTTCCCTGTTAAAATAGAAGACATAGACTTGTTTGAAAAACTAAATCCTGGTATATCTGTAAATGTGTATGTGTGGGATAATGAGTCTGTTGACAAGTTACAACCAATTAGAGTGTCCCCAATTGCCCCAACCTATGGAAAGTCAGAAGATAGGCATGTTGATATGTTACTAATAAGCTCTGGTGATAACTTCCACTACACAATTATCAGGAGTATGTCACGACTAATTCATAATCATGTATCAAAACATAATGGTAAACAGGAAGTGTGTAAGAGATGTTTACAAAGATTTTCTTCTATTGCAGTGGCACATAAACACGTCCTGCATTGTAGGTCAGCTGATGACATACAAACTGTACTTAAGTATCCAGAACCTGGTAGTCAAGTGTATTTTAAAAACTATGGGAATCAACAAAAGCTGCCGTTTGTAGTGTATGCAGATTTTGAATCACTGGTTGTTCCGTATGAAGGTCATGTTCCAGAGACATTACCAAAGACTATAAAACTGAGTGACCAAGTGGTGTGTTCTTTTGGATACATTATTGTTAGGTCAGACGGTCTTCATTCAGAACCTGTTATCTACAGGGGTGAAAATGCATCTTGTCTGTTTTTAACAGAAATGAGACATCTGTATAGTCAGGTAGTACAGTATCTCACAACATGTCAGATGCCTTTGGTGATGACAGAAGAAGACAAACTGAAATTTGATACAGCTGAGACGTGTTGGATTTGTGAACAGCCTTTAGGATGTGATAAAGTTCGTGACCACAACCACATAACTGGGCGTTACAGAGGCGCTGCACATAACAATTGTAACTTGTTATTAAAAATAGATCCTAAGACATACAAGTTACCAATCTTTTTCCACAATCTTAAAGGATATGATTCACACATTATCATGCAGGCTGTAGATGAGTCGTACAAAAACATAAGTTGTATTGCCCAGACAACTGAGAAATACTTGACTTTTAGGTTAGACAAATTAGCATTTTATGACTCCATGCAACATTTGTCTTTAGGTCTTGCTAGTCTGGCAGAAGGACTGACTGAGTATCCAATAACGAGTAAATATTTTGAACCAGACTTGATTAAGAAAGGTGTGTATCCATATGAGTACATTGATCACTGGGTTGTGTTTGAGGAAACAAGACTGCCACCAAAAGAGAAATTTTATTCCACACTAACTGGTAAAGGTATTTCTGACTCTGAATACCAGCATGCACTTGATGCGTGGGGGCAAGTTAGGGTGTCAGACTATTGGTGACTACCACGATCAGTACTTGAAAGCTGACGTTTGCTTGCTAGCAGATGTATTTGAAAGTTATCGTGAAAAGGGTTTGTTGCACTACAGACTTGACCCAGCCTGTTACATCACTAGTCCTGGCATGACATGGGATGCATTTTTGAAATCCAGTAAGATATCTATAGACCTGTTGTCTGATCGTACGATGGGTGAAATGGTAGAACGCGGATTGAGAGGAGGGATTAGTATTGCAGCAAATAACTACGCCAGAGCCAACAATAAATATCTGGACACCTTTGACCCCTCAAGCCCGGGGTCAAGGTCATTCATTACGTACCTTGATGCTAATAATTTGTATGGCTGGGCAATGTGTGAATTATTGCCCTTGAAAAACTTTTGTCTGTATGATTTGTCACAGTATGATGTAACATGACGTGGGCAGTGGGCAGATGTTCACATCTGCACGGGACATAGACGACCCCGCCCTCCACGAGTCGCCTGCTGCCTTGCAGGCCTGGCCGCTTGGCTGCGGAAAGGCTAAGGGAGGAAACCCCTGACATCAAAGCCCCCGTGTCTCCGGGGAAGGCTTTTGAGCCAGAGACTAGGACAAGGACAGTCTGATATAAAACCTACGACCCGAGGACCTCGATGCCATCGTCCCAGCTTGCTAGGCCATGGCAGATGAACCAAGGGTTTAAAGGGTGGGGCCAGTACTGCGCACACTGCACTCCACCAAAAAGCTCCACTGCGCAGGCTTTAGGAAACGTCCACGGACCATGACACTGACCATTCCAAGTCCTGTAGCGATGGGCGAGGGGCGAAACGGCAGGTGAAAGATGTCACTGGAAGCCGCAGTCTCAAACCTGCATGCAGGCGGTTCAGGATATTGGTCGCCTGATGTTGACCTGGGGATGACAACATCACTCGGCACACCCTGAACGACCAAGCAGCCTTCTCTAGGGACAGCACTGCTTGCTCCACACGGAGAGGGGCCTAGAAAAGGTGGCCTAACCAAAGCTCGTCCCCTCGCAACCCCAGTTGGCTAGCCGCGGTCAACGGGCATCTTCTCCTGCGGTCAAAAAACAAGAAAGAATAACGGATCCACTCTCATGACGACCACGACCGGACTCAATGTAGCATGCTGGAACGTCCGAACCATGCTCGACAAAGCAGACAGCGGACGCCCTGAACGTCGCTCCGCCCTCATTGCCCATGAATTGCGGAGGTTAAACATCGACATCGCCGCGCTCAGCGAAGTACGCCTTCCGGACGAAGGCAGCCTCCAAGAACTTGGTGCTGGGTACACCCTCTACTGGTCAGGCAGGCCTGCATCAGAAAGACGGCTCTCAGGCGTGGGTTTCATGGTCAAGACATCCATTGCGACTAAGCTGGAAAACCTACCAACGGGCCACTCAGATCGCATCATGTCCATGCGCCTCCCACTGAGACACCAGCAACACGTCACCCTTCTCAGTGTGTACTCCCCAACCCTCCTGGCAGAGCCTGCTGAAAAGGACAAGTTTTACACTGACCTGCGCAGCCTCCTACAGAGTACCCCAGCAGACGACAAAGTCATCATCCTTGGCGACTTCAACGCCAGAGTGGGCCAGGACTCTGAAGCCTGGAAAGGAGTCCTCGGCAAGCATGGCGTGGGGAACTGCAATGACAATGGCCGCCTACTGTTGGAGTTCTGTGCGGGAGCAGCAACTGGTCATCACCAACACTACTTTTCAGCAAAAGGACAGTCGAAAGACCACCTGGATGCATCCTCGCTCCAAACACTGGCACCTTATCGACTATGTCCTAGTGCGTCAGAGGGACCGCAGTGACGTCCTCCTCACCAGAGTGATGCCCAGCGCAGAGTGCCACACTGACCACCGCCTTGTCCGCTGCAAACTCAGGCTCCACTTCAAGCCAAAACCCAAGAAATGGGGGCCCCCCAAGAAAAAGCTTGATGTTGCCAGCCTTCAGCGTGATGATGTGAAAGCTGCCTTTCAGACAGATTTACAGCGCAGGCTCAAAGACACAGCGGACCCAGTAGACTCCTCCCCTGAAACACTTTGGGAACAACTAAAAACTGCTATTGCAAAATCCTCTGCAGAAGTCTTGGGTTTCGCCAGAAAGAAGAACAAAGACTGGTTTGACGAAAACGATGTAGAGATCCAGGAACACCTAGCAAAAAAAAGAGCCGCCCATCAGGCTCACCTAGCCCAGCCTTCCTGCCCTGTGAAGAAGTCTGCCTTCCGCCTCGTCTGCAGCAGTCTCCAGCGCAAGCTCAGAGATCTCCAGAATGAGTGGTGGACCAGACTTGCACAGAGGACCCAGCTTTGCGCTGACAATGGTGACTACAGGGGTTTCTACGAAGCACTGAAAGCAGTGTATGGCCCCAGGCACCTGGTACAAAGTCCCCTGCGAAGCGCGAACGGCCAGGCACTCCTCACAGATAATACCTCCATCTTGAACCGCTGGTCGGAATACTTTCAGAGCCTCTTCAGCGCTGAGCGCACTGTTCAAGAAGCAGTCATCCTACAAATCCCACACCTCCCAGTAAAGGTTGAATTGGACGAACCGCCCACCGCTGAAGAGACCCTCAAAGCCATCCATCAGCTCAAGAGTGGCAAAGCAGCAGGCATTGATGGAATACCGCCAGAGATCTGGAAACATGGAGGCACAGCACTGCACAACAAGCTCCATGACCTCTTTCTCTGCTGCTGGGAGGAAGGAACACTACCAAAAGATCTCCGTGATGCAGTCGTTATCACCCTGTACAAGAACAAAGGCGAGAAGTCTGACTGTTCCAACTACCGGGGAATTACCCTGCTGTCCATTGCTGGGAAAATCCTTGCAAGGCTGCTCCTGAATCGGCTGGTACCTGCCATCGCTGAAGACCAACTCCCAGAGGGCCAGTGTGGCTTCAGAGCAAACAGGAGCACCACCGATATGGTCTTCGTGCTGAGACAGCTACAGGAGAAGTGCCGCGAGCAGAACAAAGGGCTGTACGTAACGTTTGTCGACCTAACAAAAGCGTTCGACACTGTGAGCAGGCAAGGCATGTGGCAGATCCTGGAGCGACTTGGCTGTCCCCCAAAGTTCCTCAACATGATTGTCCAGCTACACGAGGACCAGCAAGGCCAGGTCAGACTCAACAATGACCTCTCAGAACCATTCCCTATTCTCAACGGTGTAAAGCAGGGCTGCGTGCTGGCACCGACCCTCTTCACCATCTTTTTTAGCATGATGTTGAAGCAGGCCACAGTGGACCTCGATGATGACGATGCAGTGTACATCAGGTATCGTCTCGATGGCAGCCTGTTTAACCTCAGACGACTGCAGGCCCACACGAAAACCCTAGACCAACTGATTCGCGAGCTGCTTTTTGCTGATGATGCTGCCCTCGTTGCACACACAGAGAGAGCCCTGCAGCGCATCACGTCTTGCTTCGCAGATGCTGCCCAGCTCTTTGGACTCGAGGTCAGTCTGAAAAAGACAGAGGTCCTCCATCAGCCGGCACCCAAGACAGTGTACCGCCCTCCTCACATCACCATCGGCGAGTCTGAACTAAAGTCAGTGCACCAGTTTACTTACCTTGGCTGCATTATCACGTCGGACGCCAAGCTGGACAAGGAGCTTGACAGCAGGCTGGCAAAAGCGAACAGCGCTTTCGGGCGACTTTTCAAGCGGGTGTGGCACAATCAGCAGCTGAAAACAGGCACCAAGATCAGCGTGTACAGAGCTGTGGTCCTCACCACCCTGCTGTATGGTTCCGAGTCCTGGGCCCTCTACCGCAGCCAACTACGACTCCTCGAACGCTTCCACCAGCGCTGCCTGCGTACCATCCTGGGCATTCACTGGAGTGACTATGTCACCAACGTCGAGGTCCTTGAACGGGCTGAAACTGTGAGCATCGAGGCTTTGCTGCTGCGGACACAGCTCCGCTGGGCGGGGCATGTCTCCAGGATGGAGGATCATCGCCTACCAAAGATCACCCTGTTCGGCGAGCTTGCTACTGGACACCGTGACAGAGGGGCACCAAAGAAGAGATACAAAGACTGTCTCAAGAAGTCACTTAGTGCCTGCCAAATCGACCACCACCAGTGGTCTTCGCTTGCTGCGGACCGTGACACCTGGCGCTCCACCATTTACAAGGCAGCTGTCTCCTTTGAGGACTCTCACAGAGCTAGCCTTAAGGACAAGCGGCTCAGGAGAAAAAACAGAGATGCCGCAGCTCAGAACCCTGGCCATACCTTCCCCTGCAGCCACTGCGGTCGAACCTGCCTGTCTCGGATTGGCCTCCGCAGCCACGAACAAGCCTGCAGACGTCGTGGGCAACTCCTATAAAATCTTCGTTCGCGAAGTCAAGCCAAGAGAGAGATGTAACAGAGTCAGGGTTAACAAACAATATTATGAATCTTGATCGAAACGATCCAAAGGGTTGGATCTTTGAAGTAGACCTGGAGTATCCACACCATCTACATGATTACCACAATGATTATCCGTTGGCTGTTGAGAAAATGAGTATGACAGGGAAAAAAGAAGACACTAAACTTGTACCAAATCTAAATGACAAATTCAATTATGTTTGTCACTACCGCTTGTTACAGTTTTACATCAGACATGGGTTAGTACTAAAGAAAGTTCACAGAGGAATTCAATTTGATCAGAGTGCTTTCATGAAAGATTACATAATGAAGAACACAACCCTTCGTGCCAGAGACGGCAACACTGCATTTGACAAAGACTTCTTTAAGCTTATGAACAATGCCTGTTTTGGCAAGACAATGGAAAATCCTCATCACCGCAAAGATGTGAGACTGGTCACAACTGAATCGGGTGCAATTAAACTTACAGGTAAGCCACAGTACACAGGGTACAAAGAATTTCATTCATCATTGTATGCTGTGTCACTCAAAAAAAAGATTGTTAAACTGGACAAGCCAGTATTCATTGGTATGGCAATTCTTGAGTTGTCAAAACTGTTGATGCTTGAATTTTATTATGATTACTTCAAACCAAAATATCCTGAGTGTCGATTGTTATACACTGACACTGACTCTATGATAATAGACGTGCCTACTGAAGACTTTTACGAAGACATGAAAACAGAGTTACACATGTATGACACGTCTGACTACCCTAAAGATCACCCGCTGTTTAGCACACAAAACAAGAAAGTGCCTGGTAAGTTTAAGGATGAACTGAATGGTGTGCCTATAGTTGAGTATGTTGGACTGAGATCCAAAATGTATTCTATACTGCACCAGAAAGGTAGTCAGTCAAAAGCCAAAGGAATAAAAAAAACAGCGATAAAAAATAAAGACATTCGTCATGAACATTACAAGCAAGTGTTAGATGGTGCACTAATGCCTGATTATCCAAACAAGTCACTGAGATCAAACAAACACAATCTTGAAATAATTCAAACGCACAAAAAGTCACTTGCAGTTGGGGACACAAAACGAGTGTTTCATAGTAAAGAGAAAGCTTATGCACCAGGTCATTACAGACTCAAGTTATCTGAAGATATTTGTGATGAACTGGTTGATGAATTAATTGACGACTTAGTTACTGAAATGAGTAACGGTGTCTGGGGGAATAATCTGTAATTCTTCTCTGACAAATGCCCTCTGGGGTGCAGGGTCGTACAGGTAATATATTGTTGCGTCTGCGCCGGGAATTATTTTTTTTATATTGTGTACAGACGTTGACCAGATGGGGTCTGTTGCCCTGCGTCTGTCGTCGTTCTCAGCCTCCCCTGGCTGATATAAATATCTCACCTGTTTAGTAAACAAGCTTGTGTCTGGAGGTGGGGTTGACATTGTTTTTGGCTCTGTAATTGTTTTCAATTTAATAGCATCAGCGGGTTTAGGGTGGCCTTCATTATTCATTGCTTTTATCACATGTGGTAATCTCTTAACCCACTCAGTGTTCCGGGTGTCATGCATGAGTTCCTTAGAATACTGGTAACTGAAAAGTCTCTCTGACAACTGTTTGTTAAAGTTCTCTACAATTGCCTGTGATCTGTGCACACCTGGAATGCCTCGTCTGACCAGTACGCCATGCTTAGCAAATAACTGATTAACTGCGCCCTTAAATTCAGATCCATCATCAACTTGTACAAGTCTGGGGTATCTTAAGGGGCCTCGACTATATATTTTTGATAAAGCAGTAGCAACTGTACTGGCTGTTTTGTCAGATATGGGTTCAGCGTCTTTATACCTTGAAGCAATGTCTACGACAGTTAATGCATACTTGTATCGTTTCTTTCTTATTGTGTCATGTGGTAAGAACAGGAGGTCCATTTGGTGTGTGTCATTTGGTGTTGCGTTCTCAAAATGAGGTCTAGATATCTTTCTTGGAGCAGGGAGATATATCTGCCAAATTGCCTGTCTCTGTAACCATTGCTTGACTTGATTGAGTGTTATATCTCCACCCACAGCGGCATGTAATTTCTGAATAGCTGTTGCTCCTTTCCAATAGCCTGATGGAGAGTAATATATTTTCGATAGTTTATTTTCGGCTGCCATTTTTTCTAGCAATGAAAACTCCTGTAAAATAAACAAATGTCATTCCCACTAGAACAAAGATTATCTCCCCGTTTCTTTGTTGTGTGCTTGGTTTGTAATAGTCACTTAGTTTCGGTTTCGGGATAGACATGTCTTCACCTGTGACAAGAAAATATTCCCTGATTGCTTCGTCTGTATTTGAAAACGTATGTTGTGCGTGGCCTTCAAGCCTGAGTTTTTCATTGATGAAATCAAGTTTTTCAATTCTATTCTTTTCATATTCTTGTTGAGCTTGAGCGAGTTTCTCTGTTGCCTCATTGTGACGTTTCATTTCTTCTGCTGATTCTTCTCTACCCATTTTTGAAAAGAGATAATTAGAGCCACTGAAAGCCAATGCGTTAACAACTGCCCCACCAATCATAATAGCTATCGTCGCCATATTATTTTTATTTACATAGAAACATTTTCTGGAATAATTCCCTGCTTGACAAGAAAATCTTTTGTCGCAATCGACGCTGTGACAACTACAATTAGCTTAGCACTGTCTTCGAAATCAAGTCTACTCAAGTCTGCTGATTTCATTTTGAGTAGACTTTTCCCCAGCATAGAATAAGCTACTGCTAATCCACTGATTACGGCAGAGTGATACACAAGGTTCATCATGTTCTTTGAGTCATTCATTTTCTAAGGCAAGAAAAATTAAAATAATATTTTTATTTACTGCATATAAAATGGGTCAACGGCTTTGGATGTTAATGGTAATGTGGCGACTTCTGGTTTTGTTTTTGGAGTGTCTGATTTTCTGGTCACTGTACGAGTCTGTGGTTTGTATTTTTTGTATAATTGATACCCTAAGTAACCAAATCCGACAACAAATCCGACAATTATATATTTTGTTGATTGAGGTTCGGGGTCAGGGTTAGACTGGGTTGTTTGTCTCTCACTTTGATGTGGGTGTCCTGTCGGTGTTGGTCTTGATGGTAGTGAAGGTGTTGATGCCTGGTCAGTCACATGAGACTTTTCTGTTTGTGTTTGAAGCTGTAATTTTTTTTGCCTGTTCCATTCGGCTAATCTTTTTCCTGCATCAACGCGGCCTGGACTTTTAGCCTTAGTCACAGTTTGAACCTGTGTCAAAATAGGGTCCGGGTTCAGTTGTGTAGTCATCTTGTTCTCGTCCATTTGATCCTTCTTTTTCTTTCTCTAGAAAATTTATTTTTGAAAAATCAATATGACTCCCGGTAACAAGAAGGGCTACGACAGGAGCAAGGTAATTTCCGAACTTGTAAAACATGACACATGCTAATTTGCCAATTGAACTTGAAACAATAGGATTGCTTTCAAGGTCGTGTGAAAGACTGTCACTATCCACAGGTAGAAAGTGACTCACTGCTTTTGTGTATAGGCATACAAGAGATCGACTCAAATCACGAGTCATTAGTGAGGCAATGTGGTTTTCATATTTTGAATGAAGTTTTAATAGTTCGTCAGCGGTGAGAGATTCAATATCCTCTGTCATGTATTGTTTTCCGAGATAAGCCTTTGACTTGCCTGAGACAATCACAGACAAAAGACGCTGTTTCTTAGAGTCTAAATCTTTGTTTTCTACAGCGTTGATATCATTTAGAAGAAGTAATTCGTCTTGATTCATTTTATAATAAAAAATATTAATTTTAAATGACATTGATTTTGGAAACCTTTATTTTACTGAAAAAAATAAGGAGAAACCTAAAAAAACGGGGTGTGTCATTAGATGAGCGATTTGTGATCAAAAACAATGAAAAATTGACGTCGTCAAAAAAATCTGTTGTATTCTCCATCTTTATATCTCTCAGGTTTAGAAACAAAATGTACGTAGGCATACATTGGCAGGGGAAGGCGGTTAAAGATATTTGACGTACTTAGACATACACTGGCAGGGGAGGGCGGTTAGAGATATTTGACGTACTTAGACATACATTGGCAAGGGAAGGCGGTTAAAGATATTTGACGTACTTAGACATACATTGGCAGGGGAAGGCGGTTAAAGATATTTGACGTACTTAGACAAGCAAGCCACTTTTGCCATAAATTTTTTGTTTGTGTCATGAACTTTACGTTTCGGCATCAAACGGCACCATCAGATCTGCTTTAGCCCCAAAATGCCTGACATGCTACCACAGGATGTCGGATCGACCATGATAGTTCAAGAGTGGTGTCAGAATAGCTTGGCGCCTGCAGGCGCCAAGCTATTCTGACACCACCCTTGAACTGTCACGGTCGATCTCTCTCCAGAACTCTGACGTAAAGAAAATGGATAATTGCATCCTCTGGATGTAATCACTGAGTTAGTGGAGGAGCCAATGTCCCTTTGATCACGAATGGCCGTAAAGTTTCATCAAAATGTGACGCAGTCTCCACTACAGCTGGCCGTCATATTTCACTGACGTCAAATGGCATCGACAGAACAGTGATGGTACCAAGTCACATTGCAACTGGAACTGTGAATCCAGCACCAGAACGTTTGTGATTGAATTTGATATTTGGCTGATCCGAGTGGGCGGTCTGTGGGGCAGTGGTTAAGGCGCCTGCTAAAGGTGCGATGTTCGATACCGGGTCAGTTTCGGCGTCGGACTTTTCTCCTCTAGTAAGTGTCACCGTTAATTTCTTGCGGACCGTCGGGGGTTCTTTCGCCGGGTACTTCGGCTCTTCCTCCTCCAGCGACTTTGGTATCAATTTCAGCCCAATATAAAACGATTTGAATTTCCAAAAACTTCAGTAAAAGCTTGAGCTTGCCATTAGCATCACGTGAATGTTCCCCCTGTAGTATCAGTACAGTGTGTCAATGAATGAGCGTGATTCACGTGAGCGCGCTTATTGGGTTCGGTTTTCGGCGGCGCTTTGAGCCGATATTCAATTGGGTAAAGCGCCTATTTAATGCGCTGATCATTTATTTATTTATTTATTTATAATTGTTCCTAACAAGAGACAGAGAGCGGCATAAAATGACACAGACGAAACACAAACACAAAAAACCCAACAACTGATGCGCGTTATTAGGTCATGGACGCTGATTGTCGCTAAACAATCTCCTTGTTTCTCCGCCCTTGAAAATGCCCTGCGGGTTATGTAAATAGATGTTCAGTAGAAAACATGACAGACTGTGATAACCGGCGGGGTTTTGGCGTGCAAATAACGAGTTTCCATTGAACACTTGCATAACTTTGTTTGAAACGAGATAAAAATATACTTGTCACCGTTGTCCCCTTCGTTGCCAGAACAGAACCAGAGGGCGCCCTAATGCAAGAGTCAAAGCTCCTCATGAGCCCCCGTAGTGTCAGCAAGAGGCTTAGATCCTCATGAGCACCTGAAACTGCGGCGCCGAAACGTGTAGTTGAAATCGGAAGTACTGAGTGGATTGCGCATTTTTTTTATTTTTCCATAACGACGGTGTCACTAGCAAGCAGCTTTGCCATTTCACGGCATTCTGGCGAAAGGCTTAGCGAAGCATCCTTCGGGGAGTATCTTTAACCCTTTTAGCCCCAAGGTCCCAGTTCTCAAATTTTGGAGGCCCGGTGTTGCCTAACGACTATGTACCACTTGTAGGAGATGGATTGATCATGATAGTGATGCAAGGGTAAAGTTCAGGCGCCAAGCTCACCTGGCTCTACCTTTGAATTATCATGATCAATCCATCTCCTGCTGCAGGGTCCCGGGGCTAAAAGTGTTAAGCAGTTCAGTGCCAGCTGGCGGCGCAGACAGTGTTTCTGTAATCTTCCTTAATTCAAGATCAAAATCTATAGATGTCCCAGGAACGAGGAAAATCGTGTCAGCAAGAGGCATAGATCCTCATGAGCCCCCGCAACTGCGGGGCTCATGAGAATCTATGCCTCTTGCAGGAGGGTCGTGTCATAAACATTTCTCGGCAGTGTGCGGGTTAACCGAAAGGTTATGTTCAGTCGTGCATACTAAGGAGGGGCCGCAAGAAAGGGTTGTCTACATGTATGCAAATGAGGGGCGGGCCTTAAAATGCCCGATGCATTTCTCTCGCTATTTCATTTAGTCCGTGCTCGTACGATGGAATGACCTCACACAAAGGAAACAGCCACATACGTAAATCCCGTTGACCTACCTCCGTCTGCAAAACAGGGGTAACTGGGTTGATCCACATACTTACGGCAACTTCACGGCACACGTAAGCTGCCCGGAGTGAAACGTATGCAATGCTATTTATCTGCAACGTAGAGATCTATACCGTATAGGTAGCATACATGGAACCAGCGACTGATGGCTGGTCCCCAACATCAAGAGGCATGAATTCTGCGGCTGCACGGGTTCAAAAGTATGCCTCTTGATTCATGCCGCTTGATGAGAATACATGCCTTGCCTGGTGTGCGTGTGTGTGGGGGGGGGGGGGGAGGGGGAGGGTCGGGATTACCCAAAAAGAGACTTTGATATAGCATTTTCAAAATTTAAAAAAAAATAATTTATCTATTTTTTAATTATTATTATTTATTTATTTATTTATTTATTTTATTAATTTTTTTTTGGGGGGGGGCTTGGGGGGGGGGGGTGTAGTCTCCAGATCCGCCCCTGCTCTCCAATTCACTGCTCCCGGGGGTCATTTGACACGCCGCTCTCTCTCTTGGCTTGACTTCGCGAACGAAGATTTTATAGGAGTTGCCCACGACGTCTGCAGGCTTGTTCGTGGCTGCGGAGGCCAATCCGAGACAGGCAGGTTCGACCGCAGTGGCTGCAGGGGAAGGTATGGCCAGGGTTCTGAGCTGCGGCATCTCTGTTTTTTCTCCTGAGCCGCTTGTCCTTAAGGCTAGCTCTGCGAGAGTCCTCAAAGGAGACAGCTGCCTTGTAAATGGTGGAGCGCCAGGTGTCACGGTCCGCAGCAAGCGAAGACCACTGGTGGTGGTCGATTTGGCAGGCACTAAGTGACTTCTTGAGACAGTCTTTGTATCTCTTCTTTGGTGCCCCTCTGTCACGGTGTCCAGTAGCAAGCTCGCCGAACAGGGTGATCTTTGGTAGGCGATGATCCTCCATCCTGGAGACATGCCCCGCCCAGCGGAGCTGTGTCCGCAGCAGCAAAGCCTCGATGCTCACAGTTTCAGCCTGTTCAAGGACCTCGACGTTGGTGACATAGTCACTCCAGTGAATGCCCAGGATGGTTCGCAGGCAGCGCTGGTGGAAGCGTTCGAGGAGTCGTAGTTGGCTGCGGTAGAGGGCCCAGGACTCGGAACCATACAGCAGGGTGGTGAGGACCACAGCTCTGTACACGCTGATCTTGGTGCCTGTTTTCAGCTGTTGATTGTGCCACACCCGCTTGAAAAGTCGCCCGAAAGCGCTGTTCGCTTTTGCCAGCCTGCTGTCAAGCTCCTTGTCCAGCTTGGCGTCCGACGTGATAATGCAGCCAAGGTAAGTAAACTGGTGCACTGACTTTAGTTCAGACTCGCCGATGGTGATGTGAGGAGGGCGGTACACTGTCTTGGGTGCCGGCTGATGGAGGACCTCTGTCTTTTTAAGACTGACCTCGAGTCCAAAGAGCTGGGCAGCATCTGCGAAGCAAGACGTGATGCGCTGCAGGGCTCTCTCTGTGTGTGCAACGAGGGCAGCATCATCAGCAAAAAGCAGCTCACGAATCAGTTGGTCTAGGGTTTTCGTGTGGGCTTGCAGTCGTCTGAGGTTGAACAGGCTGCCATCGAGACGATACCTGATGTACACTGCATCGTCATCATCGAGGTCCACTGTGGCCTGCTTCAACATCATGCTAAAAAAGATGGTGAATAGGGTCGGTGCCAGCACGCAGCCCTGCTTTACACCGTTGAGAATAGGGAATGGTTCTGAGAGGTCATTGTTGAGTCTGACCTGGCCTTGCTGGTCCTCGTGTAGCTGGACAATCATGTTGAGGAACTTTGGGGGACAGCCAAGTCGCTCCAGGATCTGCCACATGCCTTGCCTGCTCACAGTGTCGAACGCTTTTGTTAAGTCGACAAATGTTACATACAGCCCTTTGTTCTGCTCGCGGCACTTCTCCTGTAGCTGTCTCAGCACAAAGACCATATCGGTGGTGCTCCTGTTTGCTCTGAAGCCACACTGGCCCTCTGGGAGTTGGTCTTCAGCGATGGCAGGTACCAGCCGATTCAGGAGCAGCCTTGCAAGGATTTTCCCAGCAATGGACAGCAGGGTAATTCCCCGATAGTTGGAACAGTCAGACTTCTCGCCTTTGTTCTTGTACAGGGTGATAACGACTGCATCACGGAGATCTTTTGGTAGTGTTCCTTCCTCCCAGCAGCAGAGAAAGAGGTCATGGAGCTTGTTGTGCAGTGATGTGCCTCCATGTTTCCAGATCTCTGGCGGTATTCCATCAATGCCTGCTGCTTTGCCACTCTTGAGCTGGTGGATGGCTGTGAGGGTCTCTTCAGCGGTGGGCGGTTCGTCCAATTCAACCTTTACTGGGAGGTGTGGGATTTGTAGGACGACTGCTTCTTGAACAGTGCGCTCAGCGCTGAAGAGGCTCTGAAAGTATTCCGACCAGCGGTTCAAGATGGAGGTATTATCTGTGAGGAGTGCCTGGCCGTTCGCGCTTCGCAGGGGACTTTGTACCAGGTGCCTGGGGCCATACACTGCTTTCAGTGCTTCGTAGAAACCCCTGTAGTCACCATTGTCAGCGCAAAGCTGGGTCCTCTGTGCAAGTCTGGTCCACCACTCATTCTGGAGATCTCTGAGCTTGCGCTGGAGACTGCTGCAGACGAGGCGGAAGGTAGACTTCTTCACAGGGCAGGAAGGCTGGGCTAGGTGAGCCTGATGGGCGGCTCTTTTTTTTGCTAGGTGTTCCTGGATCTCTACATCGTTTTCGTCAAACCAGTCTTTGTTCTTCTTTCTGGCGAAACCCAAGACTTCTGCAGAGGATTTTGCAATAGCAGTTTTTAGTTGTTCCCAAAGTGTTTCAGGGGAGGAGTCTACTGGGTCTGCAGACCCAGCAGACACGCCGCTAAGTACTAAGCTATAGGTCAGCTGCATGAGCGAGCTGAAAGCGACTGCTCGCAGAAAAGGGTTTATGTGTTATGTTTGTGTTTGTGTTATTCTTCTGAGAGTATGTGTGTGTTGATCATAGGAAAGATCCGATATTCATTTGAGTTATTTGGGATTTATAAGAATTACGTACCTTTTTAGTAGGATTTATTTTCATTTGTTTGGAGAATTGCGATCGATTTCTGTTGTGTAGCTAAAATGACGCGTCTTTTCGTTACATTGTTGCTATAATCCGACCTCGTTTGACCTAGAACGTTCCGGAAAAGGCGCGATTATTCTAGTGACCTCAAATATGACGTCAAAGTTGATGGGAACATTTTGTAACATTGTACCGAATACGCCTAGATGTTAGTCGAAAGCTGTAGTTATTTCTAGACTGTTCTTTTTTTCATGAATATTAAAAAGTTTTGGTTACGTTTTCTTTTCCGATTGGTTGTGTTGTGTAAATTTGGTGAATTGTTCTGGAAATCTATAATATCATAAAAGGGGCTGTTAGCGAATTATGTGTGTACATTGTATGAGAGACGCAGTGTGTCAAAAGTGTCGATGCATTGTAGAGGAGACAATATATCAGCGTTGGTGCATTTGTGGATGCATTGTGTGGAGATTGCACCGTTGCAATAAAATATTGTTGGAACTGTTACTCTAGTGTGGTCTACAACCTTGTGCCATGTGTGACTAGTTGCAGCTGAGTGAAGTTTCTTTACAAGAACCGCCTGTACGTGCGTGTGTCTGGTGTGGTTGCATCATACTACGACTACGACCACCAAGTAACATAATGGATCCCAATATCTCCTTTAAAAATGGTATTAGCATGTCTTACGGGCTAACTGAAATTATTGCGTTTGAATGGCGTAAAATGAAAGACGTTTCTGCTGTTCTTCACCTGTGTACCGTCGCAGGAACATTTCTTCCGTTGCAATTAAAAGGCAACACTGAGAAAACCGCTGGGACTTGTGCCTACTCACATGGATTGTGAAAAGAGGGGTAGAAAAATGTTAGTTGAGGCAAGACAATATTAGTAACCCGTTGTATCGACGACTGTTAGCAAAGTCTGCCATGAGCAGATCGTGTGTGCCACTCAGCAAAGTGCTCCGCTATTATTAAGGTGTAAGGGCACACATACAGCCCAGCAGAGCCCGAAATAGCTCAGGTGGTTAAGCGTCGGAGCAAGAGAGCGAAGGGAATCGCCGGGTCGTGGGTTCGGCCCCGGTAGCTGGACTCGCAATCTAGGGGGAAAAGACGGGCTTGTTCAATAACATGTCCGTTGAAAGGTCCTGGTAAATCAAAGTGGCACAGTTGGAGTCCGCCTGAGTTGATCAGTGTTCAGGTCGTACTCCATAGGCAATAGATTTCCCTGACCCCATAACCCGCCCGTCAGGGTCGTC
Source organism: Semisulcospira habei (assembly GCA_036245525.1). Lineage (NCBI taxonomy): Eukaryota > Metazoa > Mollusca > Gastropoda > Semisulcospiridae > Semisulcospira > Semisulcospira habei. Next base: position 200,101,119 of record BTPG01000002.1, on the reverse strand, counting down.
TACTATCACTTCGGTGCCGTGGACATTAAACCCCGAACTAACAAATTCCAATGTACGTCGGATCAGGATTTTATTTAACGTCTTTTCACACATTGGTGATATTAGACCAAAAAAAAAAAAAAAAAAAAAAAAAAAACAAACAACAACAACAACAACAAAAATCAACAACCAAACACACAACTTGTGAATATCAAAGAATAGCAATAATTAACATCCAACCACACACACAAATTGCTTGTTATAATAGTTAACCCACCGGACTATGAATTATGATATTAAGTAAGTGTACGTCGGGGCTCACGAAGAAGTATATACTTCCAGTACTTCAATGCTGTAGAGGCTCAGGAAAATCTATGTCTTTCAGTTGCAGATTCACCCATTTAGCCTCGACGCACTACATCAGGAGATGGATCGACCGTGATAATTAAAGGTAGTGCCATCTCCTGCGACTGTACATAGTCGTTAGGGGACGCCTCCAAAAATGTAGAAACGCGGCCGTGGTGTCAAATGGGTTAAGTAAAGCGTGCGTGCAACTTCCGCGGATGTTTTTTTGCAGCCGCATATAGCAGTCTGTGGCCCGTGCACATTTACTGGCCTAGAAGCTCATCAGGATCCATGCCTCTTCCCAGCTCACTGCCGTAGGGTTGATGAGAATGTGTGCCTCCAGCAGGCAAAAGTGTATGATATATAAAACTTTCTACACCATACTCACGGCAGCCACTCCGGAGTTGACATATGCAGCGCTCGTGTTTCATTGTCACGCGTGTTTGCTCTCTCTTGCTGAACTTGAGGACACAAAGACGTAACAGGTAACAACGAATTTGTATGAACGTTATGCTGTTTATGGTATAAACTATACAGTGCAACACTGTGCCAGTTGTTGTATACATATGGGAATTGTATCTATCACAGGACTTACCCTTACAGTGCTGGTATTTAATACAAACCCCAGACCACAGATCTGACTGCCAAGCGTGTAAAATTCCCCGCTTGTAACATGCAAAGAAATACTGAGATACTCACAAACCAGATAGGTGAGGCTAGCGCTGGCAGAATTGTACAACAAACCAAGGGGAATTACTAAAATACTGAACCAACAAAGAAAGGAACACGGTTTGAAAGGAAATAGAAAAACTGAAACAGTTTGCTGTTTTGTTTTTGTCCTTCCGAAGCTTGTTTCTTTTGTCGCTGATACATTCATTTCATTATATGCTGCATAGTTATTACAATGCATAGCTTTGTAGTGACATTGTAAATAGGTGTTGAATATGAATATTGTCACACAGGGGTTGAATATGAATATCAGTTGTCACACAGGGGTATGTATCTGGGTGTTGAATATGGATATTATTACGTATCAAAGTCGTCAGTTACTGAATAGTAATGAACGAGTTGTGGCAATATTGCACGACCACGTCACGATAATTATGGGTGATGTATAGACGAGATGTCTGTTTGCACGGCCAACATAAATTAGATCGTATATTGATGAACAGGTATGACTTGGATATGCTTTGATTCCGACCATGAGCATTGCATAGTAGAAAACAGATTTAAAATAAAAGATGACAATAATTATAATGATCATGACGATAACACTGATACTGCTGTTACTACTACTGCAACTACTATTTTATTTATTTATTTATTATTATTACTTATTATTATTACGGTGATGGTGATTATTATTACTATATCATTATTACATTTCCCCCACCCGGGTCTGCCCTGGGGGACTTGGGTGGGGTTAGGTATTTTTTAGTTCTCAGGGTCACCCTGGTCAGCCCCACAGGGTGGGTTTTTCTCTCTATTCTGGGGCATGTGTTTCTGTCTACCCTTTGCCCATTCACCTGTATTTGCCTTTTAAAAACTCTCCCTACTGTCTGCACTGCCTGTAGCTCTTGATATTGGATGTGTGTTGCTAAATGGTCTTAGCTTTATTTAGCCCCACGTGTTAGGTTTGTTTAACGTATTTGACCGGCTGGCGACATACATTCAATGTTCTGTTTATTTTTTTTTTCACAAGCAGTGCAGGCACGTCCTGAGAAAGCCTTGTTGCTGTCGGGACGTTAAGCAATGTACAATCAATCATTATTACATTTGAAAGAGATAAAATATACCGGTATAATAAAAAAAAAAATTAAAAATGAGAGTAACAGTGCTCATAATAATGGGGACAAAAACGGGAAGTAGTTTTAATGAACTGATATTGTTGGCACCATGTATCGTCCCTGATGAAACAGCGGAAAACATAATATCAAATTCGCTGAAAAATGAGTTGTCCTCTGTGATGCTATCGTGTGTCGCTCTGTTGTTCCCAACCTCATGGCTTTATAGCCTATACCCAGTAAGCAAAAGCGCACGGCTGTGCGCGGGCTCACTGCGGCCGACGTCGGCCCGAGGGTCCTTTTGAAGTGATAAAAACAGTAATGAATAACGGATATACACCGACGCTCACACTAGTCCCGCTGTGAACTCATTCAGCCCTGACACAGCACACGGCAAGACATGGAACGAGCATGATAGTTCAAGGATGGTGCCAGAATAGCTTGGCGCCCATAGGCGCCAAGCTATTCTGGCACCACCCTTGAACTAGCATGCGCGATCTGTCTCCAGAATTGTAATGCAGTCCTTCTGAGAGCAGCTTCAAACTTGGGGGCATTTCAGTCGGTCCGCCTGGCAGAATGTGTTATGAGCTGTTTGTGTGGTCGAGGTAGCCTAACGACCCAGTACCTTGAACAAAAGGTCGTCGGGCCGTGCGGACACCGACTGCAGCCGACTTCCGCCCGATAGCTTCTTGCTGGCTGGGACTGAAGTTTTAGGCATGCTCTCTCCTCACCCCAAAAATTGAACTGATTGATGGATGGTTGGATGGGTGGATGGACGAACGGTTGGATAAATTGAATGGACGCCTGGACACACAAACGGACGGGCTGACGAACGGACGGATGGACGGACGGACGGACGGACAGATGGACGGATAAATCAAGCGAGAGACTGCAGAACGATAGGCGGCGGGAGTGAGTGGATGAGTGAGTGAACCGTTTGACGCTGTGAAGCAATTGAGATGATTTTTCTCTCTCAAAGTGTACACGCTGGCCGGAGAGTATGGTATAAAGAAACTGTTCTGTTGAACCAGAGCAGTATTGCGCGTTCACCCCCGATATGCGATACTTCTGATCGATAACACTGATGCATTGGTCCTATACGTGCCTGTATAGGTGTACACACATTTACACGTGCCGGTCTGTGAATTTGGGCCTTACGACTTTCAGCCGTAAGGCCCAAACTCACAGACCAGCACACATATTGTCATTTCTTGCACTTTGCGGTATTTAGCCAATTCACTGACCTGAGTGGACGGTCTTCGTCTTCGAAGATATTTGTTCCACTGAGTGGCTGGCTCACTTAATTAGTGTTTGTTTCTGGCACTCGCACTGATTAACCCTTTCGCTGCCAGTGATCACGAACTTCGCGTCTGTGAAACCTCTTCAGGCTAACCGATATTCGCTTGAAGAACACAAACGTAAATTGAATAATAATAATAATAATAATAATAATAATAATAATAATAATAATAATACATAGTTCTTGTATAGCGCTGTTCTCCAGGAAAACACTGGACTCACTGAGCATGCACACATACAGCACACCCTCTCTCTCAGACACACGCACGATTATACACTACTTTAAACCACACCATCTCATCCCAACACCATACATTCACTTCCTCTAGGATCAGAATAAAAGCGTCAACAGTTAGCTAAAGATGAGCTAAGTGTTAAATGCCCGACAGAAAAGAAAAATCTTTAAGTGAGCTTTGAACTGTGACAATGTAGGCAGATTCCGCATTTCAGTTGGCAGAGAGTTCCACACATTTGGGGCTAAAAAGTTGAAAGAACGCTCCCCGACAGTTTTCATGTTAAGCTTTGGGATTTTTAAAAGTTTTACACTAGAGGAACGGAGGGTGCGTGATGGCTGATAAACAGACAGCTTGGCAGAAAGCTTGGCACCCCCCACCCACCCACCCCCCATCCCCACCCACCCACCCCCCCCCCAAAAAAAAAAAAAAAAAAAAAAAAAGGCATGAACAACATAGGACGAACAAGAGACACAAACCCTCATGAGCCCCCGCGACTGCGGGGGCTCATGAGGGTTCGTGTCTCTTGCAGATGGGGAGCGTTCGACTTGCTCAGACAACTAAGGGGTTAATTTCATTCAATTTCTGTCGCATCTTGATCCATTTGCTTGTGCGGTGGTTTGTTGTTTCTTCAAGTCCTCCTTGTATGAGGCAATGATTAGACGTCGATATTGAACGCGTCAGTGTTACTGAACTGTCCTATTGAGGCTAGAAATACCGTCGAGGCGCGTCAGTGTTACTGAACTGTCCTATTGAGGCTAGAAATACCGTCAGTAGTCGCTTATTCGTACTGACCGTGAATTAGATTTTTTTTTTTAATGTATTGCCCCCTCTGTTCAACCCGTCATGTAGCAAATTGTTTATGTGACCATATTCTTTGTTTTTGTTAAAGGGGTGTGCAAGCTATGCACTATGCAGGGCCTGCTCCTTGACCGGGAGAAAAAAAAATGTATAGGAAAAATAGTAATTGTCCGGCGTCACAACCGTCACACGAAAATATTCAATGTTTTGACCCTTCACCTTGATTTTCGAAGCACAGCGAAATAATATCAAATACAGGAGACATACGTTCTCATGAGTCTCTGCAGATGAGGGGCTCATGAGGATCTATGCCTCCTGTTGGCCTCATTCATGACCATGTCCCACCAGGCAGCCAGGGTTATCAGGATTGTGTGGTGGTTTCACAGAAATCGACCCTAAAAAGTGGCAAGAGGTGGGTTCATCCGTTTTAACTCATTCGCGGCCAGCCGCATCCGGATGCGCGGCATAAGCCGCGCATCCGGGTGCAGCTCGCCGCGAATGAGTTAAACATTTCACTGCTAGAGGGCGCACGGATTCTTTTTGAAATCTTTGTAAACTCAACACCGAAGATTTCCAGCCGTCAAAGGAACAGTTCAACGTCACCGATTCGTATCTGTCAAAGGAACATGGAGTATACACAGTGGTTTCAGCAAGAGGCATAGATCCTCATGAGCCCCCGCAGTTGCGGGGGCTCATGAGGATCTATACCTCTTGCAGGTGGATGGGTTTCCATTTTTCTCGGCAGTAAAGGGGTTACAATTTAATGTTGCTGCAAACATTTGGTTCTGAAAGCACGTTGTCTCCATTCGGCACACAAATAAAATATGATCGTTTAACGACAGCCCAAGCTGTGTCAAAGTCTGACATTTATTAGATCACGACCGGCAATGGACGCCGCGAGCGGCCATGTAACCTATATGATTTAGAAAAGTTAAAGTGACCCGCTCAATGAAATAAATTAGGGATAATAGTCGGCAATATCTCCGTTATATACGTCCTTGTGTGTCCTACAATAATGCGGCACAGAAGGGCTAACTAAACTTATGAAACCTGAATGTCGTAAAAAAAAAAAAAAAAAAAATGTTGTATTCGTCCCCTTTGCGGGAAAAAGAGTTGTTGTTATGGTTTTTTTTCTGTGTTACTCACAATGGGCAGGGAAAAAAACAAGATGGGATAAACCATAATCCAGACAGTCCCTTCTATATGAGAGTTGTACTCGCTATCAAGGGTCTCTACCTTTTGTCGTTGACCTGATTACGATGTTGAATTATCTCAGTTATCTGCCAATGCGTCAGTGAGCTGTATAAGGGGCGCAGTGCATACGCGTCATTGGTTTGTCAAAAGTCATTTGTCATCACGTATTTTGTTTGTATGTTTGTTTGTTTTTATGTAATTTTATATTTTACGTGATATGAGTTTCACTTTCGTTTCAAGACTTTAGAAAATGGCGCGTCCGGTTGTGTGCGTGTGTGCGTGCGTGCGTGCGCGGGCGCTCCAAACATCTCCAAGAGGCATAGATCCGAATCCTCATGCGCGCTTCGGGATCGGCTATGCCTCTTGGAGGTGCGCGCATGTGTGTGTGTGTGTGTGTGTGTGTGTGTGTGTGTGTGTGTGTGAGAGAGAGAGAGAGAGAGAGAGAGAGAGAGAGAGAGAGAGAGAGAGAGAGAGAGAGAGAGAGAGCTTAGTTAATTAGTTGGATTTAACGCCGAGCAGACGACTAAGGCCATCTCACGGCGAGAGAGAGAGAGAGAGAGAGAGAGAGAGAGAGAGAGAGAGAGAGAGAGAGAGAGAGAGAGAGAGAGAGATGAAATGAAATGAAATGAAATGAAATGAAACTTTATTTCTCAACGAATGAAGTAATTAGCGCATGTGCCATTTTTCATACTTGCCGTTGCTACTCTACAAACACAGGGTAATAATTGTAATACTAATAGTACCAAATTACACAAAGGAAAGATTAGGAGACATTAAACATAAAGAGACATTAAATGAAATTCATTCATTCATTCGGTCATACATAAAAAATAGAGAGAGAGAGAGAGAGAGAGAGAGAGAGAGAGAGAGAGAGAGAGAGAGAGAGAGAGAGAGAGAGAGAGAGGTGCATGAACATCTATGCCTCTTGAGGATGTTTGCAGCGCGCACATGCACACACGCACACGCACACGCATACACACACATCGACGAGCATGCAGGTGTACTTAGTATAGCATGTAACTAGGTAAAGCGAACCTGATTTACACAAATTATAGCAAGACTGAAATTGTACCGTGAAATTCTAGTTTTGTCACCATTTCCCCAAGTCTTGAAGCGAAAGCGAAACTCATATCACGTAAAATATAAAATTACGTAAAAACAAAAAATACGTCATGACAAATGACGTTTGACAAGCCAATGACGCGTATGCACTGCGCGCGCCCCTTATAGAGTTTACTTTGACACATTGGCACATCTGCGAGGCTTTTCAAAAGGAGATATTTCAACATCAGAATCAAGCCAAAGACAAAAGATAGAAACCCTTGACAGCGAAGACAGCTCTCATATAGAAGGGACTTTGTGGGATATGGTTCATTCCATCTTGTCTTGTTATTTCAGTTGTCAGAGGTTTAGACCTGCCGGCCCTTGACATCATGAACAAGCTAGTAAATTCGCCCCACCGGCTGACACATAAAAACCCAGAAAGCAAAGGTCCTCGGGGCCATGACGGTCGCAGTGGGCCCGCGCACAGCTGTGCGCGGGCCCAATGCGGCCGTCGTGGGCCCGAAGACGTTGTGCTACTGAGGAATAGGGCCACCGCTTCTTTTTTTGCTGGAACTTTTAAAAACCCTGGAGAGCTGGGGGGTTCGGTGGTAGAGTGTTCGACCCTCGTCCGAAAAGTCGCGAGTTCGAATCCAGCTGGGGTCAAAGAAACTTCTCTGCAAGGGTATCAGGCGCCAAGCTAATCAGGCACTACCCTTAAATTATCATGGTCGACCCATCTCCTGCAGCTGGTACATAGTCGTTCATCATCATCATCATCAGTCCCTTGCCCGAACTGGGCGTTGGGGGGACTGAAAGGCAGCAGCAACAGACATAGTCGTTAGGTGACCAGAATTGGGAAAATGCGGCCGCGGGGTTAAATGGGTTAATGTGTAATTAAAGTGCGACGCCTTCTTGTATTTCGGAATCTGAAATCGATATCAGTGTTCATGTATGCAGCCGCAAGGGCTCATATGCAGCCTCAAGGGCTCATTATAATGCCGACATCCTGCTTCATTAGCACCACGTATGTGAGGTATTCGTCGTTGTCACGTTGACTTCGGCCCAATACGAAGCACCGATACGATTTCCTAATGTATTTTTACATTTGGCAGTAAAGTTCTATCTTATCTTATCTTATCTTAGCTTATCTTATCTTATCTTATCTTATCTTATCTTATCTTAGCTTAGCTTAGCTTATCTTATCTTATCTTATCTTATCTTAGCTTAGCTTATCTTATCTTATACGATGTAACGGGTTCTTTTTCGAAGTGAACTCTCGCGCGCACGATACGAGGTCAGTGTAAGAAGAGAACTGAAGCCAGGTTAAAAAACTGTTAACTCTTTGGCTGTCGGCAGCGGTTTTTGTCGAGGGGATTCCTGCAGGAATCTCCTCGACAAAAACCGCTGCCGACAGCCAAAGGGTTAAGATTGTATGAAATCACAGTGGCGGCATTTGGTTTCAGTTCTTCAACCCTCTTAACCCCACGGCGGCATTTCCAAACTTTTGGAGGGTTGTCTAACGACTATGTAGGGGGCCTACCAGTTGTAGGAGATGGACTGATCATGATAATTCATGGGTAGTGCCAGATGAGCTTGGCGCCTGAATGCGTTAAGTGATCCCGGTGATCAAAAAAAGGCTGGGTGCAGGCAAAAAATGAGACGAGCTTGATCGGCTAGTACTGTCCGTTGCCGACAGGTCCTGGTAAACCAAAGCGGCACAGCTGCAGTGCGCCTGAATTGATCAGTGTTCAGGTCGTACTCCATAGGCAATAGCTGCCCCCCCCCCCCCCTCCCATAACCCTCTCGTTAGGGCCGTCCGTTATTACTCCGGTGTTGTGGATGTTAAACCCTGAACTAACCAACCAACCAAGCGAAGCTAGGGCCATTCGTTCTGTAGCGTTTAACTCATTCGAGACGTACCTCCTCCGGATACGCGGCTTACGCCGCGTATCCGGAGGCGGCACGTTTCGAATGAGTTCACTTTTTTGGGAGTCATTATAGACGACTGGGACCAGTTGCATGATGAACTTAAATCCTACGCATATCAAAGCGCTCCGGATTCGCAGGATGATTTAAGCTCACTGACCTCGTTTTCAAGGGGCATTACCTATTTCTTATAACCTTTGTCTGTTTGGGGAACAAATCCTGCGTTTACTTGTCACAGTGGCTGTCTGTTTTGCACCTGACGTTGAGAGTGAGAAAGATGATAGAAAAGAAGTGTCGGTACTTTTAACTATCGACTGAAAATGAACAAAGCTACTGTCCCTGATCAAACCGCTTTTCACCTGCGAGTGACACAGATTCTAGAGTCACGACCCTCCTACAGCTGCAGGGGCTCCTGAGAATTAATGTCACTAGCTGACCGAGACTAACTTAACCTGTCTCTCAGCTGAGAGGGCTTAAGATTTTATTAAAAAAAACTGCGTGCACACAAGAACGTCATGGTATGGCATATGGAATACATACCTGTTTGTTTGTTTGTTTGTTTGTGGGTTTTTGTGTTTTTTTGTGTTTGTTTTTTAAATTTTCTTTCATTTTTGTCCTTTTCTACGTTGGATATATGTAGGTTTGTCTGTAATTCTGAACCTTACAGCCGAGGGCTCAGTTGCTTAATCCTGCGCCAGCCCTAAGCAATGTGCTCCACTGTAGCGGACTTGCTTAGTGGCTGGCGCGGGATGACTAAGCTCAGTCATTACCCTAGAGCATGGTTGCTTGGTTGGTTAGTTCGGGGTTATCGTCCATAGCACCGAAGTGATAGTAGACGGACCTGACGGGCGGGTTATGGGGGACAGGGAAATCTATTGCCTATGGAGTACGACCTGAACACTGATCAACTCAGAAGCAAAAGCTATAAGAAAGCTGAACATCATGAGGAAGCTGGCTGGAACACAATGGGGAGCCAATGTAAAAATCCTCAAAAAATGTATATCAAGGCACAGTGAGACCACACCTTGAGTACGGATCCAATGCATGGTTGACTGCAGCCCAGTCACACCAGCAGACCATTGACAGAGTTCAGAACCAGGCACTGCGTATCATCACCGGCGCAATGAGATTCATACCAATTGAAAAGATGGAAGAGACAACAGGCATCCCACCACTGCGCATGAGAAGAGATTGCAAAGCCTTGATACAGTCCACAAAGGTTAAGTCTTCCAAAGACCATCCTATGAATGCCAGGATGAAACAGCCAACCTCAGGGAGACAGAAAAGATCAAGCTTTGTGAAGGAGACGAGAGCTCTGCAGAGAAAACAACTGGCAAAGCTCCCTGCGCAGGTAGAGGCTCTGAATCCTACTAGTGACCTTCCACCCTGGGAAAATAAGCCACGGTACCCCGATCACCACCAAAGATGAGCACAGCACTGTGAGCAAGAAAGCCCTGACATTGGCCATGCTCGAAAAAAAGTATCCCCAGGAGGCATGGATACGGGCATACACCGATGGATCAGCCACAGATGCAGTTCAGAATGGAGGGGCTGGGGTGTACATTCAGTACCCAAACGGAAAATGGCAGGCAGAGGCAATACCAACAGGCCTTCACTGCACAAATTACAGAGCTGAGGTGGAAGCCCTGGTCCATGCTGCAAACACCCTTAGTGGCACTGCAGACCCTGATGCCCAGATTGTCTTCCTGACTGATGCCATGTCTGTTCTTGAGGCAGCAACAGCAAGCAAACTGCCACGTCTACAAGAGGCACTGCAAAACATCAAGTGCACCAGACTGGTGCTGCAGTGGATCCCTTCACACTGTGGCATCTACGGCAATGAAGAAGGTGACAGAATAGCAAAAGTGGGCGCAGAGAAAGAACAAGACGAAAATGGAGTCAGCTTCACAGAGATGAAGAGCATCATTAAGTCGGTGGACAGACCACCACAACGGCCCCTAGACAGTTACCATCAGCTGTCCAGACAACAGCAGGTGACCATCTTCCGTCTGAGGACCGGGCACAACCGACTCAATTTCCACCTGCACAGACGCTTCCACCTCGTGCCATCTCCCCTGTGCCCTTGTGGAGAAGCAGAGCAGACCACAGAACACATCCTCCAGGACTGTGGGAACCACCAGTTGCTGAGGGAGGAGATATGGCCGAAGCCCGCCACCCTACAAGAGAAACTGTACGGGCCTGCGGAGGCGCTACAGAAGACCACAGATTTCTTTTTGAGAGCCAAACTCCAAGTGTGGCGGCGTTCGAGAATAATAAGAAGAAGAAGTAGACGGACCTGACGGGCGGGTTATGGGGGGGGGGGGGGGGGGACTGGAGGGAAATCTATTGCCTATGGAATACAACCTGAACACTGATCAATTCAGGCGCACTACAACTGTGTCACTTTGATTCACCAGGACCTTTCAACGGACATGCTGTTGAACAAACCCGTGTTTTTCCCCCTGGATTGCGAGCCTGGACTCGAACCCACGACCCTTCGCTCTCTTTTGCTCCGACGCTTAACCGCTCAGGCGGTTAGTTAACTCATTCGAGACGTGCCGCCTCCGGATACGCGGCATGAGCTAATTTCGGACTCTAGAGCAGCTAGGTCCACAAACCTTATACGGGCCTGACGGCTATGAGTGCTGATAACATGCCATAAAGCGACACAGTCCTCGCGCGCGCTGGTGCGCTCAGCGAACAGGCTCACTTCATAGACTCTGATATCAGCACTGACTGACTAAGTCCGATTTTCTGTCCCCACGAGATAATAATCTATGGGGGACTAACTGGATTGACTTGGTTAGGGGATATAAAAAAAATAAAAATAAAAAGAAGGGTGGGGAGGATAGGTGGGTGTAGAAGGCCGGCAGAGTCAAGTCCGCATGGCAATACGGTGCCACACCCGTAGCTGGGGGCACCAAGGTCTTCCACCAACAACGGTCCTTCACTAATTAAAAGGTGATAATACATTATTAGTTTGATATATATTTTAAAAGAGGGTTAAAACATATCAGCACACATAGTCATCAGGAATCTATAGGCGTCCCACATAGTCATCAGGAATCTATAGGCGTCCCACATAGTTATCAGGAATCTATAGGCGTCCCACGTAGTCATCAGGAATCTATAGGCGTCCCACATAGTCATCAGGAATCTATAGGCGTCCCACATAGTCATCAGGAATCTATAGGCGTCCCACATAGTCATCAGGAATCTATAGGCATCCCACATAGTCATCAGGAATCTATAGGCGTCCCACATAGTCATCAGGAATCTATAGGCGTCCCACATAGTCATCAGGAATCTATAGGCGTCCCACATAGTCATCAGGAATCTATAGGCGTCCCACATAGTCATCAGGAATCTATAGGCGTCCCACATAGTCATCAGGAATCTATAGGCGTCTCACATAGTCATCAGGAATCTATAGGCGTCCCACATAGTCATCAGGAATCTATAGGCCTCCCACAGCTGTAAGGTTCAAAATCACAGACTTTTTATTATCATTAGCGGGTGTTTTTCGTCAATAACATTTTTTTTTAACTTATCTTTCTCCCATAATTGTTTCTTCAACGTTAGAATAGCCTTGATGGGAACTACGTCATAAATTGTTGTGTTAGTGAACACCATACCGTGCATTGATCGGACGTTGTCTGCCCAGCTGCCGACTTGTTTATTCAGAAACCTGTTGGGTTGTTTCCTATCACGGCTTGTGTGTCAGGCTCGGCGGCCACAAGCTTCGGCTGACGTCGGCTGGAGCAGCTCAACCAGGGGAAACAAACCTTCACAACAAAGCGCCCCCACCCCAAACAACAAACAAACAAACAAATAACAACAAAAAAACCCCGAACCAACAAACGAACAAACGAACCAATGAACGAAGGAAGGAAAGAAAGAAGGAACGAAGGAACGAAGGAACGAACGATCGATCGATCGATCGATCAATCGATCGATCGATCAATCAATCAATCAATCAATCAATCAATCAATCAATCAATCAATCAATCAATCAATCAATCAATCAATCAATCAATCAATCAATCAATCAATCAAACAAACAAACAAATACGGACACGGCAGCAGTCAGATTTGGAACGTCCATACTACATAAAGTTTTTTTGGTCGATCTGAATACAGAAGCAAAAAGCCTTTATATCCATCTTTGAGAAAAGCGAGATTTCCATTGTTTCACTATGAAAATCGCGCTTTTCTAAAAAATGGACATACTGGCTTTTGCCAGATAAATGCAGAGAACTACAAACAATCGACGACAAGCGTTGGTAGATACGAGGCATGTTTTTCTTTCCGTGAGTCGGGTCTACAAACTTAATTTTAGTTCTTCTCAGCGGATTGTTTTGCCTATTAATTTGGCTGACGGTAACGACTTTTATCGCGATGATTCCTGCATTTGGCTGTCGGTAGCGACTTTTGTCGCGATGATTCCTATTGGAATCATCGCGACAAAAGCCGCTACTGACACCTAAGGGTGCCGGTAGGTGGGCTGGGGTTGGGGTAGGGTCGGTGTGGTGGGGTTGGGGGTGTTTATTTGAGGGGGGGGGGGATGGGGGGTGTTGTCAGGGCGCGATGTCTATGACAATTTCAATCCAGCCGTTGTCAGCCATATGGTGACGATAAGAAATTTAACCCCATCGTGTATGCAGCCATCCACCAGTTAGTGGAAGGGGTTAATGTTTGCACCCACACCCCACCACTCCCGTCGTTTCATATTGTTCAAATTTGGGGCTATACCTCTCCTGAAAAACGTCCAGCGTCACTGACCCCCACCGTTCTGCGTGTGCGTCCAAAAAAGTGGTCCTAAATGGGAAGCTTTTTCCGGTAGGATTTGTCAAGTCATCACAACATTCGGCAAAGTACAGATTCATCAGCGACGACTATAACAGAGCCATGAATTCAAAGCCGGATCAGTATACAGGCCTATCCGGTTTTGAATTTATGGCTCTGTTGTGGGCGTCATGATTCTCATTGTTATAAATGTGTGCTTTAATTTTTTTTTATATTTTGCTTTTGTGTGAACAAATGTTTGGGTGTAATGTTGGACGTTGCTTTCAGCGTTGTGTTTGTTAAAGAGCTGGGACCCGCGAGATTTCTTATAAGATTTCTTCTAAGAGCCTTTACCTGAGCTGCTGCATGGCCGCATGAAATTGTGTGTGTGTGTGTGTGTGTGTGTGTGTGTGTGTGTGTGTGTGTGTGTGTGTGTGTGTGTGTGTGTGTGATGGTGTGTGTGTGTATGTGTGTGTGTGTGTGTGTGTGTGTGTGTGTGTGTGTGTGTGTGTACGCACGCGTCTGTTCATCTGTATGAAGGGATGGGGGTGGCGGGTTGGGGGGGGGGGGGGGGGGGCTGGAAGGGGACAGGGACTCGCGTACAAAATAAAAAGGACTTTGTCGGTGGCACACAACATCTAGTGTCAAATAAATCATCAGCCTTACTAGAAAAGAACTCCTCAGTCTCCAGTTTTCGACACTGTAAGCTCTAGAATGTTCTTGTGAAGAATCAAAACCCCGTTATATATACACAGCCCGCCAATTAAAGCTCTGAGCAAACACCGCGACACTCGAATGTAGCCCTTTATTAAGCAAGCCCTCGGGCCGAATTTCAGTTTCAAATCTGGCGGGTGTTGTTCTTACTAAACACACCACAATGACTATAATGCAGATGAAGTGAGAAAATGGATCGACGACGATAGTTCAAGGGTGGTGCCAGAATAGCTTGGCGCCTAAAGGCGCCAAGCTATTCTGGCGCTGCCCTTGAACTATCATCGTCGACCCGGCATCTCTCGTGGTTTGCCGGGTTTCAAGGAGTTAAGGTCTAAGAACGAAATTCAATACTCTTCTAAAAGGCAATATTTGTTACGGGAAAGCTCAAGTTTTTATAAATTTGCATGAAAGCAAATTCAGCAGCGCACCTCCTCAAATTTCTACTGCAAAGCTCATGAGCCTCAGCCGGGCTGCAGGGACTCGTGAGGATCTATGTCTCTTTCTTGCGTGTCACCTATCGAGTACACCCAGTAGACGTGGTGTCACATAATATATATATATATATATATATATATATATATATATATATATATATATATATATATATATATATATATATATATATATATATATATATATATATATATATATATATATATATATATATTTTCCCCTTTCATTTGAGTCATTAATTTTTATTTTATTTTATTTTTTTTTTTTTTTTTGGGGGGGGGGGGGGGGGGGGCATTTTCTTAAACAGGCTTACCAGTGTTCAACGTGTAATTGCAGCCCTTGAATAGACACACGCTTTGCAGCACAATACTGTTCTGTGTGCCACTGAAAAGAGAACCGGAGCATAAGCTTGTTTCCAGCCCGACAAGTGTTTTTTTTAAACACATAAAACGACGCACGGCTGTTCCAAAGCCCATGCTAACTCTTGCATGTCACCTAGCATTCAGATGGAGATGATTGGAACACAAAAGAAAATGTGCTAGTGCTAGTTAGGGACATGACTGTACGCCAACAACATTTATATTTAAAAAATTGAATAAAATAAATAAATAAATAATTAAATTAATTTAAATTTAAGTTAAATTAAATTATTAAAAAAACGTGAAGGGATGCATATGACAGTCTTGTTGTTTATCGAGTATTTTTCTGCGGGCTGGCGATTGTGTGCCTGATAGGGGTGGAGGGGGGAAGGGGGGGGGGGGCAGGGGATCTAACCGTTTGTCTGTCCCCTTGGTTCGTCTAGACATAGGAGAATCCAGTTCCGCTAAAGGTCGTCTTTGTATGTAATATTTTGACAATGACTTCATTACATCCTGAGGCTGATTTTGTAAAAATTTGCTTATTGTCCTATGAAGGCTACATTACAGATTAGGACAAAGATCAGACATTGTACTTCAAGGGCGGTGTCAGAATAGCTTGGCGCCTCAGTCAGGCGCCAAGCTATTCTGACACCACCCTTGAACTATAATAGTCAGATTAATTTCAAGCGCGAGTGTTTCAGGATGAAAAGGGTTTAATAAAAACGCGGTCTGTGCAAACGTCAGCTCAAAAGCCAAGTTGACACGCTAGCGGCTGCGCAGAATAAACACGTGTGATTACGCGTGTGCGTTTGCTGCGTGTCCACACTGCCTTTAAAGTTCATTAGGTGCGTCGACAAGGCATAACACAAACGGTGCTGAAATTTGTTTCCAGCCCGGCAATAATGGAAATTTAAAGCCAATATTGTTCCTCTTAACTCCCATCTATACAGCGACAACAGGGCAATGAGCAAAATGTGTGCAATTATTCAGCCTGTATTAAACATTACTAATCGAATTTGAATGCATAATTCTATGCAAATATTATCACATAAAGAATCGAACAATCCCCCAAACATCTGATGTTTTTCATAGAGGTTTCAGTCATATAAACATAACGATCGCAATCAGCGGTAAGCTTATCATGAAACTTATATTACCATAAAAAGGTATAACCGAAACCCTGGTGTTCATTTAACCACCGGTGCTGTGAACAGATTGAGCATGGCGTTCAATGAAGGCTCTTCACTACCGGCGAGCGCGGATCGTGTTTTTGAAATAATTGCGAATTTAAAGTCAAAGGTCCCCATCCACCAAAGGAACACAGATACAAAATGGTTCAGCAAGAGGCATAGATCCTCATGAGCCCCCGCTACAGCGGGGGCTCATGAGGATCTATACCTCTTGCAGTTGGGTGGTGTCAAGTTTAGTTTTTCTCGGCACTGGGTGAGACTGAGGCTTCGATAAAGACATGGTGTGGAAAAAAAAAAAAAAAAAAAAGGGTGAGCGGCGAGCACATCGTAAAAATGTATTCGCCTTATTGGGCGACGCAGCTGTGGCAGCAATCTAAAATAACAACTGTACTCTGAATAACATCAATAAAAGACGCGTGACGGTCGATCTACAATGCTGTTTATATATATATTAACATTATTAACACACTCAGGGGTTGGGGGGGGGGGGGGGGTGCGGTGTACAGCTCGGCAGCTATTTACCGCACTATCCGTATACCGCACGATTCAGGATGAATAAATCATTTCACTACAGATAAAACGCGGACGACAACACCTTACTCTTGCCGGCCTTAGTTTATGGAATACACTTCCTCTTGAGGTCAGAAACAGTGAGTCTGTCTCTGACTTCAAGAGGTCGTTGAAAACTCACCTCTTCAAGCTTTACTTTGAATAACTGCCAGTGTTTGATGCCTTAGTTGTAGTTCTGCAATCCTCCTTGTTTAGACTGAATGTTAATTAGAATATAAATTATTATGTATGTATTGTTATTTAGTTTATTGTACAAGTGGTGTGTTCGGGCATTGTGCTTTGTTTGTTATGTGCATATGTCATCGTATTTTTATTTTTGTGTA
The DNA here is from genome assembly GCA_036245525.1 of Semisulcospira habei. NCBI lineage: Eukaryota > Metazoa > Mollusca > Gastropoda > Semisulcospiridae > Semisulcospira > Semisulcospira habei. The sequence goes on along the minus strand of BTPG01000002.1, from coordinate 200,084,120 downwards.
CAGATTGTAAAGCGCTTAGAGCTTTTGAGTAAGATTAAGCGCTATATAACTACTCATTATTATTATTATTATTATTATAATCTAAAACCATGCTCCTTTGACGGATGGGGTTTCATTTATGATGACGGATTCAGACCGACAATATGTGACCGGCCACCGATCAATACCAGAAATAATAGTTTTCAAGTCCCAGCACGTCTTTGCAACATAATCGAGGGCTTAACTCATTCGAGACGAACGGCACCTGGATACGCCCTCTTCCCCCCCCCCCTTACCCCCCCCCCCCCCTCCGCAAAAAAAGAAAAAAAAAGGTGGAGGATGGGATATTATGTCAAAGTTGGCTACTCTTCCATGAAAAATGTCTTTAATTGAATTTGTAGAAGTGTTAAAGTGATACACAGACGTGCCTCCAACCCCCCCCCCTTCCCCCTCCTACCCGCCCGCCCGCCCCACTCCCTCCCTCCCCTTTGCGATATTTCGGCGGCGATGAGAGGGTCTCGCCACACACGCTTACCGCGCTACCCCCCCCCCCTCATCCCCCCCATTCCCCCCCCCCCCCCCACACACACACACCTGCCCCCCCCCTCCCCTTTTCCGCCGCTTTTTGATTTTTCGACCAGCGGGAAGCAAGGTCTGCCCTCTAGGCGCCATCTGTCACAGGTAAAGGTCCCAAACAAGAAGTTGGAAGCCCCCAGCTCGGGAAATAACTGATCCCTGGCTGGTGAATGTGCCAGTGATTTTGACGGGGAGGTGCGGTGGGGGTGGGGGGGGGGGGATGCCTTTGACAACCGGTATACTCTTTGTTGCGTACCTGACTGATCCCTTCTCTGGTTGGTTAGTTCGGGTTTAACGTCCACAGCACCGAGGTGATCATGGACGGCCCTGACGGGCGGGTTATGGGGGACAGGGAAATCTATTGCCTATGGAGTACGACCTGAACACTGATCAACTCAGGCGCACTCCAACTGTGCCACTTTGATTTACCAGGACCTTTCAACGGACATGCTATTGAACAAATCCGTTTTTCCCCCTGGATTGTGAGTACAGCTACCGGGGCCCGGACGGGATTCGAACTCACGACCCGGCGATTCCCTTCGCTCTCCTGCTCCGACGTCAGTTTAACCGCCTGAGCTATTTCGGACTCAGTCCCTTCTCTGTCAACGTGAACGGCCTTTATTCGTCCAAGGAACAAAGTGGGCTCAGCGGCAAGAGGCGTAGATCCCCACGAGCCCCTTGCAAATGGGGGGTGGGGGGTGGGGGGTGGGGGGTGGACTCGTATGAGCCTCCCGCATTTGCCCGGGGTCCGTGGGGATCTTTGCCTCTTGCTGAGCCCACTACGTCTCTTGCACTTGCCGTGTGCTGCTCGTTTGTCCCGGCGGTGCATGGGTTAAACTCACCACAGACATAATCAGCCTCCGACATTGACGGTTCTTCGGATGTCGCTGTTGTTTCAATATTTGCATGGGTGACGGATCAGAAATAGAACACTTCCATTCTCACAGTCCAGGGGTCAGCTGCATTGAGCATGGGTGACGGATCAGAAATAGAACACTTCCATTCTCACAGTCCAGGGGTCAGCTGCATTGAGCATGGGTGACGGATCAGAAATAGAACACTTCCATTCTCACAGTCCAGGGGTCAGCTGCATTGAGCGAGCTTAGTCCTGCGCCAGCCACTAAGCAAGGTGCACCGCTACAGCGGAGCACCATGCTTAGTGGCTGGCGCAGGACTAAGCTCGCTCATGCAACTGGCTTCAGGAAACGTTTTACAGAGAATTGGGGGGGGGGGGGGGTAGGGGGGGGGGTTGGGGTTCGGGGGTTGGGTGTGTGGAAGAGGGGATTGCGGGGGGTGGGGGGTGGGGGGCGGAGGGTTCTCATGGGCAAGTACCAGTCGCATGGCATGCGTCAACCATGATAATTCAGGGGTAGTGCTTGATTAAATAAGCAGTGCATTGTATTCTGTATGTCCTTTAACTCACTCAGCCTGACGGCCGTACTTTACCAAATGTTGGAGGCGTCATCTAATGACTATGCACCAGTTGCGGGAGATGGATCGATCATGATAATTCAAGCTAATCTGGCACTACCCTTGAATTTTCATGGTCGATCCATCTCCTGTTGTAGTGATAAATTGTGTTGTTATTGTCTTTCTAAGAAATTCCTCTTTCTTTATTGGCATTGTCTTTGACTAGCTTGGTTTAAGGGCAACATTGTTGCTGGTTGCTGCCAAGATTCGATTGAAAGGGTCATAAGCGAATACGTAGAGCTGTAAATTAGGTAAAGTATGTGTTCTTGCTGCTGCAACAACCAGGCTTTTCTGTTGTCAGGAAGTGATTTTTTTCCCCCTCTAGATTGCTTGTATGCTAACAAAAGAAACAAAAAAATCTGAAAAACTTATGAAAAAAATAAAACAGTAAATATTGTGCTGGTCTGTAAAGTCCAAAATCACAGACCAGCACCCGCTGTACAAAAAGTTTTACACAGACTGATAAAAGTCGTCACACTTACGGCCACGTTTTGATACATAACGTTGCGCAAAACCTTACGCATGTCGTCATAGATCAGCACACATAGATATGTAACGTTGTGCACAGACTGACGTACGTCGTCACAGACCAACGAACAATAAAATATAACGTTGTGCACAGACTGACGTACGTCGTCACAGACCAACTAACGAACAATAAAATAAAACGTTGTGCACAGACTGACGTACCGGTCGTCACAGACCAACTAACGAACAATAAAATATAACATTGTGCACAGACTGACGTACGTCGTCAAAGACCAGCACACACTGATAGATAACGTTGAGCACAAACTGACGTACATTGTCACAGACCATCACACATTGCTATGTAACCGTTTGTAGCATTTTGGCGTATGGGGTCATCGCACGTATGGCAACACTTTTTCCGTACGCCGAACTTTGAATGTAAGCAATCGAGCGTCTCTTTTACGCTTGACGTCACACTCCTGTAAAATTATATTATTGTACCCCCCAAAGGCAGCCTTCCCAAACATGTCGAGTTCAAACAGCGAAAAAAGCAGGTGGAAGTGCACTTCACAATGACTTCTTCACCCATATCCTTTCAACTGCGGCAAGAGGCATGTATTCTCATGAGTCATGAAAGCTATGTCTCTTTGTAGGCGTCTGTCTCATTTCTTACTCTATCCATGCTGAGTCTACTCCGATTCAAGATTTAAGATTCTCTATGTACGTGTCCCCTTTCGGAGACATAGGGCGGATCTTGGGGGTGGCGGGCATGGGTTCCGCCCCCCCCCCCCCCCCCCCCGACCCAATTTTCTCGCAAAATGCTATAACAAAGTCCCTTTTTGGGGTGTTTGGAACCACCACCACCACCACCACCCCTCCCCCATGTTGAAAATTTTGTCGAGTTATCACACACGCAATCCCCCCCCCCCCCCCCCCCCCCCCCCCCGTTGTTTGATACGAACGCTGCGAGTTATAACACGTACGCACCTTCGCCCCCCTCCCTCCGCCCCCTCCCCCCTCCCCCTGCTTTTTGATTTTTTTTTTTTTTTGGCCTCTGGACGCAAGGTCTAGCGCCTTTTGTATCAGGCTGAAGGTCCCAAACAAAAAGGTTGGAACCCCCCCCCCCCCCTCCGCCCTCGAGGGAACTGATCTTCCCGTGAGACACATACATTTTGAGGAAAGTAACATGAAATCAAACGGCAACAATAAGAACATACATGCTAATTCATTTTACATTCAACATTTCAAGTTACATAACACAATAATAAGTTATGTACTAAATGTAATTTCACACATGCGGTGTTCTCACATCAGTGTTTCATGTTTACTGCCAGAGGCTCGTGAGAAATGTACGCTTTGTTGTTGCTGACAAAGACGGGGTTAACCCATTCAGTCCTGACGCATTACTGTCAGCGCCAAGCTAATCTGGCACTGCCCGTGACTTATCATGGTCGATCCATCTCCAGCAACTGTGCATAGTCATTAGACGACACCTCCAAAATTGGGAAATACTCACGGCCGTCGGGCTGTGCGAGTTAAGTTACTTTTATCTATGCTCCGAACACCGAGGAAACCCCAGGGGATTAAGCAAGTTACTGCACAATGTATATACTCTGTTTCCTGCGAGGTGCAGTAACTGTCACTTGTGTAGCTTGTGGGATGGACACTGCGGAGGAGGCAAACTCTACCTTCTCGCCGACCGCACACCATGTGGTAAGCGCTGTTTTAGGATTTCTATATCACTACTTTGTTAACTCATTCAGCCCGGACACACCACAGCAAGACATGGATCGAACATGATAGTTCAAGGGTGGTGGCAGAATAGCTTGGCGCCCTTAGGCGCCAAGTTATTCTGGCACCACCTTTGAACTATCATGCTCGATCTGTCTCTAGAACTGTAATACAGTCCTTCAGAGGGCAAGTTTAAAATTTGGGGATTTCGGTTCTCGGGTAGAACGTGTTCAGTAATACAAACCCGACGAGACAATGAATACGATGAGAAGAGATGAGATGAGATGAGTTGACATGACATGACATGACTGGCTTTCCGTTAATGGAAAGTTCTCCGTATTTGACGGACACATTTTGACAGGGGCGGAAACAAATAGAAGGCTGTCCGTCGCCGGGACGGACAAATCTTGAGAAAAAGGAACGTCCAGTTACTTATCCCGGCTGCGTGTCAACTGCGCGACGGACTGGGACGGAAATTTTGTTATGCTGTTAAATCCTAGCGGAAAGCCTGGATAAGATTAGATTAGATTAGATTAGATTAGAACTGAATTGAACTGAACTGAACTGAACTGAACTGAATTGAACTGAACAGAACTGAACTGAATTGAACTGAACTGAACTGAACTGAACTGAACTGAACTGAACTGAATTGAACTGAACTTTATTTTGTAAAGGTGAAGACCGCAGTAGGCACGCAGCCCTTTTTACACGTCTGTCCTTAATAACATTTTAAATATAACATCAGAAAAGGTATGAGAATAGAGAGAATAGATCTTGAGAAGAGCGGCAGATTACACGTACGGTACGAGATGCCGTTGGAGATAATTTCACATAAATGCACAATAATCTTCCGAAAACTGAGAAAAGCACTGGAGATTCAAACCTCTAGACAGTTACATTGACGTAAATTCAAGCTGAAAACAAAAATAACTGAAAATGAATGACACACAGTGTGCTGCACTTTGACTTGGACTATCTTGAGTCAACCACACTTAATTTTTAAAGCTTAGTCGTTCACTCCTTCACTGCCGAGAAAAAGGGAACACAATCCAACCGCAAGAGACATAGATCCTCATGAGCCCCCGCAACTGCGGGGGCTCATGAGGATCTATGTCTCGAGCTCTCACCTCTCTGGCACGGCGGTATCCCCGGCGCAGTTTCAGCAATCAGAACTGACCTGTCATGGTGCCAGATCCCTGTAACCCTTTGGGTGTCGGTAGCGGATTTAGTCGCGATGATCCGACAGAAATCATCGCGACTAAAACTGCTACCCGACACCCAAAGGGTTCATATCCTATTCAGTGACGCTCGACGCGAGTCAGGGGCACGAAAATCATGCCAGAACCTCTATTCCCTCCCCTGCCATAAAACTACGGACAGCCGAATCAACACATAAAGTAGGGTCAAACTATAATCAGCCGACGGCTACGTCAGTAGCGTGCTACAGATTCATCTAAAATGCTTAGCCATTTGAGAGTGAAAATACATGAAATACTGTCTGCAGCGGTTTTTGTCGCGATAGTTCCTGAAGGAATCATCGCGACAAAAAGCGCTACAGTCAGAGGGTAAAGTGGCTTTGCAGTACATACAAACAAAACCGCCCGACTGCAAAAACCCGCCCCTACCAATTTAGACTAGTTTACCCAACACGGCATAGGAGTGTCAGTCATAATTTATTTAGTTGTTGAGGTGGTACATGACATGAAAGGTACATAACGGATCGAAGAGTACGGTGTGTTTTCATCGCCTGCGCACACACAATTCACACTTTCCTATTACTTGTAATATGATGAACATCGGACACATGTTACAACTTTGTAATAACTACGTCTAATTCAAACTTACTGTATGTCAGTGAAAACCTGCAATGAATGTGTCACTTTCGCGTACGAATGCGAGAATACACGGCACATCTGAGGTCACACGTATCGGCGTAACCGAATGAAAATGAATCTCGCGGCGGCCGGGGTAAAGCGAACGCCACCGCCAGCAGCAAGAATGAGACCGATAGTTCCTCATGGGTCCCGCAGTCGCGGGGGCTCGTGAGGATTTATGTCTCTTGTTAGTCATTATGTTCTTTATCCTAAGTTTATTCCATTTCGCTTTCGTCCAGGCAAAACGACGCCGGGCTTTTCATCAGATAGCATGTCCGTTAACTCTTTCTACCCCAACACCGAAATCCGCTTAAATTTTGCCGTTGTCGTCTGAAGACTGCATTGGCGCGGCAGTGCAGGACATAGATCGACCATGATAGTTCAAGGGTGATGCCAGAATAGCTTGGCGCCCATAGGCGCCAAGCTATTCTGGCATCACCCTTGAACTATCATGGTCGAACCTTATCTTGCTGTGGGGTGTCTGGGGTAGAATGAGTTAAAGGTCGCACTGCAAACGTGTCACTTTGATTTACCAGGTCGTTCACTTTGATTTACCAGGTGTTCAGGTCAGTCGTACTCCAATGGCAAGAGCTCTCCCCGTCACCCTTAACCCATTCAGCCCTGACGCGGCACTACAGCAGGAGATGGGTCGACCATGATACTTTAAGGGCAGTGCCAGGTTAGCTTGGCGCCGACAGGCGCCTTGAATTATCATGGTCGACCTCATCTGCATTTGGTGCATAGTCATTAGATGACGCCTCCAAAATTAGGGAAATACGGCCGTCTATTATCACGTCAGTGCCGTGGACCGTGGCGCTAAACGGCCTCGAACTAACCATTTGACTTCTTCACGCGAATGTAGTCTGTCAGTGCGCAGTCGTTTCACACTTGACTCGCAATTTGTGATCATTGGCAGCGCAGTGGTTAAGATCGCAACTGAGGCGGAACCCTACGTTCCCGTGCACGACAACGCTTTCTGTGTCATGTTTGATGATGGAGTACCGTCGCGACAGCACGCAGTGAACAATTTTTTCACTGGCAAGCCCTCTGAATAATCTGCCCCACCAATTTCTCAGTCAGAGGTGTTTTAGAAATTGTTGTTGTAGTGAAGTTGATTTCACGCAGGAGAGAAGGTATATGTTTTCAGTCTTGTTTTCTATTGTCCGTCCCCCGTCCGCTGTCTGTTTGCCTGTCCTCAGGTGCTCAATGGTGAATCGACTGAAAACGGCTTACCATACCTCGCGCCTTGACACTCCAGGTGTGACTGTTGTCAACGTCAGGGCGCGAGGCATCCCTGTTTTTGGCTGTTGGCAGCGCTTTTTATCGCGATGATTTATGAAAGGAATCATCGCGACAGTTTTGAAAACGCTACCGACAGCCGTGGACTAAGGCACGAGGTTCGACTGTTGTCAACGTTAGGGCGCGTGATTTTATTGTCCTCAACGATAAAGTTTGACCATGTTTAACCCCTTCACTGCCAGTGAACGCGGACCGTGTTTCGGAAATCTTTGTTCACTCAACGGCAAGGCCCGATCACCAGCCAGACGTCAAAGAAACATGGATACGTGATGGTGTCAGCAAGAGGCATAGATCCTCATGAGCCCAGCAACTGCGGGGGCTCATGAGGATCTATGCCTCTTGCATTTGGGGTGGGCGTGTTCAGTTTTTCTCGGCAGTTAAAGGGCTAACCGAGTCATCGCTATGCGTCCGAGACCTGATTCAAGAGTTACTTTTGCGTGCCAACAGTTTCCGGCAGTCTTTAAAAAGACACATTTATTCCTTTAAACGTGCATTTACCGTTATAATGCTTCTCTTTTTTTTTTTGGTCAACATTTCGTTGTCGGTGAGGGCTGTCTGGTGTGTCTGTTGGTTTTATGGTACACGTGTGTCTTTTTGTGTGTGGGCATTTTTTGTTGGTGTGTTCTTTTTTGTTATTCTTATTTTTCTTGTATATCCTGTTGCGTGAGTGTGTATGTTAGGGACTATATATGTGTTGTAGGATGCAAGGTGTATGTATGTTAGTATGTCATTTGTACGGCGCCTAGAGATTTTCTATCGAAAGTATAGGCGCCTTAAAAATATACATTATTATTATCATGTATTATATTATTATTATTATTATTATTATTATGACAATTGTGTTGATCTGATCATGTGTGTCTTTTCGTTCACTGAGCCGCAATATTGAAACTAGCACTCTTAATGCCAAAAGCTGTGTCATTACACAACAAGTAATTCCCTTTGGTTTGTGTATATTACACAACTGATGTTCTTTGTGCTCTTTCGACAGAGATGGTGATGAAACTTCGTTATACTGGGCCGAGAATTTAGCTTTCTATGATTTGTGGGATGAGTGCAATATTGCGTGTAGATCATTATCATAGGCAATGTGTGGTATTTTTTAATTCTATTTTTCTGTGTTTGGTTTTTGTAATTAACCCTGTGGGCGTCGGTAGCGGTTTTAGTCGCGGTGATTCCTGCAGGAATCACCGCGACTAAAACCGCTACCGACAGACAAAGGGTGAATAAATTGTACAATTAGTTTCAAGTTCTGTCAAGCGCCTAGAGCTCTAGTTTGATGTCATGGGCTATAGAAATATTCATTATTATTATTATTATTATTATTATTATTATTATTACCCTGAACCGCCCAGTTGACTGCTTGAATTACAATTTTTTTTTTAAAGTAATAAATAGGCGAGAACCTACTTTCAGAGGTGCCTACAAAACATGTTTACACAAGAATACACTTATATGCTGATATCTTATTCAGGCGCATACATTTATCAATCATGGCTCACGTTTTTACTGATACACGAAATGTCGCAGAATGTCCCAGCCCAACAGATTGACATAAGTCTTCGAAGCATGAAAATTGTGCTGTATTTACACATGATATGAAAGTGGCGTATTGAATAGAATGGTGTACGCTTTTACAAATGCAGTGAATGGGTCATGTGCGCACGTCTCGGTTCATGGGGTTTTTATTGAAAGAATTCATGAATGTTTTTAATGGTTTTAGGTCAGGACGTCATAGCCTACCCCCTCCTCCCCCCCCCCCCCCCCCCCCGCCCTCCGAGTACTGAACGGTGTTGACTTTGTTCCTGTTCCGTGTAAGGGACACGGAAATATAAATAAGGCATAGACCGTGAGCCCCCGCAGTTTACTGGGGCAAATGACGACCTATTCCTGAGGAGGAGATGTGTCACAGAGAACGTCATGTCAGTTACAGACAAGCCTTTGAAAGCTGACCGGCCGCGATGAATTTTGACTTTTTAACTATGGGAGGCATATGCATAGATGCTTCAGCAAGAGGCATAGAGCTGCATGAGCTTCGCAATTTGCAGGGGCTCATAAAGATCTATGCCTCTTGCGTAAAGAGGAATGTTTCATGTTTGAGTGACAAGGTCTTAAGTTTTGTGGCTTGAGTTCGGTCTAAACTGAATGTGGGCAAGGAGGTATTAAGTTCCTTGTTGAAGGTTCACACTGAAGGTTAGGTTTTCAAACGAAGTACTGAAATTCACGCTGTTTTGAAGTCAGTGACAGCGTGCACCTGCAGCTTTGAGAATTATCCCTTTATCAGCCGGTATGTCAAATAGTACACGGACTTCACACATTCGGTGGATTCAGTCGTCACCCTCCATCTGCCAGAGGCGTACATTCTCATGATCACCTTGCAAGCACAGGGAATCATGAACATTTACACCTGTGGCCTCATCTGCAAAGCCAGTTTGAGAGCCTCGTCTGGTGCTCGCAGTGAGTAACGAGGACCAAGCTTGACATTGACGTTCAGTTCACGCCGTTTTCACTGTTCTCGCGTCCAAGAATGCACTACCTACTTCCTGTGACCTGACTGAAGATACTGATAGTTTATGTGTGCTCTTCTGTGATTTTGGACTGTACGACAAAGAGCCGTTTCTGTGCCCGAGTTTGCTTTATATTGTTATTTTTTTGTGTTATCACATTAATATGAATGAAATAAGAATGATGTGACCACAGATTCCTAATATAGATCCAAGCGACAATGAAAATACGATTAACTCATTCAGTCCGACGGCCGTATTTCCCAAATTTTGGAGGCGTCATCTAACGACTATGCACCAGTTGCAGGAGATGGATCGACCATGATAATTCAAGGGCAGTGCCAGATTAGCTTGGCGCCTGTCGGCGCCAAGCTAACCTGGCACTACCCTTGAATTATCATGGTCGACCCATCTCCTGCTGTAGTGCGTCAGGGCTGAATGGGTTAATATGGCTGTTTGGTCTCTGCTGGCTAAGGGTGCTGCTTCAGCTATCCTCCGGCCCTGTGCCTCTATCTCCATCCTCTTTAGCTGAAACTCGTGTTGTCGCTGCTTCTTTGTCTCTGCAGCTTGAATTTCGAGTTTCGTGATCTCACGCTCTTTGTCTCTTTCTTCTCTCTCCAATCCCTTTTCTTCCCTCTCCATTTATCTCTTTTCTTCTCTCTCCAATCTTTTTTCCCTCTCTCTTCAAGTCTCGCTCTTTCTCTCTCCTTTCCATATACGTTCATTGTTAACAATATATTCATTCTTTTATTTCTTGGTATGTGTGCAGGATTGGGTAGTACTCACAATGGCCTCCATATGCCGAATATGTCGACCCAGGCTTTTCACCCTATTTGCTTTGGCCATTGGCATGCTTCTTGTCACACTGGCTGCCTTCTCAAGAAACCCCGGCATGCCCGAACAAGCCACACACGTCATCAAAATGCAGCAGCAACCCTCAGGGTCCCGGCGCGTGTCCCTATATTTTGACGACGTCAATGCCCCCTCTGCGCATCTCAGTAACGTGTCCAGCTACCTTAAGTGCGTGGATCCAGAGGCGAAAGGTCTGGTGCAGGACACACTGTGCATGGTGAGTAGACAGACCAACAAAGACAGAAACAAACACTGTGCATGGTGAGTAGACAGACCAACAAAGACAGAAACAAACACTGTGCATGGTGAGTAGACAGACCAACAAAGACAGAAACAAACACTGTGCATGGTGAGTAGACAGACCAACAAAGACAGAAACAAACACTGTGCATGGTGAGTAGACAGACCAACAAAGACAGAAACAAACACTGTGCATGGTGAGTAGACAGACCAACAAAGACAGAAACAAACACTGTGCATGGTGAGTAGACAGACCAACAAAGACAGAAACAAACACTGTGCATGGTGAGTAGACAGACCAACAAAGACAGAAACAAACATGTTTGGGAATAAGAAGGACGCTAAAATAAACTGTTTTGTCTTTGAAATCCAGACCCGAAAGGTGACTGCCAAGCGCGCATACTGCAAAGAAAATTCCAACGAAAAAAGAAACGCGCTTGAAAAGACATAATATTTCGTGCGTGTGTTTTTTTTAAATATTTTTTTTAACTCATTCAGCACGACGGCCGTATTTCCCAATTTTTGGATTTGTCAGCTAATGACTATGCACCAGTTGCAGGAGATGGCTCGACCATGATAATTCAAGGGCAGTGCCAGATTAGCTTGGCGCCGACAGGCGCCAAGCTAATCTGGCACTGCCCTTGAGTTATCATGGTCAACCCATCTCCTGCTGTAGTGCGTCAGGACTGACTGGGTTAACACAATTTGCTTCTTATCTCTTCTTTGGTGATCGAGATGCCAGATATAATAGGCAAAGAAGTACCCAACGGAGAAAAAGACGGGTACAACACAATTTATTAATATTTCGGGTAAATACCCTTTGTCAAAATAGACAAACAAACAAACAGAGAGATTAGCCGCTACTTATCTTCAATGGCAGAAGGAATGTGGCAACTCACACACTACAGCAGGAGATGGGTTGATCATGATAACTCAAGGGCAGTGCCAGATTAGCTTGGCGCCTGTCGGTGCCAAGCTAATCTGGCACTGCCCTTGAATTATCATGGTCGATCCATCTCCTGCAACTGGTGCATAGTCATTAGCTGACAAATCCAAAAATTGGGAAATACGGCCGTCGTGCTGAATGAGTTTTAAAAAATATTTAAAAAAACACACACACGAATGAGTTGCCACATTCCTTTTGCCATTGAAGATAAGTAGCGGCTAATCTCTCTGTTTGTTTGTTTGTCTATTTTGACAAAGGGTATTTACCCGAAACATTAATAAATTGTGTTGTACCCGTCTTTTCTAAGCGTGTTTCTTTCTCCGTTGGGTACTTCTTTGCATATTACACGCTTGGCAGTCACCTTTTTGGTCTGGTTTGATTTCAGATATAATAGGCATACTGTACATATAAAGTAGACATACACACAATGTGCTACTTATCTTTTTTTTTTTTTTTTTGGTGATCGAAATATCAGCTGGCATCTCAATCACCCCCCCAAAAATATAAGTAGCACACTAT
>BTPG01000002.1:199801659-200066659 GCA_036245525.1 Semisulcospira habei | reverse complement strand
GACCGAAATCCCCAAATTTTGACGTTGCCCTCTGAAGACTGTATTACACTTCTGGAAACAGATCGAGCGTGATAGTTCAAGGGTTGGGCAAGAATAGCTTGGCGCCTATGGGTGCCAAGCTATTCTGGCACAACCCTTGAACTATCACGCTCGATCCATGTCAGTCTTGCCGTGGCGTGTCGGAGTTGAATGAGTTTGCATTAGACGATTCAGAAAACATGTTTGGGTGGGGAGGGGGGGCCGGGGGGGGGGGAGGTGTAAGAAGTGACAAAAGAACAGAGATGTCTTTTGCGATTTGAGCGCATTAATAAATATGAATTAATAAATTAATGTTAAATATGATAATATCGTATGATATATAATTATAATATGACATGGAATGTAACTGGAATTAAAATCTCAGGAGAAAAAAATTAACAAATAGTTAGAGAGGTATCAGGCCTCGTGCGCATACCGAGAAGGATTCTATAAAATCGCCTCGTTTGCTATCCCGTTATATACAATCCTTGATACCGTCTATCGGTATACAGCTAAAAACGTGCTTTTAGCTGTGTACAGGTAGACTGCATGCAAGCAAGGCGTGAAAAGAAAGTTGCGAGCTTGTAGTCGAACACTTGTTGCGAGGTCAAGTCAATTTAGGTTTGTATAATTATAGCTCACGGTGCACATCTTAACTGCTTTTTGAAATCTGTTGTATCTATTTGATGAAGCGAACCGGGGCTGTTTACAAGGGCATAAAAACCGTGTGCACTCTGTCACCAGCGTTGAAAAAATAATGTGATGTGCTTTGGCTGGAAATAAGTTGAGCTGGACTGACATGTCATTAATTGTATGGACATAATTTATTGCTATTTTCGTTTTGTATTGTTTGTTCAGCTTTGAGCATTGTTTTCAGATGCGGCTCCACATAGGAATGTACTCCGTATTCATGAAGGAGTGGCTATCGGTATTCCCCCGTGGCACTTTCTACATACTGAGCACAGAGGACTACACAGAAAACATGGCAGAACATCTGACACAGATCTACAAATTTCTAGATCTAGGTAAGTGGAACTCATACATTTGACCTCTACAAACGAAAATGTAGGTTAGCTGAACTCACTCCTTTGACCTCTATATATTTCGAGATCACAGTCTAGGTTATTTGAACTCAGACCTTTGACCCCCACAAATGTCTAGATCTAGGTTAGTTGAACTCACCTTTATAACCGTTATTAATTTTAAGATCTAAGTTAGCTGAACTCACTCCTTTAACTCTAGCATCAACAATTTGTGGAAAAGTGAGCGTTGGCCATCGGGCCAACGTCGGCCGCCGTTGGCCCGATGAGCCTTTCAACCCTTGACGCACGAGAATATAAAGATCGACTGAGACTGTGATAATTCAAGGATAACGAGAAAGAGTAGCAACTTCCTCGTTGGCTTGTTTTGTTCAGACGTATACCACAACTGTGAAGATAGGTGACAAATATGACTGGTTGGTCAAGATTTTCCTATCAAACACGAGACGAGTGAGGTGATTGGTTCGGGTGTTTCATCAAATGCATGACTAATGAACTGATTGGTCAATTTCTATCATGTATGCGTCACATTTTCCCCCATTGGCCTGTTTCTTCCATACGCTTGTAACGACAATAATGATTGGTTGAGCTTTGTTTGTGTTTTTGCAGCACCATTGCCGGAGCACACGTTGGCCCAAATTGTGCAAGCCAACAGGAAACACGAGACGAAAGCCAAGAAAAAAGTTGCCGATATGTACCCAGAGACCAGAGAACTGTTGACAAAATTTTATTCCCGATACAATGAGGAGTTAGCAGTATTGCTGGAAGATACGAAATATTTGTGGATGCCAGAGGAACCAGTATAGTGTTGAGGGGCTGCGCGTGCAAGTATGTCTGTGTGCATGTGTCACAGGCGGAAGCTGACACACAAATTATTCTGAATTCACCCTTTGGCTCTCGGTCGCGTGTTTGGTCGAGGTGATTCCTGACACTTTGATTCCCTCAGTTTTGATCTCCTTCACATGGCTCACCGTTCGGTACGTGCGGCGTTAAGACATATCCAAACACAGCATGTTTCGAACTGATGTGTCACACATGAGGCCAAAAATCATGCTCACAAACCAGATAGGTGAGGCTAGCGCTGGTAGAACAGTACGAATGCCAAGGGGAATTACTCAGCGCTGGACATACAAACAGTTAGATCCCCTGCCCCCGCCTCTAGGCGGGGGCAGGGGATCTAACTGTTTGTATGTCCAGCGCTGAGTAATTTCCCTTTGTTATGTGGACCAAAAAACCCACAAAAAACAACAACACGGTGAATGGTAAAATGAATTTCAAATCGGTCAGTCTTGTGTGATTTGGGCCATGATTTGAAATAATTTACTTCCGGTCTCATTTCTGCCATGATTTGACAATAAAGTCCGCACGTCCATTTGAGAAAAGCGATATTCTCATCACAGCATACAATGAAAATCTCCCTTTTGTCTTAAAGGGTACATGCTGGCTTTTTGCCAAATCAAGATATGCCTACAGGCATTCGAAATCAAACCGATGTAAGGTGAATTTTAATTAGTTTAGAATTGTGTCAGTCTTCGCCTGTAGTGTGAGACGGTGTGTTTAAAAAGAGAGGCTGCTGCTGCCGCCGCTGCTGCTGTTGCCGCTATTTGTGATATAATGATGTTGTTGTTGATGAGGAGGGAGTAACTTTCATTCAGTCACTCAAGGACAAAGATTTTGAGTCGGGCGGGGCTTGAATCGATTCTCAGTTTCTGACGGAGGGGACGGGAGAGGGGTGGGGGGGGGGGGTGGTGGAGGTGAGTGTGTGTGTGTGTGTGTGTGTGAGTGTGTGTGTGTGTGAGAGAGAGAGAGAGAGAGAGAGAGAGAGAGAGAGAGAGAGAGAGAGAGAGAGAGAGAGAGAGAGAGAGAGAGAGAGAGATGGTATGGTATGGTACGTGTGCCAAGTTCTTGTATGCTTGCATTTGTTTGTCTCAGAAGGGCAAATGCAATAGCACGTAACTTAGATTCTTATTACCTTATTCTCGAAGGGCATTGCAATGTTTCGTTATACTTCCTGGCCTTAATATACAAAATATGTGGGCTGTTCTGTGATTTTGAACGGTACGGCTAAAGGCCATAGGTTCAAAATCACAGAACAGCACACAAACTGATGGGACACTACCGATAAGACATAAATGACCTTATTATTCTCGAACTCAACAAGTAAATTAAACAGATTGTATTAATTTGAAATTGACAGACTGAGCAGAAAATAACATGAGGACATGAAAGATTGTGACAATTCAAGGGTAGTGCCAGATTAGCTTGGCGCCATCAGGCGCCAAGCTAATCTGGCACTACCCTTGAATTATCATGGTATGAGGACATGACAAAGATTAACCCATTCAGCCTTGACGCACTACAGCAGGAGATGGGTCGACCATGATAATTTAAGGGTAGTGCCAAGCTAATCTGGCACTACCCTTGATTATCATGGTCGATCCATCTCCAGCAACAGGTACATAGTCGTCAGATGACGCCTCCAAAATTTCAGAAATACGTGCGTCGGGCTGAATGTGTTAAGGACTCTGCTCTTGGCCTCTCGGCTTTCATATTTTCCCCAGTTATTGGATAAATCTGATATCTGACAGCTGAAAGGTAACGCATCATAGACGATTTCCGGAAATCAGAAGTAGGTCAGTCAAAATTGCACGTGTTTCGACTAAAAAAGTGGATTGAAAGCCCAGACAAACACGCGATATAGGCTTGTTGTCTGGGATTTCAATCCACTTTTTCGTTGAAACACGTGCCGAATTTGATCTATTTCTGATTTCCGAAAAGTGCGATTAGAACCATGGTTTATTGCGGTCGACCCTCTTAGAAGAAGGTCTTAAGTCGCGCTGTAAATATATCATAATAAATATTCTTTGGTAACTTGAAAAGTCGCACGAGTTACTAATTAGCGTACAAGCCCACAAACTTTTCGAAGGTCATAAAAACAGTGAGATTTACAGAGGATCAGATCTTGTTAAACAAACTGGCTTTCTTTAGGAAGTTTTAAGATTTTGTTCGGGGGATTGTCCCGGAATTAAAATATAATTTCTATCGTGTCTGCTGTGTAGTGTTTTTGCTCGATTTCAATTGTCAGCTTTAAGTGTCAAGATGTGCTTCACTCCCCTGTCAATAATTAGTGTGTGCATAAGTCTATTACTATAATAGTAATAGACTTACGGTGTGAGACGTAAGTATGGCCAATGTGAAGACGAGAAAGAACAATCTCCTCGCGGCGGCCGCCGCACCGATGGCATGCAATGTGCCTGCACTGAAAAAGCAAGTCGGTATAGAAGTTAATGGAACTGTTGACGGGTGGCTAAGTTTCAGTCGTAACCGGTTAACGAAAATGGTTTCTTGCATGTACTACATATTGCATCATAAAACAGTTCTTCTTTGCTGAAGTGCCACCAAAAGCTCTAAAGACACGTCTTCCTTTTAAGTGTCGTAACTGAATTTATGTGACACACCGTGTAGCGTCGTAAATCTGTGCGACACATTTTCTTTGACCGTACTTTGTTAGCGGAATGTGTACATATGCAAATACTGACAACTGCGATCAAAGGCCGATGTTAATACTTACCTCAATCTTTATTAAAACAGCATACAAGTGACGCTCTAAACTGCGATCATTACAGTTCAAGGGTAGTGCCAGATAAGCTTGGCGCCCAAATGCGCTAAGCTTATCTGGCACTACCCTTGAACTATCTTGTACGTAGCTGCATGATATAGGAGGATCCCAGGCTTCCGAAATGCAGCAAACCCTCATTGTCATTGAATAGTCCGCACTACGTTATTGTGCCTGTATTACACTTGAAAATGAGGACACGAGACGGCTGCATAACGCATAAACTGACTTTATAGAACAGTAACGATCACATTATGAGCTTTATTTTGTATTATTTATGCCCCCACCTGGGTCTGCCCTGGGGGACTTGGGTGGGGTTAGGTACTTTTTAGTTCCCAGGGTCACCCTGGTCAGCCCCACAGGGTGGGTTTTCCTCTTTTCTGGGGCATGTGTTTCTGTCTACCCGAGGTCCATTCACCTGTATTTGCCTTTTTAAAACCCTCCCTACTGTCTGCACTGCCTGTAGCTCTTGATATTGGATGTGTGTTGCTAAATGGTCTTAGCTTTATTTAGGCCCCATGTGTTAGGTTTATTTAATGTATTTGACCGGCTGGCGACATACATTCAATGTTCTGTTTAGTTGTTTTTTCACAAGCAGTGCAGGCACGTCCTGAGAAAGCCTTGTTGCTGTCGGGACGTTAAGCAATGTACAATCAATCATGTATTATTTATGATAATGTCCCATTTTGTTCTGAGTAAACAAGGTCAAAGCACGTTCTCGTATGTCCAGCTTACGACCTGAATGTTTGAATACTTTTACAAGGTAACCAGAAGACATGATTTATGATTTTATGTATCAAGTCGTTGACATTGTTGTTTATTGCTTCAACTGATCACATACACATTTTTGTGGTGACATTTTGAAAACAGTTTATAAATCACGATATCTGATTACACCAAATGGTATAAATTTATAAACTGAACCTGTATGCTTTGCGGTCAGTCGTTGTCAAATCATGCCGGCTCAAATCAGCTGGTGATCAAACCACTAGTTCTAGTCTTGAACTTCTAGAATTAAACTAACATCCATTCTATAGAGTGGAAGTCATTTAGTTCTGGGAGTTTAAGGAATAACTCATTCAGCCCGACGCACGTATTTCCCAATTTTTTTAGGCGTCATCTGACGACTATGCACCTGTTGCAGGAGATAGATCGACCATGATAATTCAATGGTAGTGCCAGATTAGCTTGGCACCTGTCGGCGCCAAGCTAATCTAGCACTACCCTTGAATTATCATGGTCGACCCATCTCCTTCTGTAGTGCGTCAGGGCTGAATGGGTTAATGTGATTCCATTTTTAACTCTCGTCAGCCCAATAGGGTTAAAAGTTCAAAATCAACAGTTACTAGTAAGCAAAAGGGAAAAAGAAACTTAAGAATATTTTCTCAGTCCTAACTTTTTATTCAACTAATGATTGTAGTAAGGATATCACTGGTCGGTAACACTAGGCATTGGATGTCTTCCCCGATTTGCTAGGGCCGGACCGGCTGATAGCTTTAGCAAAGCGAGGCCCAAAAGATTTCGATACATATGATTGTGAGGCTTTTGTATTTATCCTAAGTAGAATGGTACATTGACTCATGCATGTTTTGGCCTGTGATTTTGCATCTTACGGCCTCAGGCCGTAAAGTGCAAATCACAGACCAGCACACAATTTTAGTCGTTTATTGTCCCATCAAACTGAGCCACAGACATATCCTCATATTGCTTTCTGGGGAGGTGGGTGGGTCAGGTGGTAGCGCGTTCGACTCTCGTTCAAAAGGTTGCAGGTTCGAATGCAGCTGCTGTCACAATTTCAGACCCTTTGCGGCGCGGTGCGGTGCGGTTCACCGTTGTGGTGGACAAAAGTCGCTGAACGTTGAACGTTTTTCATATTTCCTAGATGGATTATCACAGAAACACCCCCCCCCCCCCCCCCCAAAAAAAAAAAAAAAAAAAAAAAAAAAAAAACCACACACACAAAACAAAAAATTAAACACACAAAAAACACCCCACCTTCCCCCAAAACAAAACGAAACAAAACAAAACGCCCAAAGAAAAACCAACAACACCCCCCCCCCACCCCAACCCAAACCCCCCACCCCCAACCCTCAAACCAAACCAAACCCCACCCACTCGCCCACCACAAACAAATGAAAAACAACTCGACCCACAAAAAACATAAAATACCCGACACTGGCATGGGATGATCGTTGCGTAGTTGGTCACATCTTGACCCTTTGACTCCCAGAACTAAATGACTTCCATTCTATAGAACTTCTGTGGGGAGTTTAAGCCGTTACCACTGGTAGTAGTACTGAAATGGCACAATTTACTACCACTAGTGTTCAGAGGTGATCAGTTATCAGCGACCACCCCATGCCTTTGAAAAAAAAACCACGTTTTCAATACATTTACAGTTTATGTGGTCCGCTATTCGAATAAAACCAATCTTGCTCTTTGAGACCACCACGAACCGTCGTTAGGTACACTGGATCAAGGGAAACCAACCTATAAAAACAGCCGATGCTGTAGGCAGAAACGGAGTGCTTAACTCCCTTTAATTGTCCACCCTTCGAAACTCCTTGATGTGTACTTTGGAAAATACGTTAATTCAAGACCAAAAGAAGGCTAGAAGTCCCAGAAACATGGACTCAAAATGGTGTTAGCAAGAAGCATAGATCCTCATGAGCCCCCGCAATTGCGGGGGCTCATGAGGATATATGCCTCATGCAGTTGGGTGGTGTTCAAATTTTCTCGGCACTGAACTGGTTAAAGTGAAGAAAACAGATCAGCCCTGGTTGTTGTATCAGTGCGTAAGGGATGAATAAGATAACACATTCAAGACGCGCCACATCCGGATACGCGACATACAGCCGAACGCAGCACGTTTTTAATATGTTAACTCATTTAAGGTTTCTGCGTCAATAGCTGCGCAAGTGACGTATCGCCTTGCCGGCCGCAACGGTATACGACACTTCCAAAAAGATGCTAGAACCCGCGACTTTCTGGATGAGACTCGTACGGCTACCACCTTAATTATCGACCACTTCCATTAAAAAAACTGACAGCATACCAGTTTAAATGTAGTCAGTGACTCACATGTTACGCCCTAAAACATTTTAAGATAACATAAATAAATTTAAAAAATCACTGCCGTGCAGATGTTATTGAAATCTGAAGGTCCGTTTGCTGCCGGCCATCTTGGTGCGGTAGACCTGTTCAAACTCTTCATTCTGGGCCACAGTGAACCAGTTTTTCCAGTCGCCAACCACACCTGCCGACAAAAAGAAACAGCACTTGTGAAAAGTTTGAATCTTGAAATATTATTTATTTCCAACCATAATGTGTCAATACTTCAGATTTTGTACGGACCGTTAACTCATTCGAGACGTCACGTGTCCGGATACGCGGCGTACTGCCTCGTATCCGGACGCGTCACGTCTCGAATGAGATAAAGCCTCTTATCTATTCTTTATTTCATGGTGAGCGTTGCATGGACTCATGTATACTATCTTTGAGGAAAACACACACACACACACACCAAAGAACAAATAAACACAAAGATCTTTAGGAAGAAGTTGTATAACATCTTCTGATACCTTTGGAAAATTCTTCAGGTAGGCCTATGTTTTCCGCATCGCAATATAACCCCATCCATTTCAAGGACACAGATATATTGTGGCCAGCAAGAGACAAAGAAAGTCATCAGCCCTCGAGGTTCTGTGCTTCTAACAGATGCATTTTCCCCGGTAGTAAAGGGGTAAAAAGCCACGTATCTGTATGCCGTACGTCTAAAACAATCAAGGCGCCCCGCATCAATAGCTGCGAAAGTGTCGTACAGCGTTGCCAGAGGCAACGCTGTACGACACTTCCGCAGCTATTGATGATTGACGCCTTGAATGAGTGTGCACAAGAAGGTTAGAAGAAATAACTTTGTGGACAAACCTTTCCGGTAAAAGAAGTCTCCTACGCCTTCTTTGTAGAGGAAGGTCTCGCGAGTGTTGTCATTTTGAGGTCGCGTGACAATCATGTTGCTAAGAACGCACGTGTCCACGATGGCCTGACACAGCTGTCGGTCCCTGTTGGTGCCCAGAAACTCGTTCAGCCTCTCCACTTGGCCCAGGAAGTCCTTAGAAGAAAAAAAAAAAAAAAAAGAAGAATGAAAAGATGGAAGGGAAGGACAGAAAAAGTAGTAAAGCAACAACAACAATTGCAAAACCAGAAGGACGACTGATTGAATGGGAAACGTACCCGAGACCCTAGAATTCAGACACTATTTTCCCAAGTTTTTCTCGCGTAAGTATTTGAAAAAATTTACAATGAAAGCAATACAGATTGTATTTTCACTCTTAATGACTCACTCGACCAATTACGTTCAGACGACGGGAGGAGTAAAAAAAAAGAAAAAGAAAAAAAAAAGAAAACAAAAAGAAATGTGGACCAAAACCCGCGACAGTGCGGCTACAATAAAGCATCGTATGCTTCACCGTTGATACCCAAATACTGCTGCTTCATTCCAGTAGCAAACCCTCTTCGGGCCAACAACTGACGGCCGCAGTCAGCTCGCGCACAGCCGCACTGAGGTCGTCGTGGGCCCCAGGACCATTGCTTACTGGGTAGTAGCGTTTCGTAGCCAATCTGACACTTTCTGAACTTTCCGACAAACGTGTATATAGTTTTTGATCCACGTCTGCTGTTGCTCAAGGGAGACAAACATATCATTGCCCTCGCATTGTTCTCCCTTATGTCAGCGTTTACTTTCAAAGAAGCACAAAATACCCTCAAAGACGAGTAAAATAAATTCGTTTCATTACGCATTGGGAGATAAAAATGACATCGAGACGCCCTCGACCATACAAAAGGGGCTGTAGTAAAAAAGAAACATTTTCTTTCAGTCTCTTTACACTTTTTCTCATTGGCCTGGCTCTATTCGATTTTCTTCCCCTGGTCGTCCGTTCTCACGGCAACGGGAGTCCCCTTGTCACATGTTACCAAGGTAACATGTGATAAGTAGACTCCCTTATTAAATGTTACGATAACAACGTTACTCGCTGAGCAAAGCGTTCTCCACCAAATAAATCTTTGGCCAATCATTTTCTCGGTACAAACAAAACCTAATCTTCATTCGATCAAAACCTCAAAAATATCATGTGCCAATAAATAAATAATTTAGGATGCTACACAACAAAAAGAACTATATGTAGGTGTTCTGTGGTACCTCTGGTACAGCTAGCTTCATACAAAACATAACTGAATAATTGGATGTGTTAGATAATATCAACGCCAGGAAAATTCAACTGAAGCGAATACCCTATCACGCACTGACCGCATTCGAAACGGCGAAGAAACAAAAAGTTTGATAAATACAAATTGCGGGGGTTACGCAACAAAATAACTATATGCACGCGTTGTGTTCGGACTATATTACGCGCAAGGTTTTGACTGATAGTCGGAAGTATGGCGACTTACGTTCCCCAAATCTCTACGTCACACGTAAAGTTTGAGGTCTTTTGAAGTGTACACTTCACGCTTATACTGTTTACAGTTGAAGACAAGATCATTGGTTCTTGTCGCCTCTCGGGTCCGGTCAGGAGGAAGGGGGGGGGGGGGGGGTGTCAATGTCGGAGATAAGAGTCTCGGGCTAAAGCCCTCGACCGTACATCCGACATTGACCCCCTTGACCGGACCCTCGAGGCGACAAGAACCACTGGCAAAGCCTAATGCGTAATACAACTTAACATATTTTATCCTTTGAAATTGTCAACGCTATCACAGAGGCAAAACAAATTTGATTTCAGATGTCTGCAATTTGCATTTGAGAAAAGTCGTCCCTCTGTGAAAACGAAAGATATTGAATCGAAACAAACCAGGGCGACATTAACAACAACACCAACAAGAAAAACAAAAACAAAACAACAACACAATAACAACAACAACAACAGTAACAAGGACAAGAACACATCTATTTGGAATAACATGGAGCATTCTACTGCTGCTGTATACCAAACACGTAACTTAGAGAGTTGTGTGATGGAGAACATAACCATTTGCATGACTGAAAATCTACGAATTTACAAAATATAAACAAGAGCACCACTCATCGATACAGTAGCCATCGCACATGCCAACTCTGTCCTGCGTTGATCTATTCCCCTTGCTTTGTTTGAACCCTGTCGGCAGCCCTTTTTGTCGCGATGAATCCTATAGGAATCATCGCGACAAAAAGCGCTACCGACAGCCAAAGGGTTATGATAATAAACTATGAGGCATAAAAAACGCGAAAAAGAAAGAAACCATTTAAACGTTAATAATTTGATTACAGATCGAAGTGAATGTTGTCAGCACGTGCAGCAAGCTTAGTTCTTGCAGTACTAGCCATTGTTTTACCCACCGCACTGTGCGATTAGTGCTGAGTCAGCCTTCTCTGCACGGGGTCAGCATGCGTCATGTGACCCACTTGCACCACGTGCTGAAATGTGAACATCAGCTCACGCTGCTCAGTGAACCCAGGTTATAAATACTCCGCCTAGAAAATGTTTAAAAAAGTCAAAATCTGCTGCTAAATCAAGATGCCAAGACTTTCAGCCCAAGATCGTGAAAGAGCACTGGGACGTCTGGACGCAGGGGAGTCACCACAGCAGGTCGCTATCGCTCTGGGCGTGCATGTCTTCACTGTTTATCGCCTTCGGAGACGTTTCTAGACAAATCACCACTAATGATCGTCCAAAGAGCGGCAGGCCGAAGACAACGACAGCAGCACAAGACCGCATTAACCGACGTAAGCATATGAGGAATCCCTACGAGACCGCTGCCAACACGGCCAAAAACACCCTTGGCAGGCACGGGAGACCGATTAATGCCTGCACCGTCCATCGAAGGCTGATTTCAGGAGAGCTCCATTGCAGGCGTCCAGCTAGACGACCCATCTCGACTGCTTGGCACCGCCGGAACCGTCTTCAGTGGGCGCAATACCACATCAACTGGCGTCGTCGTGACTGGCACAGGGTCCTCTTCACTGACGAAAGCAGGTTCTGCATTGATCCGTCTGATGGCCGTATCAGGATCTGGCGAAGACATGGACAGCGGTTTCGAGCTGCTAACATCTTGCAGCGGAGCAGATGGGGAGGTGAAAGCGTGATGATATGCGGTGCACTCGGGGTTAACCAGCAAATAGAACCTGAGGTCGTCCAAAATGTCGGCCGAGGACGAGGAAATGGCGTCAATGATGACCGGTACATCAACCAAGTGCTGAAACATTATGTGGTGCCGTTCTTCCAGCGTCACCCAAACCACCTGTACCAGCAAGGTAATGCAAGGCCGCACACGGCACGTGTCACACAAGCCTTTCTGCAACACAACATCAATCTGCTCCCCCATCCAGCTCGCTCACCTGACCTTAACTCAACTGAACAGTTTTGGGATGTTCTGCAGAGGAAGCTGAACAAGTTGGCGCCCATACCTCAAACCGCTGCCCAGCTAAGTGCCGCCATTGGCCGCGTCTGGCACATGATACAGCAAGCACACACACACACAAAAACTTTTGTGAGGTCCACGTGGCGGAGATGCAGAGCTCTGATCAACGCCCTGGGTGGACATACAAGTTATTGACAGTGTTTGTCTTCTGAGTGTTGGTAGAATGACGCCATTTTGTATCAGAACGACGTTAAGATGCACACGTCTGTGATGCTTGATTGTTGTGTAAATTTACTGTACACAGTAATTATAAATTTATTGTCAAAATTAAATCGTAAAGAGACTTCTCAACTGTTTTCGCGTTTCTTTTTCCTCTGAGTATATTAAAGGCTGTTACATACGTACCATTTTCATGTCCTCATACGAGCTGTGGAAGACGCGAAGATCGGGCTGGTTGGTTATCTCTCTCTCCCAGTCCTTCAGGTGCTCAAAGTAGTCGCCGTACCAGTCTGTGGAAAAAAAGAGGAAGCACATCACACTTTTTACTTTATATAGCGGAAAATAAGACTGCCATTGCATAATCGTAAAAAAGAAGGGAAGACAATTAGATTAGTCATGCCAGTCAATCACCCGCCCCCCCCCCCCCCTTCACTATGTGAACAGTTCCGCTGTCCTAGTTAAAGTTATCATATCAATCCAAAGAAAATGCGCTGTCAGATTTTAACACTGTAGATTTTAACCTGAGAAAAACTGAACACCACCCAGATGCAAGAGGCATAACCCCTGAAACTGCGGGAGCTCACGAGGATCTATGCCTTTTTTTAAACCAAATTGTTTTCACGTTCCTTTGGCGGCTGGGGCTCTCAAGTGTTGAATTGACGAATATTTATGTTACGTTTGTGGTTGTGTTATTCTTTGAGAGCATGTGTGTGTTAATCATAGGAAAGATCCGATATTCATTTGAGTTATTTTGGATAAG
The DNA here is from genome assembly GCA_036245525.1 of Semisulcospira habei. NCBI lineage: Eukaryota > Metazoa > Mollusca > Gastropoda > Semisulcospiridae > Semisulcospira > Semisulcospira habei. The sequence continues at coordinate 200,053,611 of BTPG01000002.1, read as the reverse complement.
AATTACGTACCCCTTTAGTAGGATTCATTTTCTTTTGCACGGAGAATTGCGATTGAGTTTTGTTGTGACGCGTAGGTTGCTATAATGTTGTAAAGTTTGACCTACATTAGACTAGAAGGTTCGAACAGGGTCGCGATCTTTCTAGTGACCTCAGATAAGACGTCAGAGTTGTCGGCAACATTTCAAAACATTGTATCGAAGGCGCTTAGAGGGTAGTGGAAATTTGTAGTAACTTCTAGAGAGTTTTTTTTAATGAATATTAATGAGTTTTGGGTACGTTTTCTTTTCTGATTGGTTGTGTTGGGAGAATTTGCTGGATTGTTCTGGAAATCTATAACAGTATAAAAGACCGTGTTAGGAAGTATGTGGGTACGTCGTATGAGACGCAGTGTGTCAAAAGTGTTGATGCATTGTAGAGGAGACAGTGTATCGGTGTTGGTGCATTTGTGGATGAATTGTGTGGAGATCCCATCGCTGCAATAAAATATTGTTGGAACTGTTACTCCAGTTTGGTTTACAACCTTGTGCCACGTATGACGAGTTGCAGCTGAGTGAAGTTTCTTTACGTGCGTTCGTCTGGTGTGATTGTATCATACTACGACTACGACTACCACGTAACAATTTAAAAAAACAAAACAAAACAACACACAGTGTGTGTCCACTGGCAGTGAATAGGTTAAAAAAACAACTGCAACCAGGCCTGGTGCCAGTTACATGAGTGAGCTTAGTCCTGCACTAGTCACTTAGCAAGATGCTCCGCGCTGCCATTTGCATGAGTGAGCTTAGTCCTGCGCCAGCCACTTGGCTGGCGCAGGACTAAGCTCACTCATGCAACTGGGTCAGCAAGAAGGAGAAACAGGCGTATAGATATGTATTCACGTGAGCTACATGGCGACTGCACGAACTCATGACAGTCTGTCTTGTGCACAGTGAAGGGTCTGGGTGAGTCTTTTCTTGTCTTGTCTTGTGGTGTCATCTCTTCCTGTTCCGTGCAGTGCAGTGTCGTGTCGTATCGTGTATTGTCTTGTCTTGTCGCGCCGCGCCGTACGGTTTCTTGTCGGGCCGGGCCGTGCCGTGCCGTGCTGTGCCGTGTCTTGTCGTATCGTGTCGTTTCGTGTCGTGTCGTGTCGTGTCTTGCCGTGTCGTGCCTCTTCTCGTCTCTTTTTTTGTCACTTCTCGCGTCGTATCGTCTCGTCTTATCATTGTCTTATTACTTACACCCCGTGTCCAGCATGACGGAGAAAAACTGGGGCCATGTTCCATCGTATCCCAGTGGAGCTCGCACGTTACTCAGGTGACAGTAGAGAGACACGAATACGTCCTTTGGATTTCGGGTCAGATACACGACCTTCACCTTCTTGTCCTTGACGTCACGAGGCAGGTAGCTACAGACATGACATTACATATTTATCTCGATGGTCACAGCAAAGTCAACATTTCGAGTTATTCTCTTTTCAACCATGTTTTAGTTACAAAACTCTAGGAAACACAGAAAAGAAACACTCTTAGAAAAGACAATTACAGCAAAATTGATTATAATTTTGGGATGTAACTTTATTTCAAACTAGACAAACAAACACGTATATAATGTGCTGCAGCGCTTAGATTTTCTTTGGTGACCGAAAGTGTCTAAGACAGCCTACACGGGACACATGCGCAATTTGAGCCATCATCCTTTGCAAACTGTGTAGGAATTCCTAAGACCTTGCATTTTTAATTTAAAATGACAACCTCAGTGTGAGGAACATCAAGAACAGGGACCAGCTGCATGAATGAGCTTAAATAATGCGGATGTCGCTAAGCAAGGTGCTCTGCTGTAGCGGAGCACCTTGCTTAGTGACATGCGCAGGATTTAAGCTCAAGCATGCAACTGGCCACAGATCCCTGGCAACAAGAGACATACATTCGCTTGAGTCCCTGCGGCTGCACGGGCTCATGAGAATCCACGTCTCTTTCAGACGGAAGTATATGGACGAAGAACTGCGCATGCGTTTTGATACCGGAAGCGCAGGTGGGAGAGGAGAACGCGTGGTTTGTCAGGAGGAGGCAACTGCTTTCCGCCACCACAGGAGTCGATGAAAGCAAAGCTGTCGGACTCCATTTGATGGGGTAAATGCGTGGTCCCCTCCACAAGCATGCAGACCACATGGTGCGTCCAGTTGTTCCCTGCCAAAGAGAGTTGAAGCATCTATTTAGTTACAAGACGAGGCGTGGCGGTTTGCATTGTGGTTCTGGCAACGAAAAAAAAAAAAGTTGAAAAAAAGAAAAAAAAAGAAGAGGTTTCAGCAAAGTCGCAAACACTTCCTTTCCTGCTCTATTACTTGTTTACAGATGAATCAGATAACTTGCAGACTCGGCTGGGATGGATTGTCTTGGTGGATCGATAGCTCAGTAAGAAGGGTAGTGTCAGATTTGCTTGGCTCCTGGCAAAATCTAATAGGGTAATGCCCTTGAGCAGTATCACGTTCGTTAAGGCACTAAGCTAATCTGGCAGCACCGGTGTCAGATCCACCTCCAACACCTGCCACCTGTTGCAGGGAACTTTTCCATGCCAGCGACTGCCGACCAGCTGTCCCTCTGCATTGCGTAAAGCAAACAATAGCTCAAAACAAAACCGTTGGAACTATGACAGGCAGGTACTGGCTATTTAAATTGATTAGAGTTGCAGCTCGATCCTGGTATTCAGCATAAGTGCCTTGACTGCTCACTGACGATAACTCTCGGCGGTATCGTCAGCATAGCAGTCAAGTGATTAACCCTTTTAGCCTCGGATCCTACAGCAGGAGATGGCTTGACCATGATAATTCAAGAGTAGTGCCAGATTAGAGGCGCCTTTAGGCGCCAAGCTAATCTGGCACTACCCTTGAATTATTATGATCAAGCCATCTCCTGCAACTGGTACACAGTCGTAAAGCAACACCTACAAAATTTGAGAAATGGGACCTTGGGGCTAATAGGGTTAACTTGACTGACGGCGTTCTTAGCACGGGTCGAGTCACTGTACATAATGCATGCATTTCTACGAGGTATTATCAAAAAGTAATGATAGTTATGCCGTAAAACCCAAACCGTTGGCTCAATTTACTTGATATTTTCACATTTCGTTATAGCACTATCCTCCAATATTTATGCAACAATTTCAGCTACTTCAGGCAAGATTCAACGGCGATGTGGTATTCGGATGGAGGTCAGGATCGGACTTGTGAATTTACGGCTTTTGTGCTAGGTCCTGGATGCGGGAAAATACCGTCTGGCAGCCTCTTCTTCAATTTAGGGAAGAACCAAAAGTCGCATTGGTCAAGGCACGGACTGTAAATTGGTTGAGGAAGAATACGAATGCTTTGCTCCTCTGTGCTCCTCTGTGCAGGGCATAGTGACCTTGGCTTTGATGTTCTGATCACTGAGAGTTTGCCGCTGCTCATGAACAGACTTGAACACTTGTGGAAAAAGAATTTCTTACATGATATTTTGCTTTGCCTGCAAGCTCCACTGGTAAAATATGATCAATGACAAGGACCTGTAAGTTTAAAAAAAATAGAGAAAGTGTTGCTGTCATTCTGAAAGTCTGACAAAAGTGCCCCTAGTCTCTTCTCATAGTAGGCCGACCATTCCTTATTGGATTGTTTGCTGGGGATACCGTTACAGGACAAGCAAGTACCGTCTTCATTGACAACATCACGCGGTCGTTCGAGGCCATTCATTGTAAACGTTTTGAGTAGTTAATCTAAGCGATCAACTTTCTGTGCATCTGAGCCTCTGTCAAGAAATTAGGTATCCTTATTGCAGACAGTTTTTGGAGGTCAAGGTGATTGCGCACTACTCCCATTTTGAACAGTTGCAAAAGAAAGATCGGAAGTTCAAGATATTTATAAAGATACAATATATGCGTAGCCACTATCAGTATGTAAATAAAGAACAAAGTTTGCTGGTTCCTGGTTGAAAATTCGGACAGTCAGACCAGTACTTGCCTTTAATGTAGTCTCTTTGAGAGTTAAATTGCACAGTCCGTAAGTGCCACATCAAGCGCCTTTCAAATTTGTTTGGATTTTGACACAGCTTTCTGATCATACCTCGTAGACGTGCAGTGTGTGTTAATAACAATTTTTTTCCCCCCCAACCGAGTTCCGTAACACAAGCTCCACGCGTAGTTCTGCCGATGAGGCAGAACTACGCGTGGAGCTTGCGTTACGGTGTCGGCAAAACCGTTACGCGGCGTGGAGCTTGCTTTACAGTCGGTGTCGGCAGAACTACACGTGGAGCTTGCGTTACAGAACTCGGTTGGGAAAAGAAATCATGCTTCCGGTCCGCCCTACCTGACTTAGGATACCCCACAACGAGGACGTCATCCGCACGCAGCTGCATGTCCTTGATCCTCAGGAGCTGGTCTCTGTAGTCCTGAACTAAAGGCAGGGCCGCGAACCTGACTTCACCCCCATCCCCAAACCACATGTCGTTCCCGAACCGGTCCTTCACGTGCTCGAACTGAGGCATTGTTTGATCGCTGGCTGGGCTCGACAGAAATCAAGGCAGCAAATCCCAAATTAATTCTTTTACTTGTGGAGCACAGGTTAAAAAAAAACCATCCAAATGCTTGAAGCACAGATTCTTCGAGCCCCTAGCAGTGGCGGGGGCTTATGAGGACCTATGCCTCTTACCGGCTCATGAAGATCTATGTCTCTTGCAGTGGGATCGTGTTCACTATTTTCTCTGGTAGTGAAGGAGTCAAATAATCACGTCACACCAGCCCGATACCATGCGAATAAATCGCCGGCTTCGGCGAAACAATTTTGCTCCAGGCGACTGAATAGTCTGAGCCGCCAATGGCTGGTTAATCCGGTGATATTTACTCGCCAGACTGTTTGTTTTCCCGCAACAGGAATGAGTGAATAGCAAAGCAGGCGAATATGGGCACACTTTGATACGCATAATTATGACATTAAAAATATCCAAAAGTACGACCGTGGGCGTCCTTTAAAAAAAAAAAAAAAAAACTCATTCGAGACGTGCCGCCTCCGGATACGTGGTTTAAGCCGCGTATCCGGAGGCGGCACGCTTCGAATGAGTTAAACAAATCTAGAAATGAAATTATCATCCACTGTTTTTAAGCTCAGTTGTTTACACCGCTTGTTCAATGACGTCAAGCAGTACCATACCAGCCCCATATTGTACATGAGTAAATTCCCAAAAGGCTGAACTTTGGTCTGAATTTTTTTTTTTTTTTTTTGTGTGTGTGGCTCAAGTAGTTTGCAAACGGCAACCCAACGCTCGTTATTTTTAATTTTTAAAAAAATCGCTCATTACCTCGTATACTTCTGTTAGTCGCGTAAAAGAAATCTCAGAAATCTTCATAATGATTAAACAGTGATTAGACAAAGAAGTAACACACATCTTCACTCAGATAGGGCTACAAGTAATAATAATAATAATAATAAAGAGTATTTATATCGCGCTAAATCCTCAGGAGCAGTGGGCTCTAAGCGCGTTACAAAAATGTATGTATGCAGAATCTCACTACCTTTAAACGAATTCAATCGACTCACATACTTACGAGTCTTTTGGACGGCGATAAAAAAAAATAAATAACACAAGCCTCCTTACAGATGCGCCTACAGCGTTATTAGATGGTGATAATATAGTGAAGTAAAAGTTTCATTTGGCTGATTTGACAAAACAGAATCACAGTTGCTTACCCCTCAAACACAGTTGAAGATGGTGTCCGGAGCCCAGGATGACTGACTTCAAGTTCAACTTCGCTGGGAAGAAAGAGACCACTCGAATAAGAAATCTGTAGAGCCCACCCCCTCGGTACGAAAAAAGCCTTCGGGCCGAAGTCGGCCGCAGTGGGCCCGCGCACGACTGTGCGCTGGCCCACCGCTGCGGCATACTTCGGCCCGAAGGCCTTTTGCATGCTGGGCTTTTATGTAATACTCATGAATATCACTGGCGTACGTTTGAGGTAACACCGCCGGATCACTCACCAAGGGGCTGAGTGACACGTGTCAGAGTCTAACGCTACTTCTGCGCTTGTCTGTGATTTTGGACCTTATGGATTTTAGCCGTAATGTAATGTCCAAATTCACAGACCAGCACATACTGCATTTACACATACTGAGACTTATCTCGGATGACTTTCCTCGCTCTGAGGATAGTAGCAGAGTCTACTTCTTGCCAGCAAGCGCAATAGATTCTCATAAGCCGATTGTAGACTGTAGGAACTCAACAGCATCTGTGCCTCTCGCTGAGACGGGAAGGCTAGGCGTACGATTTTGTAGAGTGAGACCATCACTAGCACCTTTTCTACTGAGAAAAAAAACCCCCAATGAAACACCACCCAACTGCAAGAGATATAGAGCCTCATGGGCCCCCGCAGTTGCGGAGACTCATGAGGATCTATGCCTCTTGCTCACAATCCTGTGTATCTATGTTCCTTTTACGGCCAGGAAATCTCTGACGTTGAGCAAACGAAGATTTCATAAGCATAAGCGTTCACTGGCAGTGCTGAAAGGGTTATTTAACTCTTTCGGCCCGGCGCATGTATTTCCCAGCTTTTGGAGGCGTCATCTAATGACTATGCACCTGTTGCAATAGATGGATCGACCATGATAATTCAAGGGTAGTGCCTTAGCTTGACAGGCGCCAAGCTAATCTGGCACTACCCTTGAATTGTCATGGTCGACCCATCTCAGGTCAGGGCTGAATGAGTTAAAGCAGAACCGTGAAGAGTGGAGATGGGTTAGTCTCTGATCACGGACGTGCCAAGGGACTCTAAACTGAAATTTTGTTCGCCGATTGGAGACGGATTTGTTAATGGGCTGAGCGGCCACGAGGTCGACAATCGGCCAAGTAGTACACATTAAAAGGGAAATCACTCTCCAGCGCTGGACAAACAAAACAGTTAGAGCCCCTATAACACCGTGACTTTTGCAAGACTGAGTTGCAGATTACGATAACCCACGAGGAAATTGCAGTTAGGCATTACACCCAATTTTCAGACAACATGAGACACACAGCACAAAAAACAAGACAGTCTTTAAGTGTAACACCCCTCAAAGCTATTCATTTCTCTTCTAAGGACCACATGACAATTTAGGAGACAGATTGACCATGATACAGCTTAAGGGTGGTGCCAGAATCATTTGGCGCCTAGAGGCGCCAAGCGCTTCTGGCACCACCCTTGAACTATCGCGGTCGTTTGATCTCGTGAGAACAACCCAAAGAAGAAAGAAACACGTTTAGAAACGACAAGGCGCCTAGCGATTCTGGCACCACCCTTGAACTGTCGCGGTCGTTTGATCTCGTGATGAAAGAAACACACTCAGAAAAAGACAATTGCACCAAAATTTATTAATGTTTCGAAAAGATAAGTTGAAAAAAAAAAAAGAAAAAAAAAAGGGTGTAATTATTTGTTTGTCTATTCTGAACAAGGGTTTAACCCGAAATATTTACACATGTGTTGCTCTTTTCTTAGCGTGTCTCTTTCTTTGTTCTCTTTGTTTCTCTCTTCATTTTACACGCTTGTCAGCCACCTTTTTGGTCTGGGTTTCGTTTAATCTCGTGTTGCGCTGCAGCAGGAATGGACGTGTGAAACATTACTCAGGAGATTAGGACAGATTAATACTGAAGACATATAGTGTGTACAGAACTCAGATACATTGCAGGGTCTTTGTTAGATATCGATTATTTAAATTTTACAGACGGATCATCAGATTGTGAGATGAGTTTTAACTCATTCTGCCCGCGACACACCACAGCAAGATATGGCTCGACCATGATTGGTCAAGGGTGGTGGAAGAATAGCTTGGCGCCTTTAGACGCCAAGCTATTCTGCCACCACCTTTTAACTATCATGGTCGATCTGTCTCCTGAATTGTAATGCAGTCCTCAGAGGATAGCTCCAAAATGTGGGTATTTTGTGCCTTGGGCAGAATGAGTTACGCGCACGAATTCAAGCAACCTGCTCCAGGCAATAAGGGGTTAACAGTTTGCAATATCTTTTTGTTTTATATAAATGTTATTAGTATGTATTACAATAATGACGCACTGTTACGTTTGTGGTTGTGTTATTCTTTTGAGAGCATGTGTGTGTTGATCATATGAAAGATCCGATATTCATTTGAGTTATTTTGGATAAGAATTACGAGTTTGTTTTTTTAGGGCGCAGCACAATGGACCAGATCTTCAACCTGAGAGTTCTATGTGAGAGGTACCTTCAGCACCAGCAAGACCTCTATCATGTCTTTGTGGATTTTAAGAAGGCGTTTGACAGGGTGTGGCACGCAGCCCTTTGGTCCACCATGAAGCTGTACAACACCAATGCCAAACTGATCAAAGTAATAGAAAACCTTTACAACAAGTCCACTAGCGCAGTCTGCTTCAACGGCAAAATAGGAAATTTGGTTAGGACAACAGTCGGAGTCAGACAAGGCTGCTTGCTCTCACCTACTCTTTTCAACATCTTCCTGGAAAGAATCATGACGGACGCGCTGAAAGATCATGAAGGAACTGTCAGTGTTGGAGGCAGAACAATCAAGAACTTGTGCTTCGCGGACGACATTGATGGCCTTGCAGGAACAGCGGAAGAGCTAGCTCAGCTGGTGGTAAATCTGGACAGTACAGCCAGTGCGTTTGGGATGGAAATCAGCGCAGAGAAGACCAAACTGATGACCAATAACGCCAGTGGCATTGGCACTGAAATCATGGTTGGAGGTCCAAAACTGGAAACAGTTAAGAAATTCAAATACTTGGGAGCCACTGTGACAGATGAGGGATCAAATCCAGAAATACTGTCCAGGATCGCGCAGACAACAACAGCGCTGACAAGCCTGAAGACCATATGGAAGGACAGAAACATCAGATTCTGCTCCAAGATCAGACTGATGCTCTCCTTAGTCATCTCAGTGTTCGTATATGCCTGTGAGTCATGGACCCCCACAGCAGACCTCGAAAGGAGGATACAAGCCACTGAAATGAGATGTTTTTGAAGGCTGCTTGGCATTTCGTACAGAGATCACATCACGAACGAGGAAGTGGGAAGCAGAATCAGGCAAGCCATCGGGCCCTATGAAGACCTATTAGCCATCGTGAAGAAACGCAAACTGAAGTGCTATGGGCATGTCACGCGCTTAACAGGGCTTGCCAAGACAATCCTGTAAGGCACTGTGCAAGGAGGGCGAAGGAGATGAAGACAGAGAAAAAGATGGGACAATATCTCAGAGCGGACAGGACTGAAGCTGAGCGACACACTAAGAATGGCAGAGAACGGAGTGGAATGGAGGGAGCTGGTTGCCAAGTTATCAGTGATGCGCCACTGGTCGGCAAGACTACGGGATGGATAGATAGAGATTGAGACCTTTTTAGTAAGATTCATTTTCTTTTGCAAGGAGAATTGCAATCGATGTTTGTTGTGACGCGTATTTTCGCTACATGGTATAAAGTTTAACCTACATTAGACTGGAAGGTTCGGGAGGGATCGCGGCCATTCTAGTGACCTCAAATATGACGCCAAAGACCTCTGTTACACGTGCCTCCGTTACATGTGCCCTTGTTACACGTGCCTCTGTTATACTGCCTCTGTTACACGTGCCTACTCACATGCACTGTGAAAAAAAGGGTAGAAAAGTCTCAGCTGATATCGTAATACAACATGAAAAGCCTGTTGCATCGGCACATTTTAGCAAACAAAGCCTGCCGTGGAGCGGATCGCTTTAACCCTTATCATCGGAATACACCAGTGTGTGAAATAAGTTTGACTAAAATAGTTCAAGGGTAGTGCCAGAATAGCTTGGCGTCTCTAGGCGCCCGGCTTTTCTGGCACCACCCTTGAACTAAAGGCATTGATCTATTCACCTCTTTTTTTTTACCAAACGGTAATATTCTCAAATGGGTCGGTTAACAGGTTGCTCGGCTGTGTAGCATTTCCGGTTTGGCCTTTCAGAGAAGTGTTTACGTGTGCGCGTTGGAAAGTTTTTTGCGAAGTTTTCGTGTATATGCATAGATATTTTTTGTAGCCATGTAGTTATTTAAGTGTTCTGTTTTCAAGTGTATCTCAAGCTAATAACACTATTTCTACACTTTGTTTGGTCTCTACTTTTGGGTGGCAAAATATTCTCATGTTATTTATGAAATGTTTGAGACAACAAAACTTGTATTGCTGCACCATACATGTATACATTAATATAATAATACTGAAAACAATGAAAGAATTGCGAGTAATGCATTCTAAGGATAATTCATGACACAAACACAAAAAATTGACAATCTGCAAACAAACTCTTTAATTTTATCAGCATGACAATAAATATGAATTACTGGGTACATTACTACAAGTTTCACTATTGTACCGACAAAACAGAACAAAATAAGTTTCACTATTGTACTGACAGAACATAAAAAGTTGGAGAAAAAACAAAAAACAAAACAAAACAAAAAAAAAAAAAAAAAAAAAAAAAAAAAAAAAAAAAACATTTACACAAAAGTTGAAGATCACACACGCCCATGATACAAAAACCGTATGAAAATATCAGGGCGTGAGTGAGACAACAACCTGCTGGCATCAGTAGGTAGGCCTTAGAGTCGGTAGTCCTAATCCCTACCAAAAATATGGGGATATAACTTCAACGGAGATTTTGATACGTGCAACAAAACGCTGCGCAAAATAACTATCTCCGCCACGGTTTGGTCCGCTGACGATGAGGAGTACCGGCAATTTAAAGCAAAACTTCCTCGAAACACACATGAACTAGACATAAAAATTCAGACTGACTTGTGTCGCTCGAGTGTGTACGGCCGGCCGATAAAAAACATGCCATTTCATCGGATAGTGTGCGATGTGATACACTTTTTTACAAACAAAAAGGTTTCAAACACGAACAATAACGGCGAATGAAAGGTTTGTGGTCAAAACATGGCATTTGCAACAAGTCATACAGCTTTTTTTCGTTGTTGTGGCAACCTTTTACTGCGCAATGTCGGCCGCTAGATCGGGAACTTGTGTAGGGTTTTGTATTCACAGCTTCCATGTTTGCAAGCAAAACCGGAAGTCGTCCCCAGTAGGTCGAAGGTCATGTTCAAAATGGCCGCACCCATCATTTCTAATTAAAAAGACGTGAATATCCTTATCTGTAAAGGCCCCGCCACACATGCCCGATTTTGAGGCCGATTCCCGATCAGTTTCGAATCGGTAGGTGATCGGGCCGGACTATAAAAACGTGTGCACTGCCACACACTTCCCATTCGACTCACAGCAGCGAAGGAGAGAGGACGGGTTTCCGCTCTCTCCACACACAGCGATCAAGCAAGCGAGCAAGCGAGCCGGCCAGCCAGCCAGCCAGCCAGTCAGCCAGCCTACCAGCCTACACACCGCAAGCATGGACAAAGGGCGCAAGAACCGAAGAAAGACGAACAAGCAACAGGTGGAGGAATTCACCTCCACCCTCCCCCAAGCACCAAGACCGCAACCAACGGCCAGGAGGGAAACGAGGAGCTACAAGCCCCCTCTCTCCCCTCCGATACGGCCACAGGAAACGACGTGGGGGCCGTCGCCCCCACCACAAACGAGCTTCTCACAGCTCGACCCACAGTTCCAAGAAATTCGCCGCAAGTACCCTCTACCACCGGGCCTTGCGGAAATGCTCCAGAAGTACCAAAAACCGCCCGCCCCCCGGGCTCCAACACCACAAGAGGAAGATCAAAAAGAAGAAGAACAATGGGACAGCCACTACGCGGTCCCACCCACCTTCGAATACCCACTACCACCACCACAGGAAGAGGAGGAGCCCTCGTCGGAGCTGTCATCGTGGGCGGATTCCCCATACTCCCCACCGCCGGTCGTCATTCCCGAAGCACTAACTCGGGAGCGGCCGGCATCGCTGGAGGAGGGGGCGACTCGGCTCAGGGGGATTGACTTCGGGGAGCTGGTGCTTCTCCTCCAAGACGCCGTCCCCGTCATAACGGCGATTGATGGCAGCCCATACCACCGAGCACTAGTCGCCGCTAGGTGGCTGGTGCACTCGGGCGCCATCAAGGACCTGGAACCCCCCACGACGAAGGACACGGCCAGCCAGGCCACAGCCCTAAAGACCGAAAAGGGGAGTCAAACTACGACCGACTCCCCACAGACAGCCGAGAAAATGACCGGCACCACGCCACCAGCAACCCAGGAGATGGGCACGGAGACAGAGGTCCCACCAGCGCCAGATAAGACCCTCCAGGACGCGGGTACGGACCCGCCCCCCCCCCCCCAACAACCACCACCACAGTCGGGCAACGGAGCAGTCACCGGCCCGCGACAAAGAAGACGCCACCGACCGCCCAAGCGCTTCAGGCGCCAGCGCCCACCACTCCTCCCCACGCCGCCACCGCACATGCGCCTGCCACCTCAACATCGCCACCCACCCCGTCCATTCCAGCGCCCGACCCCCCGACCAAGGATCAACTGGCCGCCACCTAACCTCCCCAGACCCTACCACAACCGGCCACGGTTTCTCCGGCCGACACCACCACCCCCGCCACCACTCATTCAAGATCTGCTCGAGTGGTTGGCGTACCAACACCCCCCAGCCTGGCACTAAGCAACCGTCCCCCGGCCACACCACCCGCCTCCTCCACCACCAACCACCCGGCCCCGGCACTACCACCAGCCGGCTGCGCGACGGAGCGGCAGACAGACAGCGAGACAGCCCGCCCCCCCCCCCCCCCCCCTGGCCCACCCCCCCTGGACGAAATCAGCGAGAGCTGGAAGTCCATGTCCTTTTTAATATCATCATCATCATCACACTTCCCCGTCATTCGAGCCACGGACAGCGTAGCGTACGGATCTCCGCGCTGCGCTATTACCGAGCCAACAAGCCACAGCACTCAACGAGGCGGACGGCCACCCGCGCCTCGCTCAAAGGAGACAAAGAACAAAGACAAGCCAAGCCCCAGTCAAGAGACCAGTCATCCGGGACAAGCAAGCCCTGCCCCAAGCCAAGTGAACAGATGGCCTCCAAAAAGAACAGAAGGCAAAATAATAGACAGCAGGTGGAGGAGTACACCTCCAACCACCCTCAAGCGCCACGACCACAGCCAGCGGCCAAACGGAAGACAAGGAGCTACCGGCCCCCTCTGTCTCCACCGATACGGCCGCAGGTGCAACCAGCGTGGAAAAACTCGCCCCCACAGCCAACGACGCAGCCAACACGGCCGACATACCCGCCGGCCCCATTCGACGACTTATTTCGAGGAGGAGTTTTCCCGTCACCAGAGCATATAAGACTGCTCTTCCAAGGACGAGCGGTCATCATCCGTCCATCATCCATCTCATCATCATCACATCACTCGCTGAGACGCCACAGCCGAGAACGGACCACCGCTCAGCTGATCAACCAACCGAGACGACACAACGCGCTGAGACGGTTCACCGCACAGCTCGCCATGTCTAACTACGGACGTCAACCCGCCCCTTCAAGGGCGAATCGCCGAAACACCGACTCAAGGCATCCGGCAACTATTCAGACGGAAGCCACAACCCAAGAAGAACCACAGTACCAAACGGACACGTTTCCAGCTTTCCCAACCTACGACCCAAACGAGCCCTACGCCGTTTTCCTCGAGAAACTACGAGCCTTTACCGCCAGTGCAGGGGCACTCACACCAGAGAGAACAACCGGCCGCTTCACAAGCGAACTGGCCGACCACTTCGTTAACAACCCATCGAGTACTACGTACTACAACTATCCACTTGAAGCGACACTCCAGCTCGAGCCACCGTCAGAATCAGAATCCGAAGCGGACCTTACACCAACCCCTCCGCCAATCCACATCCCCGACCACCTGACCCAGGAGAGGGAGTGGACGAAGAGGGAGAAGAAGGTACGCATAGGAACCATGGACCTCGACGGCCTCGTGCGATTACTTACGACAGCTATGCCAGCGATTCTCTCCACGGAGGGAGAATACTACCACAGAGCGTCAACCACAGTCAGATGGCTGTTCGATCAAGGGAACCTGAAAGACCACCAACCACCGAAGACCACCCACACAGGCTGCCAAGCGACCCTTCAGGCACAAGAAGCAGAGACCCAGACCATGCCACAGCCCCCAACCAAATCAACGGGATGCCAGGCATCACAAATCACCAAAACCAAAGGCACCTGCACCCAGCCACCCACCACCCAAGAATCAGAAAGACCAACACGAGAAGCGGAGTCACAAACCGCACCTCCACCCAAACCACGAACGAGATCAACAGGGAGCCAGGCCTCCCAAGCGACCAAGACGAAAGGCACCAGCACCCCACCCACCACTACCAAGGAAGCAGAAAGCCTCACCGACCTAGCCACCACCACAGCGGCCAGTACAAACACGGTACCAGTCACCACCAAGGACCAAGCTACAGACCCCACCCCGACACCGCGTCCAACCGGCGCACACACCGACACCACCACCCACCGGCGACGCCACCGACCACCCAAGAAAGTTCGAGACCAAAACAAACGCCCGGCGCTCCTCCCGACACCCCCACCACACCTCCGCCTGCCACCGCGGAATCACAGCGCACCCCTCTCGTCTCAGCGGCCGACCCCCAGGCCTAGACTTCACTGGCCGCCACCACCACCACCCTACCTCCCCAGACCCATCTTCAACCGGCCACGGTTCCCCCGGCCACCCCCACCACCACCGCCACCACTCCTTCAACAGTTTCTGGAGTGGTTGACGGTCCACCACCCACCAGCCTGGCGATAGCTACGGTTCCCCGGCCACACCACCCACCTCCTGCACCATCAACCGCCCGGCCCCGGCAGCACCACCAGCCAGCTGTGCGACGGATCGACAAACAGACAGAAAGACAACTTCCCCCCCCCAACCCCCAGGCCCACCCCCCCCGGACGAAATCAACGAGAGTTGGAAGTCCCAGTCCCTGTCAAGTCAAGCAAGCAAGCAAGGACGAGCGGTTGATCCTGACTCTTGCTTCGTTGTTGAACGGTCACAGCCTTGGAGCGCTCACATGAGTATCGCTCACTATCAACAGCCAAAGCCACTACTTGCCAGCTTGCCACTGCGCCTGCCATCTGTAACACTGCCAAGACGCCTGCCGTCACACTCGGCACTACCACCTGCCGTAACTGAGTCGACCCACCACGTGCTGATACCTTCGCTTTCCAGCCTAACTACACCCGCAAGCCCTAGAACATCCGTTTACTACGCCAACGACGCCTTGCCAACATCCACTACTGCCTTCACTACCGCTACCATCAAAGCTATTGCGAACGCCAAAGACAGTCAATCTCAATGCATTAAAAGTCCTTATCAGGACTGACCCGACTGTCAGGCGTTCGCGGCCCTCCACAGCTCACTTTCGGCAGCCTCAAATTAAAAAAAAATAAGCGAAATTCTGAGAAGGTACTATACTTCCGCACTCCTTGAATCTGGCTTACTTATAGCGTAGTTTTAATGAATTTAAAACGCCTTAGGCACTAAAAGAAAACTATCACGGTCACCTGGTTGACCGTGGAGAGACACCCGCACGTAACTGGGTCGGCCTCGCTCACCCAGCGCGCGCGCGGCACGGATAGCGTAGCCTACTTGGTTAGGACTCGACAGCACTGCTAATCTGAAAACAGCCTAGCCTATCAGACTAGGTAAACACTGCCCGGCGGCGCGACTTGGTCTCGCTGGCCAGGTGCAGCCGAATGGACGCACAGTCCAAAGAACCAGGACTCTCCTCGGAGAGTACCTCTGGAGCACTAGAGGATTGTATTGGGGCCTTGTCCTCGTCCTCAGCTACTGAATCTACTGATTCCTCTACCTCTACGGAGGAAGGTACCAAGAATGAAGCCATTAACAGAAGCCGGTCTCCCTTAAGAGACCAACAGCCTAAGAAAAAACGCAAGACTAAAAAACGAGCTCGCAACTCGGATGACTCACCCGGCCGGCATCGGCGCGGGGAACAAAGGTTACCTCCCCACATAGTCTCCACTGCTACGCCCCTCTCCCCACCGGATCCCCAAAATAAAAGTAGCAACAACCGTTACAATGTACTAGCATCCGAATCTACAGTCATAATAGACACGCCAAACGGCAAGATAGATTCACCATGCAGTAACAGCACACCGGTAACCCATCAGCCGATACTGTCAACCCTCAGTTCTAATCTCAGCGATAGTCCAAACAAAAGTGACTCCCACCAGACCAGCTTAAAACAAAGGCTAGTGATCGACTCCGCCAACTCCTCCACCAGCATACCCGTCCCCCCGGACCAGGGTGCGGTGGGGGACGAGGAGGAGGTCGATCAGGAAACCGAGACTATATCAAATAAAAATAGAACAACCAGCCCGAAGGAACAAAGTAAAGCTAAAGATCAGCATGTCAGTCCTCCGAGAGAGGATAGCCTCCCCAATTCCTCCACCAGTATGTCCATCCTCTTTGAGGAGAGCACGGTGGAGGACGAGGAAGAGGCCGATAAGTTCGAAACAGTCTCCAACAAGAAAAAAGCCACAAAAAAAAAAAAAACACCAAAGAAGAAACCAGTATAGGGATAGACCCGATGGAGGACACTCAGAGCCGGCTGCGGAGGAGTGGTGCAAGTTCCCCGTCCGCTTGAGGGATCTGGGAACAGGCGCCACCCTCATCCGTAGCCACGGGACACGACAGCCACACATCTGTGAGGCTGCCGGAGTGTCCCCATCGGAGATAACCATAAGGCCGATTGGCCATAACATCTGGATTGTCTCGTGCCCTAACGCCAGAGCTCAGAAAAAGTTAACACTAAAAACAAACATAGGGGGAGCCCACGTAGAGTGCTCGGTACCTATACCAAAGGTGGTGGGCGTTGTCCACGGGGTGCCCCTAGCGGAGGACCCCGTGGGAATCGCCACCCAACTCAGAACTCAAGGCCTCAACGCTACTGTAGCCCGTCTCACAAATCGAGACGGGACGGCCTCGAGAGCCATTAAAATAGAGCTTCATGGAATGACCAGGCTACCCCCAAAAATAAAAATAGGCACCCTCCTCTGCCCCCTCGAGCCGTTCGCCCCGTCGGCGGTGCATTGTGCAAAGTGCTGCCGACTTGGGCACACGGCAAGGGTGTGCAGGGCAAAATACACTGCCTGCGTTCGGTGCGGGAGCAAAGGTCACACTCGATTGATTGATTGATTGATTGTACATTGCTTAACGTCCCGACAGCAACAAGGCTTTCTCAGGACGTGCCTGCACTGCTTGTGAAAAAAACAACTAAACAGAACAGTGAATGTTTGTCGCCAGCCGGTCAAATACATTAAATAAACCTAACACATGGGGCCTAAATAAAGCTAAGACCATTTAGCAACACACATCCAATATCAAGAGCTACAGGCAGTGCAGACAGTAGGGAGAGTTTTAAAAAGGCAAATACAGGTGAATGGACCTCGGGTAGACAGAAACACATGCCCCAGAATAAAGAGAAAAACTCACCCTGTAGGGCTGACCAGGGTGACCCTGGGAACTAAAAAGTACCTAACCCCACCCAAGTCCCCCAGGGCAGACCCGGGTGGGGGAAGGTCACACTCGAGCGAACTGCCCGGATGGCACGGTCCCAAAGTGTACTAACTGTGGTGGGCCGCACAGCGCAGCGTATCAAAGATGCCCAAAGATCATATTTTACCGTAAGGCTAACAGAATAAGAAACCAGACCTATATTCCATATAAGATGGCCCTTACCAGGGCACAAACAGCTGTAAATCTGAGAGAAACAGAAAACAAAAACCATAGAACGGTCTCACCGGTCTTGGACCAGACTGCTTGGATTAAACCCCCTGTTATCACAGTGCAGACTGTGATTCCTCCCCAACCGCAGAAACCCCCACTAAATAACCCCAATGGGAAACTCAAGGTAGGGATACTGCCCCTAAGCAGAAAAAGTCTATTCCCAACAAAACAGTTGAGTCCAGCGTAACTGAACCTCAGCCCCCGAAACCAAAGCCTAGGCGAATCTCTAAACAAATACCTGCTCTGGATAAAGCTAATGAAGCCGGTGGGCCCCTTCAAAACGTCATCCCCCTGGCCGCTGGCGGTCCCGGGACTCATCCCCGGCGGGGGTCGCAAGACTCCCGCTGCAGGAGGAGGCTTGGGTATGACACGGGCGAGGGAACTGACGTGCCCCCAGGCTTCAGTTTCAAACCCCTTGAGATCCATATGCTCAGGGATATTCACCAAAATATGACGTCACTAATGGAAGCCATGCGAGCTGGCGACTTCCACGCGATGATAAACGTCATATACGGCTTTTTTTTAAAAAACAATCCTAGATATGCTGACCTCCCTGCATGGGGACAAGCAGCAGACAACTAGCGCAGAGATAGATTCCATCTGGCCGTATGGTGGCTGCAGTGCCACCAGTACCACGTCCAGACGGATTCTGTCACGGCTTAGCCGGTGCTGTAAACGCTGACCACTCCAACTCTAAGTTAAAAATAGTACAATGGAACTCTAGGTCTATCCTGAGCAATCTTCCGTATCTAATTCAATACTTAAATAAGAATCCATGCCATGTATTAGTGCTGCAGTCACCCAACTGTTCTAAAATTAAACTGCCAAAAATCGAGGGATATCACTATCCCCCCATTACTGAGATCTGCCCAAACCTATCAAGTAAAATTTATACTGTCACATATATTCAAATAAACATTAAACACGAAGTTATTGTATCCCCAATTCCTATTTTCCAAAACCAACCGATTTATAGTAATATGGTGCAAATTACATCTATAGAAAAAAAAAATTAAGATCCTTAATCTATACGCACCAAACTCAATCCACAAAGATGGACTCAGATGGTTGGACAACCTCGAGGAGGGAGGCTGGATTATTCTTGGAGACTTTAACCTCCATCATCCTACCTGGTGTAAAAGTCACATGTGTAAAATCGATCCAAATTCACCGGTAGATTCTATCTTTGATTCAAATTTCATTCTTTTGAATGATGGGTCATTTACTAGAATCCCAGATAATCCAAGTCATAACCCGACCACTATTGATGTAACCCTGGCCTCGGTAAATCTGTCCGCGTAACTTCTAAGGACTACCGAAGATGACCCACTAGGGAGCGATCACTTACCTATTAGAATTAAATTTGAAACTTATGCTAATATAAATGTCACAAACCAGTCCCTGAATCTAAAATATCGGTATAACAAAGCGGACTGGCCTAAATTTCAGTCAAATGTTAGAAGTAACCTTCAAAACATTGAAGATCAGAATGTAAACACATTTTGTGACAATATCACCAATCTAATCATAGCCGCGGCCAACGCGGCCATCCCATGTGGCAGGGGTGCCCCCGCAGAAAAACCATCCCACCCTTGGTGGAACCCAGACTGTGAAAACGCCGTAAAAGCCACAAAAAAAGGCCTACCGTGTCTGGAAAAGAATGCGGAGCCACCCCAACTACATGGCGATGAAAGAAACAAAAATAATATGTAATAAAATAATTGCTTCTGCTAAACTACACTATTTACAATCTAAGGTTGAACAGGAAATCCATAACCCGACCCATCTTAACAGGGCATGGAAATTATTTTAAAAAGTCAAAAATAAATACAATCCATCTCCGATACCACTAATCCATCAGGGTAAAAAATATAGTACTGACCCCGAGAAGGCGGAGGTATTGGCTTCCACCTTCGCGGGTGTCAGCAGCACCCAAAACCTCCCGGCCGCGGAAAAAATATTCCGCAACACCGAGGAGAATAAACCTGAATTTAAGGATCCTATAGCAGACGACGGCCTACCAATAAACCATATATTTTCCATGAGAGAACTAAATCAAATACTCGATAACATTAAAGATTCTAAAACCACTCCCAGCAGAGATCAAATAACATATGTTATGATAAAAAATCTCCTGACTGAAGGTAAAGAATTACTACTCGAATTATACAATAAATGTTATACCACAAATACATTCCCTACCTCATGGCAGCATGGGCCGGAATAATCTGTCCTATTCCTAAACCTCAAAAACCGAAGAACCAGGCCAGCTAATTTCGCCGTCACCCTTACCTCCCACCTTAGTAAGGTGATGGAAAAACTGATAAAAACAAGGCCAGAGTACCATCTTGAAAAAAATAATATTATACCAACTGTGCAAGCTGGTTTTCGAAAACATAGGTCGTGTGCCGACCAGCTTTACAATCTTACAGCCTCAATAAAAACAGCCTTTAGGAAAAAACAAAAGGTCCTGGCCTGCTTCTTCGATGTTAAAAGAGCCTTCGACCTGGTTTGGCATCGAAAGCTGTTGAAGAAAATCAAAGATATTGGCCTTACTGGTCACTTCTATTACTTTATTAAATTTTTGTATCCCGGACCCTCCAGGTCAGAGTAAATAACTCATATTCTGAAGTGCACCGGACAGATTGCGGAGTCCCCCAGGGCACCTGCTTGGCTCCAACGCTTTTTAATATCATGCTAGCCGATTTACCAAATGTAATAGCCAAAAGTCAAACTCATTTAACCAGAAATAAACACCCAGTGACAGTATCCCAGTATGCAGATGATATTGCCATATGGCAGCACATACAGGTAAAAAATAAAGGTAACCTTAACCAAAAAAGATACCACTCACTAGTGAAAAACTTTCAAAACAGTATTGATGCCATTCAGACATATATGACTCAGAATGGCTTTAGCCTTTCCCACGAAAAGACTCAACTCATTCTCTTTGCTCAAAGACCCACTAAATATAGACTATCCATAACGTTAAAGATAGACGGAGTAAAACAACCCATTGAACCAACAAATTGTGTAAAATTTCTGGGAGTAACGCTAACGACTACGCTATGCTGGACCAAACATCTTAATAACTTAGCGAACAAAGCACAACGGGCAGTAAACCTAATTAAAGTTTTGAAAAACGAAATCTGGGGTAGGAGTACCAAGATTCTGATCAATCTGCACCATGCACTGGTCAGGTCCAATCTGACGTATGGCCAAGAATGCTTTTTTACTGCCCCACCCACTGCACTCAAAAAATTGGAGTCTGTGGAGATGAGGTCCTTGAAATGCATCCTTGGCCTGCCTAAATATACGAATAACATGACTACGTACGCCCAATTGGGGTTGATTCCCCTGGATTTGCAGCGTAAACAGGCATGTGCCAACTATGCCGTCAGGATGCACCTGGCCAAAAACAACGCGCAAGACGCATATAGCTTGGAATCGCTGGGAAACCCCCTTCTGGGACAACAGCGGAATAAACTAATAACCATACCCACCTTTATTAAAGACGTCCTTGACGCAGCTAAAGTCAATCCGTCCTGCGTCACACGGATCCCACTGCCAGTACGTCCACCGTGGACTCAACTCTCTGGGCCTGTAATAACCGAAATACCGACAATCAGTAAAAAAGACAATATTCATATTCAGAAAGCTGTAACTATAGAATATCTAGACAAACAGTATCCTATGGCGCTCACCGTATATACGGATGGGTCCAAAATTAGTGAAACTGAGGTGGGGGGTGGATATTACATCCCCCACCTCAATAAAACCGCATCTTTTAAACTAAACCAGGACTGCTGCATCTGCACGGCGGAGCTGGTGGCTGTATCGCTCGCGCTGCAGCATCTGCTGGCCTTGCCGTTGCAGATCTACCAGATCCTGGTCTGTACCGACTCACAGTCTGCACTTAAAAAACTATTTTATCTTCTAACCCAATTTTGAGACCTGAAGTAGTCCAGGAAATTAAACACCTTATTCACCAACTGTATGCCCGTGGAATAGAAACAACACTTCAATGGATACCTTCCCACGTAGGCATACCTGGTAATTGAGACTGCAGACCAAGCTGCCAAAAAAGGAGCCCTTGGGGCCCCCGGTGTAATCCTGGTTAAACTTTCCACAGCTGCCACAGATCTGCAAACCAAAATAAGAAAAACTATTAAAGTAATACATCAAACCAATATCCATAAATATAAAGAAAAATTTCCGGATATACCGGCCTTTGCCGCTAAGCAACCTCCACTAAGCAACCTCCACTAAGCAAAACTTATCCCTTCATAGACCCTATTATCCATAGACTTTACACAGACGGCTGGACAGCAAAATTTGCTCAACCCATCTGCCTCTGCGGTGAAGATTTTACCCCTTCTCATGCTATAATATTGTGCCCATACTTTAAAGATGAGTATCTGGACATAAGAACGTACGACTCAAACGTTAAAAACCTATCCGCACTATTACTAAAAGCTGACTACGAACTCCTATGCAAACTTGGGGCACTGGTGCGGGGCAGCCGGCTGGCGATGCTGATCTAGGTTGGCGTGTCCGGACGGCCGCTCTGCACTATCCAACCAGACTTAGGGCTTCCTCAGACGGAGAAACGAAACGAAACATTTCGTCGAAATGTCCGCATTTCAGACATTTCTCCAACATTTCACCGTTTCACGAAATGCGAAACGACACATTTCACGAAATAGAACTTGTCTCTATTTTGCAAAACGTTTCGCCGAAACATTTTACCCATCGCCCAATCAGAGCCGTCCGCTCGGTCACACCCCAATCTGACGTCATTCAAGCCCAAACACTGAGGACTGCAACGGTAAAGCGATGTCGTGGAGTCAGGTCTATTATGGCTAGAATTGCGTGATGTGACGCACGATTCTGTACGATTTAAGCGGAGAAATCATTTTCGAAATGGAATCTATCAAGTATCATCACTAAAGTACCACCAAAATATGATTTTAGGTCAGTTTTCTGAACCCCACTTTCATCGGCTGCTCTTCGAAGCCGCCTACAAGATGGTGGCTATCGCTTCGAGACGGTGGCATCCTCGATTCACATGAACCAGCCTTGTTTACGCATTCAAAAGCGCTTACGTTTATTCGATATGGTCAGCAATTCACTTTAATTGTGTAAGTGAAGGCACACATGTCTTATATGTTTAGTTTTTAAGCGTCAGTAGTCAGAAATATGACCCGATATCCACCGATACAAACCAGAGCATGTGTCAGTGAACAGTTACTTCCCCTGTACCAGGCCAAATGAATTTTCACCGCGTTTCTGCGTGTGCGGAAAAGGCATTTCGATGCAATGAAAATGTTTCGTTTCTTGTGCATTTCGTTTCTCCGTGTAGGGAAGCCTTTAGCACTAAACAACATGCTGCGCTGGGCTGTGTGGCCCACGCCGACCGTGGGCGAAGTGCCCGGCGGTTCGCTCTGACTGCTCCCGAGAGATAGAACAATATACAATACAAGAGAACCATATTCATTAACGCCACATTGATCACAAAAATCGCGGCATTTTGACAATGACCCCCCATTGACCACGCGACCGCCACCCCATCTTTAATTTACCATATCGATTTCAAATAAACGCAAGTTTGTAAATGTGGCGTTAATGAATTTGGTTCTCTTGTAATTGTATATTGTTCTATCTCTCTATAAGCATCATCCCCCCCTGCACCCGAGCCAAACAGTATATCGATGACTGTGTGCGTGTTTATTTTGAAATGCGTAATTTATGACTTTAATTAAAGTCATAAATTAATATTTTTTATTATAAAATGAATCAAGATGAATTACTTCTTCTAAACGATATCAATGCTGTAGAAAACAAAGACTTAGACTCTAAAAAAACAACGTCTTTTGTCTGTGATTGTTTCAGGGAAGTCCAAAACTTATCTTGGAAAACAGTACATGACAGAAGATATAGAATCCCTCTCACCAGACGATTTAATTAAACTACATTCTAAATATGAAAATCACATCGCTTCACTAATGACTCGTGATTTAAGTCGATCACTTGTATGTCTATACACAAAAGCAGTGAGTCACTTCCTACCGGTAGACACAGACAGTCTATCACACGACCTTGAAAGCAACCCGATTGTTTCAAGTTCAATTGGTAATTAGCATGCGTCATGTTTTACAAGTTTGGAAATTACCTTGCACCTGTGGTAACTTTGCTTGTCACTGGGAGTCATATTGATTTTTCTAAAATAAATTTTACTGCAGAAGAAAATGGACCAAACGGACCAAACGGGCGACACTCAGACGATCCCACAGCAGATTGCTGGCCCTGCCCTGACACAGGTTCAAACTGTAACTAAGGCTAAAAGTCCAGGCAGGGTGGAAGCTGGAAAAAGAGTAGCTGCATTGAACAAACAAAGAAAGTTAGAACTACTGCAAAAGGCACATGTAACTGACTCACCACCAGGACCACTAACAACATCAACCTCAACACCAGTGTCAGGACCCTCTCCCCCTCATCAAAGTGAGATACTATCAACTAAGTCTAACCCCAAACCCGAAACAACAAAATATATAGTTGCTGGATTTGTTGTTGGATTTGGTTACGTAGGTTACCAATTATACAAAAAATACAAACCACAGACTCGTACAATGTCCAAAAAATTAAACATTCCAAAAACAAAACCAGTAGTCTCCACATTACCAGTAATACCAAAAGTCGTCGACCCATTTCATATGCAGTGAATAAAAATATTATTTTAATTTTATTGCCTAAGAAAATGAGCGAAACAAAAAACTTAATGAGCCTTGTCTATCACTCTGCCGTGATAAGCAGACTAGCTGTTGCTTACTCTATGTTGGGAAAAAGTCTCCTTAAAATGAAATCGGCAGACCTTAGCAGATTAGACTTTGAAGATTCGGCTAAATTAGTTGCAGTTGTCACAGCGTCAATTGCCACAAAAGACTTTCTCATCAAGCAAGGAATTATTCCCGAAAATATATCCATGTAAATAAAAATAATATGGCGACACTAGCTGTTATTGTTGGTGGTGCTGTTGTTAACGCATTGGCATTTAGTGGGTCAAACTATCTTTTTTCAAAAATGGGTAGAGAGGAATCAGCAGAAGAAAATGAGACGGCACAACCAGGCATCAGAAAAATGAGCACAAGCAGAACAGGCAGACGAAAAGCAAAGAATTGAAAAACTTGATTTTATCAATGAAAAACTGAGACTAGAGGGTCACGCACAGCATACATTTTCTAATGTCAATGACGCAATCAGGGAATACTATCGTGTCACGGGTGAAGACATGTCTATCCCAAAACCAAAACTTAGTGATTACTATCAACCCAGTCCACAACAAAGAAACGGAGAAATAATCTTTGTTTTAGTGGGAATGACATTTGTTTATTTTACTGGAGTTTTTATTGCTAGAAAAAATGACAGCCGAAAATAAACTATCAAAAATATATTACTCCCCAATTGGCTACTGGAAAGGAAAAACTGCATTAGAAAAATTACATGCGGCTGTGGGTAATGATGTAACACTTGAACAAATAAAACAGTGGCTACAAAGACAGGCAATATGGCAAATATATCTCCCTGCACCAAGAAAAATATCTAGACCCCATTTTGAAAACACTACTCCTAATGACACGCATCAAATGGACCTCCTGTTTCTACCCCATGACATAATAATAAAAAAACGATACAAATACGCACTAACTGTCGTCGACATAGCTTCAAGGTACAAGGACACCGAACCCATAACTGACAAGAATGCTATTACTGTTGCTACAGCATTATCAAAAATATATAGTCGTGGTCCTTTAAGATACCCTAGACTTGTGCAAGTTGACGATGGATCTGAATTCAAAGGAGCAGTTAATCAATTATTTGCAAAGCATGGCGTGCTAGTGCGGCGAGGCATTCCAGGTGTGCACAGATCACAGGCAATTGTTGAGAACTTTAACAAACAGTTATCAGAGAGACTTTTCAGTTACCAGTATTCTAAAGAACTCATGCATGACGCACGTAACACTGAGTGGGTTAAAAGATTACCATCTGTAATAAAAGCAATGAATAATGAAGGTCACCCTAAATCCACAGATGATATTAAATTGAAAACAATGCCGTCAGGGTCAGAAATAAAAACAAAAGTGCCAGACACAAGTTTATTTACAAAACAAGTAAGATATCTATATCAACCCGGAGAGGCTGAGAATGACGTCAGGCGCAGAGCAACAGACCCCATCTGGTCTACATCTGTACACAATATAAAAAAAATAGTCCCCGGCAGTCCACCGAATTTATTACCTGTATGAACCAGCCCCTCAGAGGGCATTTGTCAGAGAAGAATTACAGATTATCCCCCCAGACACTGTTACTCATTTCAGTAACTAACTCGTCAATCAGTTCATCACAAATGTCTTCAGATAACTTAAGTCTGTAATGTCCAGGTGCATAAGCCTTCTCCTTACTATGAAACACTCGTTTTGTGTCCCCAACTGCAAGTGACTTCTTATGTGTTTGGATCATTTCAAGATTATGTTTGTTTGATCTCAGTGACTTGTTTGGATAATCAGGCATTAATGCACCATCTAACACTTGCTTATAATGTTCATGCCGAATGTCTTTATTTTTTATTGCTGTTTTTTTTTTTTATACCTTTGGCTTTTGACTGACTTCCTTTCTGATGCAGTATAGAATACATTTTTGATCTCAGTCCAATGTACTCAACTATAGGCACACCATTTAGTTCGTCTTTAAATTTCCCAGGCACTTTCTTGTTTTGTGTGCTAAACAGTGGATGATCCTTAGGGTAATCAGACGTGTCATACATATGTAACTCTGTTTTGATGTCTTCATAAAAGTCTTCAGTAGGCACGTCAATGATCATAGAATCAGTGTCAGTGTATAGCAGACGACACTCAGGATATTTTGGTTTGAAGTAATCATAATAAAATTCAAGCATCAACAGTTTTGATAACTCAAGAATTGCCATACCAATGAATACTGGCTTGTCCAGTTTAACAATCTTTTTTTGAGTGACACGGCATACAATGATGAATGAAACTCTTTGTACCCTGTGTACTGTGGCTTACCTGTAAGTTTAATTGCACCCAATTCAGTTGTGACAAGTCTCACATCTTTGCGGTGATGAGGATTTTCCATCGTCTCACCAAAACAGGCATTGTTCATAAGCTTAAAGAAGTCTTTGTCGAATGCAGTGTTGCCGTCCCTGGCACGCAATGTTGTGTTCTTCATTATGTAATCTTTCATGAAAGCACTCTGATCAAATTGAATGCCTCTGTGAACTTTCTTTAGTACTAACCCATGTCTGATGTAAAACTGCAGCAAGCGATAATGACATACGTAATTGAATTTGTCATTCAGATTTGGCACAAGTTTAGTGTCTTCTTTTTCCTCCGTCATACTCATTTTCTCAACAGCCAATAGATAATCATTATGATAATCATGTAGGTGGTGTGGGTACTCTAGGTCGACTTCAAAGATCCAACCCTTCGCATCGTTTTGGTCATGATTCATAATATTGTTTGATATGTCTGTTAATGTCATACTGTGACAAATCATACAGACAAAAGTTTTTCAAGGGCAATAATTCACACATCGCGAATCCGTAAAGGTTATTAGCATCTACGTACATAATGAATGACCTTGACCTTGAGGGGTCAAAGCCCTGGTCCGGGTCGTCCAGATATTTGTTGTTGGCTTTTGCATAATTGTTTGCTGCAATACTAATGCCGCCTTTCAAACCACATTCTACCATTTCACCCATCGTACGATCAGACAACAGGTCAATAAATATCTTACTGGATTTCAAAAATGCATCCCATGTCATGCCAGGACTAGTTATGTAGCAAGCCGGGTCAAGACTGTAGTGCAATAGACCCTTTTCTCAATAACTTTCAAATACGTCTGCTAGCAAACAAACGTCGGCTTTTAAGTACTGGTCATGGTAGTCACCAATCGTCTGACACCCTAATTTATCCCATGCATCAAGAGCGTGCTGGTAATCAGAGTCAGAAATACCTTTTCCATTAAGTGTGGAATAAAATTTCTCTTTTGGTGGTAGTCTTGTTTCCTCAAACACAACCCAGTCACTGATGTACTCGTAGGGATACACATCTTTCTTGATCAAGTCAGGCTCAAAATATTTACTTGTTATTGGAAATGATGTCAGTCCGTCTGCCAGACTAGCAAGACCTAAAGACAAATGTTGCATAGAGTCATAAAACACTAATTTGTTGTCCAATCTAAACGTCAAATATTTTTCAGTTGTCTGTGCAATACAACTAATTTTTTTGTAAGACTCATCCACAGCACGCATGATAATGTGTGAATCATACCCCTCGAGATTGTGGAAAAAGATTGGTAACTTATATGTCTTGGGATCTATTTTTAATAACAAGTTACACTTGTTATGTGCAGCACCTCTGTAACATCCAGTTATGTGATCATGGTCACGAACTTTATCCCCCAGAGGTTTTTCACAAATCCAACATGTCACAGCTGTATCAAAATTTATTTTATCTTCTTCTGTCATCATCACAGGCATCTGATTATTTTCTAGATAATGTACTACCTGACTATACAGTTGTCTCATTTCTGTTAAAAACAGACATGCTGCATTTTCTCCCCTGTAGATAACAGGCTCGGTATGCTGACCGTCTGACTTAACAAGAATATAACCAAAAGAACACACCACTTGGTCACTCAACTTTACTGTCTTTGGCAATGATTCTGGAACAGGACCGTCATATGGTACAACCAGTGATTCAAAATCAGCATACACAACAAATGGCAGCTTTTGCTGATTCCCATAGTTCTTGAAATATACCTGACTACCAGGATCTGGATACTTAAGTATTGTTTGTATGTCATCAGCTGACCTGCAGTGTAAAACATGTTTGTGTGCTACTTCAATAGAGGAAAATCTTTGTAAACATCTTTTACACACTTCCTGTTTTCTACCATATTTTGACACATGATTATGAATTAGTCGTGACATACTTCTGATAATTGTGTAGTGATCACCGATTAACAACATGTCAACATGTTTATCTTCTGACTGTCCGTAGGTGGGGGCAAGTAGTGATACTCTAATGGGTTGTAACTTGTCAACAGAGTCATTATCCCATACATACACATTTACAGATATACCAGGATTTAATTGTTCAAACAAGTCTATGTCTTCTATTTTAACAGGAAATCAATACCACTCAAATTGAGTTTGTTTACAAATTTGATATAGTTAGATACGCGATCAGGTCTTGTTTTTACAAAGTGCAGTTTAGCAAGCACACACCACATGAAACAGAAATTATCATTGTTCTGTATATTAATGACAGCCTTTTTGTTTGAAACCTCAGTTGGCAGTGGTATCCATGATTTACCTAATATAGGATGATACCTTGACAGTTTTAATTGTAGTTCATGTACATGTCCTTCGTGCCAACCAGACCCCTTCATTTTTGCTTTGTCAATTGCTTCAAGAAAGTCAGGCAATAGTCTTTGTCTAAACACGTTCTCTAATTCTCTTCTTGTGTTAATGGTGTGTTGTCTTGTCGATATATACAATACAATCACTTCACCATCTACTTTTCATCACCATTCTAGTTTTGCAACAACCTGAATCTTAACACTGCCTGTAAGAAGATTATTTTGTATGACAGAAAAAGAGTTTTCTATCGATTCATAAACATTGTAAGTGTTGGATATAGGCAAGTCTGTTGTGTGAAACACGTTTCTTAAACCTTGAGCATTGTCCATCATTTTTATTTGTCCGACAAAATAATAATATAAAATTACACCTTATGTAATACCACTTTATTAACTGTAACACTGTTAATAAAAACATTTAGTTTACGTAGTTGTTGAAATATTTGTTCACAAAGTATCTCAAACCATTTATTATTTTTAACTCTTAAGGTGGGTATCCTAAAATCAACTGTTAAACACTCCACATCTGGATGCTCATCAACATAATCTAAAGTCATATTATATGACAAATATATTGCTGTTGGTTTTAAGAGGTTTATGTTAGGCTGTTTGGGAGGTGTTCTTATCTGAGTAAAGTGCACAACATCTTTGAAGCAGTCTGTGATATCCATGGTTTGTCCGTCCGTCATTTTTTATGGACAAAACAAAAGTATAAATTAATTTACTAACCCATACCCTGTGGGCTGATCTGTCTTTAAGATAAGCTTTAGATGCTTAGTTGATTTCAGTTTATTTTTTACATCATCCCGTTCATGCTTATTTGGTATTACATCGTTTTCTCTGAGACAGTCTTCAAAGGTGTCACGATCCTTACAGTAAAACAAACAGATAAACTTTAACTGTTCACGAAAATCTTTTAGTACAGCATTATATTTCTGAGTGAGAACCCATACACTTATGTTTGCATGTCTGCCACTAAAAGCCAGTTCTGCCAGTGTGTTTCTCTTCTTGACAATGTCTTTCTCTGCAGAACAGTCATCAACAATAAACAAGGTTGGCTGTCCTTCAAATTGCTTGTAAAAATACAGCAGGTAGTCATTCAGTTTTTTCTCAGGGTCAACTAAGTAAATGTTGCTGTCAGTCCAAATAAATAAACGGTTGTGATAAGCTTTGTTGTGTTTGATTGTAGGACAGAATATTACAATGTTTTCGAAATGATGGATGTATCTTGTTTGTAAGACATCAAGTACAAATTCAGTTCTCCCACAGCCTGTGGCACCACAAAACAATCCACAGTGTGGGTCGAGTGTCATCAAGTTCATTTTAATACAGAATATAATTTAATACAAGTGTCCACTTAGTCTACTGTCTGCAATATTGAGTTGTGCATCATAAATCAGAAACAAATATATGTTTATTGCTCCTCCTGTTTCAGTCTTTTTTTTGTATCTGAATTGTAATTCCGTCACTGCCGTTTTCAACAGTACGTCCTGACCCATATAAAAAGTCGTCATCTGTACTGCGAAGGTCTAGCCATAGTGCATATTTTTCTGTCAGGTATTGACTGATCCTTACGTAATACAGATGTAGATCTTTACACGCTATGTTTGCTGGTTTTTCTCTAAGTCTTCCACCCGTCCATTTTGTGATCTCATCATAGTGTTGATAAGGCAGCATACCCAAAGCATACACTTGATTAGGACGTCCCTCAATCGTACAGGATAAATGTGTAATCTTTGGATTGTAAAACTTTTCTGAATCTCGATTGAATGGATTTTTTGGTTCAATAAACATCAGTATACCTTTCAGTGACCTGGCAGGTGTGTTAAGGTTTATGTTCCACATTGTATCAGCTTTGTCTTTGGGTATTGTACTGTGTCTTATCACCCTGTCATAATAAATTGGAAGTCTTGACTGATATTGATTTTGAATTAGTCTGGCAAGTTCAGTGTGTGTGACAATTTCGTATTCCAAAGAAATGTTTGAGATCTTGTATGTTGCGTCTGGGTCAGTTGTTTTGATAACTTTTGCAAAGTCATTAAAAGTTAGTTCAAAACTCAGACGGTCATTCAGTGCTCCTTGGTAATAAAGCAAGTGTGTTGTGATGATTTCAAATTCAAGTGGAATGTAAAATCTATTACCGTATGTATCTGCTAATATAACGTCCTCAATTGCAGATGTTGATTTATCTGCCGCATCAATTCTAAGTTTAGCAACGTTTGAGGACTGTATGCATTGGTAAACACGATCTTCTCTTTCTTGTCGTGTAAGCCAAAGGTCTTTGTAACAGTAGAACACATCCGCATCATCAAGACTAAACACTTCCTGTCCTTCAAGTTTTACTTTAATAGTCTTAACAATTGCTCTGCCAAGATTGTCAACTAGTGTTCTGTTTGCATCTGATTCTGATGAAAGTTCAATATTAAATGCAAGACGGGCAGTGCCAAGAACAATAACATCATTGGGACCCAGGTTTGGAAACTTGACTGTAAGTGTTTGGTTCTGGTCTATAGTACTTGGATTGTTTGTGATGACGATTGATTGTCTAATGCCCTTAACACCAAGAGGCTCATGTAGTTTTCTGTATGGGTCTAACTTTGATCTGTAGGACTGTGTCATTTTTATTATGCAAAAATCAAAAATATTAAATTAATAAAAACAATGGCAGCAGGAGGATTTAATCATGATGATATTGAAATGGATGTCATGGATGACTATGATACCAGTGCAACAGATATGACTGTAACTACTTTTAGTATGTATCACGAACTGTTAAAAGACAAAGTAAACTCATTTTATGACAGTGTTGGTGTCCGCCCAGATGTACTAGATCCTAATCAGTTTGAATATGATAAAATTAAAGGTCACTTATTTGTGAATACAGACAGAGGAAAAGTACATCTAACCCATAAAAACAACCCTGCTAAGTTTAGAGCTTTAAGTACAATAAAAACTGATGTAGGTCGTGAGGCAGCACTGCAGCATTACCTTGGTGTTGGTTCTAGTAAAAGGTTGACACCGAGACTTGCTACTGCACTGCATGACACGCAAACAAGATTACCAACAGGACAAGATATTGAAATGACTGAAGTAAAAAGACTGCCAGAAATAGCAAACACAGTGATACAAGAAACTTCATTTACTGATGAAGTAATGAAAACAATAGATGATCCACCTTTGTCAATGCGAGAGATAAAGGGTTTGGATAAATCACTGCAAACAATCAGAGGTGAGATGGTAAATAATGTAGCAAAACTGGGTGAGCTTGATAATCAAATAGAAAGAGAAAAAAAAAATTAGCAACTGCAGATGAGGAGAATCTTGACACAGAAATAAAAGAAAGAATACAACACAGATTAAATGATTTGTATAAAAGATCAGGACGGTTAGATTGATTGATTGATTGTACATTGCTTAACGTCCCGACAGCAACAAGGCTTTCTCAGGACGTGCCTGCACTGCTTGTGAAAAAAAAAATAAACAGAACATTAAATGTATGTCGCCAGCCGGTCAAATACATTAAATAAACCTAACACATGGGGCCTAAATAAAGCTAAGACCATTTAGCAACACACATCCAATATCAAGAGCTACAGGCAGTGCAGACAGTAGGGAGAGTTTTAAAAAGGCAAATACAGGTGAATGGACCAAGGGTAGACAGAAACACATGCCCCAGAATAGAGAGAAAAACTCACCCTGTGGGGCTGACCAGTGTGACCCTGGGAACTAAAAAGTACCTAACCCCACCCAAGTCCCCCAGGGCAGACCCGGGTGGGGGCAGGACGGTTAGAAGCGATTAGTATTGGAAGAGAAAAACTGAAAACACAGGTCAACAGGATTAGAGAAACTATTCAGAAAATACTTCACGAAGACACAACATTGGCTGAGAGATTGAAAACACTTTTCAGGGAGCAGGGTCTCACTATTGCAAGTTTAATTACTGCTCTTGGATTTATTATCAGTACTGTTGTGTTGGCTGTCTCTGGCAGTGGTTCTGGTCCTGCACCTCCGACTCCACCGGTTCCATCAGACCCAAAAGATTTACAGTCGTGGGTAAAAAAACAACTAACACATATATCAGACTTGCTTAAAAAATTGGCTGTGAAAGCAATGGACGCGTTGCCTGGCATAATTGGAAGTGTTGTCAGTTGGCTTATTAGTACTGCAGCAAAGGTAGTGGGGATTATGGCGGAGCATGTGTTGATATTTTTGGTGACAGTAGGAGGGTTGATGGTGGGTTATTTAATGAAACAGATAAAGAAGTAATATACCTAGTCCTGTGAGGCCTATTACCAATGCAGTTCTCTCTGACTCATGTGTGTTTGATGACGGTGCTGGTGCTGGTGATGGGGCTGGTGCCGGTGCAGGTGACGGTGCCGGGGCTGGGGCTGTTACTGACATTACTGGTGTTACTGCCTGTACGGGTGGTGATGTTACTGGGACTGGCATTGTTAATGATTGTAAATGTGTGTTTACTGATTTATTGAGTCCTAATTTTTGATCACGACCAGCAACAATGATTTCAATATTATAATTTGTTATTGTCCCCATTTGTAATTGAAGGTCAGATGGTAGCATGTATAACCCAATGCCAACTACAAAGTCAACTTTTGATCTCGCATATCTGAGAACGTCTTGATAGCGTTGTATGCTTGATGGGAGATCTACTGTTGAATTAATTGAGTCTTCCATGTTTGCAAGAAACTGTTTTTGGGCCTCGAATTTACCACTCCTGTTTAAAATGTTTGATTTTGTTAATGATTGTGCACCTAGTAAACACCACACATATGTTCTGATTGACTCATTTACGCGCTCGACTCCCGCTTGAGTAAATCTGTCACTTTTGTCTAAGATAAATGTGGTCCATGCATTAGACTGTTTCTGTTCTATTGATCCTAACCAGACTTGTGATTTTGATGAGAATGAAGTGTAACCAGGGTAGTAATTTTGAGGGTATTGCCTGTGACTCATAGCATAATACAATGTACCCATGCCATTGTGATCATCAAGTTTTTGTGTAAAGTCATACTTAGGACTGATGTTAAACTCACTACAGATGCATTCAAATGCTTTCATATCCATGGGGTTGTTATACCTGTTGAAACTGGATTCAGTTGGTAGAGGGGTATGCAGTTCTGACAGTATTCATCTTAACTGGTAATACGTGTGGAAAAGGTAGACAGACCTAATCAGTTTGTTTGAGTGATTCAAATGGTCTGTGAATGAAACACCACACCCTGTAGTAGAACACAGTATGGCAAAGTTGAGTTGGTTTTGAAACATCTGTAATGGTCTTGAGGACCACTTTCTTGCAGTAGCATCATCTGTTATTGGAGGGTTTAGGTAATGGTCAAACGGATTTGGTACTTTCACTTGAAATAAATCTTGTTCAGACACAGCTATATTGAGCAGATTTAGTTGAATTATTTTCTGTTCATAAGTAGGTGCAACATTGTACTTGGCATCTACGTTAAATTGAAATGCATTTGTAGTGACACTTGTTGGAGATTTAAATTCCATCCTTTTTTATGAGATAATAAAAATGTTTATCACATTAACAAATCTTGACACAAGCAAACCAGTGTGATTAACTAATGGGATTGATAATCGTGATGGTAGTAAGGCTGTAGCTAGCCATGAAATGTTTTACACTGTAAAGTGGTTTAATGTAACAGATGATAATTATATTGTATATGGAACTCTTGATGGTGGAAAGAAGAGTGATGCTTTACGATCTGGGTATTATGACTTTTGTACTTTAGCTGAATGGTTTCAAAATGAATTTAAAATAAAAGCAACTATAAATCAGGCTAACTTACTTGTTACATTAGAATTTCCGAAAGGTAGTCAGT
The DNA here is from genome assembly GCA_036245525.1 of Semisulcospira habei. NCBI lineage: Eukaryota > Metazoa > Mollusca > Gastropoda > Semisulcospiridae > Semisulcospira > Semisulcospira habei. The sequence continues at coordinate 200,018,593 of BTPG01000002.1, read as the reverse complement.
ATTCATTATCAGATAGTCTGTAAGGCTACTTGGATTTTAGGCCAAGTAATAATACATCCAGATGAGGATTGGTCATTATCAGACGAAGGTCTATTGAAACCAAATAAACTTAAAGTAATTGGAAGATATCCCGTCAATTTGCCAGTACACACAGTACTAAATGTTTATTTAAAAGAACTAAACACAACTGAAAATGTACACAATAGAAAACCTTCAACTTTGTTAAGATGCTTTCCGCCCGGAACTGCTCCCTATTGTGAAAATGTGGTTGTTAGATTTCCTGTGCAGTTTAAGAAATTAGGTTCTAGTTTCTTTGAATCACTGTGTTTATCTGTGACTAATCAGGATGGCAAACCAGTTGTGATGCATGATTTTAGTGTTGTGTTAGAAGTTAAATAATTTTATTTTTGTTTATAAAAATGAGTGGTCTTGGTCCAAAGCTGAGAATCATACCAGTTGCGTGTGCAGTGACAGAGTTGAAAGATTTGGCTGATGTACAGGATTTTGAAAAGGAAGGAGAGGTAGGGGAAGTGTATGGTTTTGAACTTGATTCGACTGGTATGTACAAGTGGAAAGTAATCGATGACATGAAGGACGGAACAGAAAGACCAATTCCTAAACTTGGCCAGCTGCGTGATGTCACTGTTCCTACTCCGCCTGTAAATAATGCGCCTTACAACTTAATACATGTGGGAAATAAGTGGGTAGTTTCACCTGTGCCTGCACCGCCACCAACAATTGACTGGGACATAAAGTTTGAATTTATTAGTCCTTATGTATATACTGATGATGAAGGCGCCTTAGTGTTTAGAAAAGTTGTTAACTCTGGGCCGCTGATTGTAAGTCTTGTTCCAAGCTTTGCCCCAGACAACAATAGCAGAGATAAACTGAAAGTACAGGAGTATGAAAAAAGACGGTATCTTCTTACAACTAGAAGGGCAGATCTGATACTTCTGTTGTGTTTTCACCAGCAATCTTTGCCATGGCAAAAGAAGTGACAATAGTATTTGAAATTATCATGAAATCTGTAGCTTCTGTAAAAGAGGCAGATATTGCACAGGAATAAAACTAACTTGGGATGACTCTGTGCAAGAATCATCAAAGGTCTTTATTGCTATTAAAAAAAGGGGTTGATATAGAGGTTTCAAGCAGTATTCCCGCTGTTAAGGTGGTAGTTGACAAAATAACTTTTGTTCGTCTAAGTTACATAAACCTTGAACACATTGATCTTGTTTCATTTTATTATGCCAGCAAATTGTATACTTTTGACGAGTTGCAAAATGTAATCACTGATTAATAAAAAAAAAATATTTGTGAATAAAAAAAATGGTGAACTTGTGTCCGCAACTACCGACGACTGATACTGTGTCAATTGATCCACATGTGCCAATTGCATCAGATAAAACATTACAGGCAGACGCATTCAGATTAATAAATATTACAGATGCATTGAACTATTTGGAAAGTGAGGAGGCGAAATACTCACGGTGTAAGAGACGGTATAAGACCGTTTTCAATTCTGTTCAAAACACATCTATGGCAGTTGGTGCTGTTTCAGCCGGATTATCTGTAGGAGGTATTGTTTTGATAACAACTGGAATTGGAAGTTTAATTGGCGTTGGTCTTGAAGGAGCAAGCATTGCCACAGGACTGGCATGCTTTGGTTTGGAAGGCATTAACAAGAGATTTCACACAAAATTACAGAAACATGAAGCATTGAGTACGCTGGCTGGTGCAAAACTCAGTAGTTTAAAACTTATTATCAGTAAAGCGTTGCAGGACAATTTTATTGATGACAATGAATTTAAGAGAGTGCAGGATGGTTTAAATAATTACAAACAACAAAAGTCTGAAATACAAAATAAGATGCGTAGTCAATCCCCCGTGAATGTTGAAGAACTAAAGGCCAGTTTTTTAGAGAGGGGAAAACAGATCAGAATTCAGGAAACCACAGAAAAATTACAAAATCTTTTAAACAAATAAAGATCAGATTTGGTAATCGTTTATTATTTTTTCATTACACTTCACAAAGAGATGCCATGTCACTTGCGCCTAACTATTTAACCCCATCAGCTCCACCACCACCACCCGACTATTACTAAAAAAAAAGTTTTTTGTTGCCCTTGTATCTTGTCATATCTGTCCAAGTAAGTTGTGACTTAAGTCAGGAACTTACAATTTGTTATGTTTAAGTTCTTATAAGTTTTTATTTTAAGTCACTTATAACTAATTTATAGGAACTTTAAAAGTTACCTGTAAAGTTATTTGACAGTTATAACTGACTTTGGAAATTTGTTATCAAGTATCTGTAGGTTACTAAAAAATTTGTTATCAATGTTTTTTTGTTTGTGTGTGTGTGTGTGTGTGGTTACTATTTAAATAATTATGTTTTTGGGTATTGTCACATAGACAATGGTAAAAATGTTCTTGGAATGTCTTTCTTCTATCTCTAACACACATACATACACGCACGAAAAAGAAAAAAAAAACACATACAGACACACGCACACGTAAACACATACAGACACACACACATAAACACACATACGCACATAAAAACATACCCGCATTTCAGTGGTATGACACGCGATACAACGTAAACACACATACACACATAAAAACATACCCGCATTTCAGTGGTATGACACGCGATACAACGTGTACATTCACAAAATCATTTAACTCTCTGTTTCTCTGTTTCGTCTAGCGACAGATTAAAGCCGTGGGTTATTAAAATAAACTTTTTTAACAAAAGTCCCGTCTGTTTATCCAATCCCCAATGGGCCTTTTCAAGAGAGGGTCACACATGCCTCTCTTGAAGAGGCATTGGGGATTGGATTGGCGTTCCGTCGCCCAGACGGGACAAGGGAAGGAAGGACGGACAGACAGACAGACACACACCCCACCCAACCCCCCTTATCCCTCCCCCTTTCCCTTCCCCCCTTATCCACCCCTTTCCCCCCTTTTTTACCCGTGCACGCACAATTTATTTTATTTATTTGCCGGGCCGGTATTTGTTTACTGTAGGTCCTACAGTTAATTATATATATTATTATTAATTATATATTTGGTCTGGTTATTAGGGTTCTTCACACCCCAGATGGGGGATCTCACCGACAGTTATTTTTCGAAACGAAAGAAGGAGACCCCCCGGGAGGTTCGAACCCATATCACACACGTAAGAATAAATTGCCCCCAAGATTTTCTCTTAGGTGTGTGACATGCGGCCGAAACCACCCAGCCACCGGCGGTGGCCGAGAGAGACAGTTATTTTTGGGCTTATAATTATAATCTATGCCCAACAGGAAGTGGTGAAATTCCGACCGGAACTAGATGATCGATTTTTTACAGGTCATAGCGTGTTTACCAGGCTAATAATACAGCCGATTGAGCCGGGCCAAGGCTAAAAACATTGTTATTAGACAAATTAGTGTTGTTTTAGTGGGTTGATACAGTGTTTTTAATTAGAAATGATAGTAATTTTGTATCTTTTCTCAGTAATGAGCGACGAAAGCGGCGGAAAGCAGGCTATAAATTATGATTTCAAAGGGAAGTAACTGCTCCAATGTTGTTTTGCCTATAACCAAACGTTAGCTGCCTGTGCAGTCACTGTGTGTGTATAAGGCTATAGTATTAAGCAGATTTGGTTGCCGCCTTATTTATATTGAGAAAATAGACCTAGTGAGTGTGTACACCATTGTCTTTTTACTGGCGTAAGAGCGCGCGCGTATGTGTGTGTGGCGGCGCTACGATCGTTTATCGGGAATACCCGCAACGCGTGGCACACGGCTGGCAGCTTCGGCTATGCAAGTAATCAATAAACTACGCATTCCTGAATAAACACGCATACATCGTTGGTATACTGTTTGGCTCGGGTGCAGGGGGGGGGGGGGGGGGGGTGATGCTTATAGAGATGGAACAATATACAATTACAAGAGAACCATATTCATTAACGCCACATTTACAAACTTGCGTTTATTTGAAATCGATATGGTGAATTAAAGATGGGGTGGCGGTCGCGTGGTCAATGGGGGGTCATTGTCAAAATGCCGCGATTTTTGTGATCAATGTGGCGTTAATGAATATGGTTCTCTTACTTACTTACTTACTTACGCCTGTCACCCCTACCCGGGTATAGGCCGTCGACGAGAGACCTCCAGCAACTCCTGTCCTGTGCTTCTCCTTCGATTCTACTCCAGGTGGTTCCCAGTCTCTTGATGTCTGCTTGGAGGTCTCGACGCCAGGAGTTTCTCGGCCTACCTCTTTTCCTCTTTCCCTGGGGGTTCCATGACAATGCCTGCCTAGTGATACTGGAAGCTGGCTTTCTCAGACTGTGACCGATCCATCCCCATCTTCTTCGCCCAATTTCATTCTCTGCTGTTATCTGCTCTGTTCTCTCCCAGAGTCTGACGTTGCTGATCTTCTCTGGCCAGTGGATTTTCAAAATTCTTCTAAGGCAACTGTTCATGAAGGTCTGTACTCTGTTGACTGTGGTTTTAGTCAATCTCCATGTCTCTGCTCCATATAGGAGAACTGCTTTTACATTGGAGTTGAAAATCCGGACTTTGGTGTATTGTGACAGCTCTCTGGAACTCCACACTTTTTTCAACTGGAGAAAGGCTGCTCTGGCTTTACCGATTCGTGCTCTGACATCTGCATCAGTGCCGCCTTTTTTGTCTATGATGCTCCCGAGATAGGTGAAGGACTCCACCTCCTCCAACGGGGTGCCAGCAAGCAAGACTGGTTCTTCCCTGGTTGCGTTCAGCCTCATTGTCTTTGTTTTCTGTTTGTGAATGGTGAGGCCCACTTGGGACGAGATGTCAGCAAGCCTCGTGGTCTTGTCCTGCATTTGTTGATGAGTGTGGGACAGTAATGCCAAGTCGTCTGCAAAATCGAGGTCGTCAAGCTGTGTCCACAGTGTCCACTGTATTCCACTTCGTCTGTGCTCTGTGGTCATCTTCATGACCCAGTCTATGGCCAGTAGGAAGAGGAACGGAGACAGCAGACACCCCTGCCTGACACCAGTTCTGACCTGGAGCTCTCTGGTGAACTGCCCTTCGTGGATCACGCGACATGTCATGCCATCATAGCTGCTCTTGATCAGGCGGACGAGCTTTGTGGGTACACCGTAGTGTCGTAGGAGTTTCCACAGAGTCTCTCGGTCCACGCTGTCAAATGCTTTCTCATAATCCACAAAGTTGACGTACAGCGGGGAGCTCCACTCCAGAGACTGTTCCACGATGATGCGGAGAGTGGCGATCTGGTCTGTACATGATCGATTCTTCCTGAATCCTGCTTGCTGGTCTCTCAGCTGGGGGTCAACGGAGCTCTTCATTCTCTCTAGGATGATCCTGTTGAAGACCTTTCCTGGTACTGACAGCAAGGTGATTCCTCTGTAGTTGGAACACTTGCTGAGGTCGCCTTTCTTGGGAAGCTTGATTAGGTACCCCTCCTTCCAGTCAGCTGGCATCACCTCCTCTTCCCAGATCTTTCCAAACAGTGGGTACAGCATCTCAACTGTTGTCTCTAGGTCTGCTTTCAGAGACTCCGCTGGGATGCCATCTGGCCCTGCTGCTTTGCCATTCTTCAAAAATGCCACTGCTTTTCTGATCTCTTCCCGGCTGGGTCTGTCACAGCTGATGGGTAGGTCGGTCTCTGCCGGCTGGATGTCGGGGGGGTTGGGTGGGCTAGGTCTGTTCAGTAACTCTTCAAAATACTCGGCCCATCTGTCGAGTTGGTCTGCTCTGTCTGCAATAGGCTTGCCTTCTTTGTCTTTTACTGGTCTTTCTGTATGGCCATACTTACCCGACAATCTTCTGGTAATGTCGTAGAGCTGTTTCATGTTGCCGCTGCCTGCTGCCTTTTCTGCCTCTGCTGCCAGGCTGTCTGTGTAGGCCCTCTTGTCTGCCCTGATACTCCTCTTCACCTCGCGGTTGGCTTCCGAGTATTCCCCCTGTGCCCTTACTTTGGCTGCTCTCGTGCGACTGTTGTTGACCGCTGCTTTCTTCTGCTTCCTCGCTTCTATCTTCTTCAAGGTCTGTGCCGACAGCCAGTCCTTGTGGTGGTGTTTCCTGAACCCTACAGTGTCTTTGCAGGTTGAGTTCAGCGCCTCTCTATCTGCCTTCCACTGCTGCTCTGTGGTGACCGCCTCCTCTTCATTTACTAGCTCCTGTAGCGCTTGAAACCGGTTGGACAGCACCAGTTTGAACTCTTCTCTAACTCCAGTTTCTCTCAGGAGGCCTACATTATAGCGCTGTCTTCTTGTTGTCTCTGTGCGGCTTTTCTTTAGCTTGAGCTTCATTCTTAAGGTAAGCAGATGGTGGTCTGAGGCGACATCTGCTCCCCTCCTCACTCGAACATCTTGAAGGGATCTTCTAAATTTCTTGCTAATGCAGATATGGTCTATTTGGTTCTCTGTTGTATGGTCAGGTGCCGGAGACCCAAGTTGCTTTGTGTATTCTTCTGTGTGGGAAGATGCTGCCTCCAATGACAAGTCGGTTTAGAGCACAAAAGTCTACAAACCTCTCCCCGTTCTCACTCATCTCCGAGCCTAGTCCCTGTCTCCCCATCACCTCTTCGTATCCGGTGTTGTCCTCCCCTATTTTGGCATTAAAATCGCCCATGACGATGGTGATGTCTCGCTCCGCACATTTGTCCACGGCACTCTGGAGTCGGTCGTAGAACTCTTGTTTCTCTTCCTCGTCACTGTCATTGGTGGGCGCATAACACTGGATGACGTTCAGCTTGAGCTTTTTCTTGGTTCTAAAGGCTGCTGTTATAATTCTTGGCCCAAGAGGTTCCCAGCCCATCAGCGCTCTCTGTGCCACTGGTGACAGCATGAGTGCTACTCCTTCTGTATGGGGGGCATTCTCCTCTTCATGACCTGAATACAGAATCATCTCCCCACTTAACAGCCTTTTCTGGCCAGACTGCGTCCATCTGGCTTCACTGATGCCTAGCAGGGAAAGGTTGTACTTTTGCATTTCCGCTGCTATCTGGGCGGCCTTGCCGCTCTGGTACATGGTCTTGACGTTCCATGTGCCCATGGTTGTATCCCTGGATAGAGAGAGGCGGCTCGGTCCTGTGGCTTCCGAAGACTTCCGGCTTTCACCACAGGACGTCATAAGTCTTCTAGTAGAAGAACCTTCCTCCTCCAGGAAAGGAATTACTGTTAGTCTTTTCGTCGGCGTTTTTGTAGCTATTTCCTTTTTTGCAGGGTGGGGAAGCTACCCCCACGCCCAACCCCCTTACTAGGAGGACCAGGGGTTTTCTGTCGGGGTCACCTTCCCTTAGACCATGTTGGTTCACGGCACCTTATTTCATTCGGTGCACCCCTCTCACGAGGGACCCCCTATCCACCACCCAGGGGACGCGCCTCAACGCCGTATGGTCCCAGCACGAGGATGGTTCTCTTGGTATTGTATATTGTTCCATCTCTTCCCGCAATCCAACCAAATAGCCTGGAATAATCCATCGCGGCTCTTTCTTTCTTCTTTTGCGACGATACCGGGAGCTAGTCCATGTTGCGGATATTAGAATTATAGCAGTATCTATTTTCTTATTATGAATTATTTCTATGAAAGCCGGTTTTGACAAAATACTACTCGTAACACAGGGACTCAGGAATGCGGGGTGGCACACTAATGGCTGGCTGGCCCGCACTGGGTCAGCCCGCTCTGTCGAGTGCCCCGCTGCATTGCCAAAATTTCTCATATAACTATCAAAGGATTAGATAGACCAAAACCTACTCACCCTGCGTGGGCTCCTCCGGTGAATACTTCAAGTTAGTTAGTTCGTTCGGGTTTAACGTCCACAGCACCGAGGTGATCATGGACGGCCCCGACGGGCGGGCGATGGGGGACAAGTAAAGTTAAGGACATATTTAAACATTGTTTTCACAGTATCACTGACCCAGTAACATGCCCTCCTCGAACTAGAAAGCACAATTATTGCGCATGCGCTCCCCGCGCCGACCCCGCCAATCGTAGTACGGCGCGCTGGCTGTCGCGTTGACCCAGATTTCGCCTGGAGCGCGCGGCAGCTTTGCAAGTGTCGCCAACCGAAAATACAATTTTTTACTAACTGCGGGTGTCTCTCTCTCTCTCTCTCGTTGCCTAAGAGGGCATATAGAAATAAATTTTAACTCTAGATTTAACCTGTCATAACCTGATATCTAGCGCTCAGGTCGGTAACTACTTTTAATAAACTGTAAATATGGTCCATTTTAGACCTTTTTTTTAGTAAATAAAGTAAAGCGCTGTACATAGCCTATAGGTTTTACGAAAGGGACCGTTGTTTCTGGTAAGGGACTAGCGGAACGGCCTTGGCCTCCGACACTAAAAGGATCATTACACCGGTCGCGCGGCCTTAACCGCCGACCCACTTGGCTCAATTTTAACCCACCCCTATCCCCCCTCCCCCTCTTAACAAATATTTAAACATGATAGTCCCTTATACTAGCAATAGTGAATAGGGACAGTAAGCCAGATTCAAGCGAGGACGAGCGGCCCTACCCAGCCCGCGACAATACCAATACCAACAACACGAAGAAGAAGAAGAAGAAACAGCCCCAGCCACCCCCAGACACTGCCACCCCAAGACGAGGAACCAGAGGAATCGTCGGAGCCGGCAACTGAGCCGGACTTCCCACCCTCCCCGCCGCCGGTCAACCCGCCCGAATCAATCACTCGGGAACGGCCGGCACTGCCTGAGGAGGAGGGGACCCGGCTCAGGGGTATGGACTTTGATGATCTAGTCCTGTTACTGCAGGACGCGGTGCCGATCATCAGAGCAGTCGAAGGGGACGACGTACCACCGAGCGCTGGTCGCCGCCCGGTGGATGGTGCACGCCGGGGCTCTCAAAGACCTTCACCCGCCAAAGACCACAAATACGGCCAGCCAAGCCACCACCACCACCACCTACAAGGACGAGTGCCAAGTAGCACCAGACCTGAAGTCAACAGGGACAACAGCCGCCCCAGCGACAGCGACAAAGAAGACAGGAACGACGACCACCACCACCAAGAACAGAGGATGCGGGAACACCGCCCCGCCCAAGCAAGAAGTAGGCACCGACGCAACCCCCACCCCAACCACAGAAACGAAGAGCACCGGTACAGACCCAGCACCACAAGCGACCAACTCCAACCAGCACCAACCAGCCAACAAACCAGCCGCAGCCCCCCGAAAACGTCACAGGCCACCCAAGCGCTTCCGACACCAGCGCCCACCACTACTCCCCACACCGCCACCGCACCTTCGCCTGCCACCGCAACACCGCCACCCACCCCGCCCATTCCAGCGCCCGACCCCCCGGCCCAGGATCGACTGGCCGCCACCACCATCACCCAACCTCCCTAGACCCTACCACAACCAGCCACGATTCTACCGGCCACCACCACCTCCGGTTTGAATCTTGCTTACTGTCCCTATAAACTATTACTAGTATCAGGGACTATCAAGTTTTACATTTTATTAAGGAAAGATGGGGGGAGGGGCCAATAAAAAGGTTAGCCAAAAAGGTCGGCAGACAAGGCTGTTCGACCATTAAAAAAGACTTTATCTCACTAATTCTGCCCACCGCCAAATTGGTTCGGGAGCATAAATTTCCGGTTATACAACGGTCCTTTTCAGTTATCTAAAATAGACTTTAATTTCAATAAAAATTAAAACTATATACAACCGGGGTTACTATCCGGTAGAGAGTTATATTATGTTTAAGAACGAGTTTAAAACATTAAAAACAGTATTTAAAAGACTAATTTAAGTTGCCAGCTTATCAATTTGATGGCGCATCAAAGTGCGCACATATCATAATCATATTATGTCACGGCTCATGGCATTGGTGACCTGCTGACGAAAAGTTGTCAGCAGGAGACCGAAATCTTTACTATTACCTCCGGCCATAATCTGTTCAATAGAGTTCAGAAAAGATTTAATGTTCTCAATGAGTTTATCTACTCGTGGAGTGACACTATTATTTGATCTATCCATGCCGCAGTTGAGCCCCTCCCCGCAGCGAGAAACAGGTCTCGGAGCAGGGGAGGGCCCAGTGCTATGCATGGTCTGAAGAGGAAGAGAACTGTTTGATTGCGAATTAGTGGTTCTATTCAGGCTAAGTCTAGGCTTTGGTTTTGGAGCAATCCTAATCGGAGGCTTTTGCGTCCGTTTGCGTGGAACAGGTGGAATGACAGGTTTAACCCAAGCTGTTTTATCTAGGTTAGGAGAGGCAGTTCTGTGAATTTTATTCTGAACTGTCCCTCGCTCAGTGATTATAAGTTGTGCTCTACGAAGAGCTTCTTGATAAGGGATATAGGTTTTATTCCTGATTTTATTGGCCTCACGATGAAGAAGTATCGTAGGGCATTTCTGATATGCAGCGCTGTGTGGTCCGCCACAGTTCACGCATTTTGCCAGTGACGTGTCGGAACAGTCCGCACCGGCGGCAGTGATTTCTGCTACCACAGCGGATGCAGATTGCGTTTTTGGATTTACATACTCTTGCCACATGCCCCAGTCGACCGCATTTGGCGCAAGGTGCCAGAGACGGTGCATAGGGCTCAAGCGGGCAGAGTAAAGTGCCAATTTTAATTTTAACAGGCAGGTTAGCGAGTCCAAAAAACTCAAATTTTAAAGCTCTGGAGGCCGTGCCATCACGATTTGAAAGTCGGATGGCAGTTGCGTTATATCCTTGAGACTCCAAGGAGTGTGCGATCTCCACGGGGTCCTCAACATGGGGGACACCGTGGACAACGCCAACCACCTTAGGAGTAGGGATGGAGCAGTCTACGTGCGCACCACCAATGTCTGTCCTTTGACTTAATTTATGCTGCGCTCTTTGACTTGGACATGAGATAATCCATGTATTATATCCTATGGATCTCATGGAAATCTCTGACGGAGACACTCCAGCCGCCTGACAAATGTGCGGCTGCTGTGTTCCATGTCTGTGAATAAGAGTGGTGCCTGTCCCCAAATCCCTCAATCGGACTGGGAACCTGCACCACTCCTCAACGATGGGATCAACAGTGTCCCCACCGGGTCTTCTTCTAAACTGATTAGTTTTTCGAGATCTTCGATTCTTGTGTCGATAGACCTCGAATTTTTCTTCAATTTCATCCTCATCTTCTAACGAGTCTTTCTCCACCAGGGGATCAGAAGACCCAATAGAAGCGTTATTTGAGGAGAGTACCTGATTTAAGTTTTCTACAGATTGAGTTTCCATAGTAATACCTTCAGAGGTATTATTTCCATCTGTCTCTGAAGACAAAGGAGTCAGAGGCAGTGTCACTAAAGGAATAGAGTCACTAGCCAAAATTTGATGAACTGATACATTGGCACTTGTTTCACTATCTGAAACAAGTAAGGTTTGTTTCAGCGGGCCAGGTTCTTTGAATTCTGCTTTGCTATCTGTACTAGAGGCAAGAGGCAGAGCAAAAGAATTTTGTCTTGTGTCATTTGGCTCGTAAGTCAAATCAACAGATTTTTTTCTTTCTGAGCCAGGAGGCGTATGTGAAAGTCTACGCTTCCTGTTACGCTGTTTCTTAGTTTTAGGAGTTTTCTTAATTTTAGAAGGCTTCGCTCTCAAAGGAGATCGGCCCTGTTTTGAGGGTTTTCCATCTAAGAGCTTCTCTGATGATGAATTAGATAGGTTAAATCCAGTTCAGTGATTCCATGAAATAAATTTGATACTATTGTAGTATAACCACCAGACTAGGAGGCTATGCAAGCCTGTACTGCGCCAAACTAAGGCGCGCCACAAAACGTGGCTGGTCTAGGAGGCTAGGCTGTCTTATGCTGCACCGGCTGGGTGAGCGATTCTGACCCAGTTCGGTGCTAGTTTTAAGCTGTAACGGGACGCAACCGGCGCGGCTAGTACATGATACTGTACACTGTACTGCACTTTTTGTTGTTGTTGAAATGCTGGTTATGCAGTTGAAAATGTAGATCACTGTCAAATGTAAAAAGAATAATTAAGTTTCATGAGTGTATTTACACGGGTTCCGAGTGATGAATCTCTTTTGAATGAATGAAATGTTCAAGACTGAATGCAGCGTCAGTCGTCACTTATTAACTGAATGATTCAGTACGCATGTGTTGAGGTTGTAAACTGTATGTATAAATGCCGTGAGATTATCATACGTGCTGGTATGTGATTGTGGACATACTGCTTCAGGTGGTAAGGTCCAAAAATCACAGGCCAGCGTCACGGTGGTACGTCAGTCTTTCCGTCTTCGATATATTGTATTACACGTGCAATGGCATTGCCGCAGTTCAGTCATTCCTTCTCATTTAATGTATTAACCCTCTCAGCCCAAGGGCCGCATCAGTTTCCCAAGTTTTGGGGGTGTCGCCTAACGACTATGTACCAGTTGCCGAAGATGGACCGACCATGATAATTCAAGGGTAGTGCCAGAATAGCTTGGCGCCTGACGGCGCCAAGCTAATCTGGCACTACCCTTGAATTATCATGGTCGATCTATCTTCTGCTGTAGAGCGTGGGGGCTAAATGGGTTTGTGATCCGGTAGTGGTTGGCGGTTTTTTGTTGTTGTTGTGTGTTTTGTTTGTTTTTACATTTTGTCTGAAATCCAAATATCTTGGCAGAGCCAAGAGCTCTTTTCTGAGCTTTTAAAATGCGCTGCACTATGTTTTCAGTCTTTGTCGGACCCACCTTCGATATCGCTATTGTACCGCCACAGCCACTGCAAAGATTGTGACCCAAATACAAGTAACACATCGAGACATGTCGCCTCCAGATATGCGAGATCCATGCCAAAGAAGTGATTGCCAAGCGTGTAAAATAACTTTAAAAAAAAAAGAAAGAAAGACGCTCATAAGGTTAGTTAGTTATTAGGGTTTAACGCATAGCAGGTAGCCACGGCTATCTCGCGGAACACGCTTAGAAGAGACAAATACAGCACAAGTTATTGAAACGATTCACGACTTACATTTTAACTCATTCTACCCCAACACCGAAATCCCCAAATTTTGCCGTTGTCCTCTGAAGACTGCTTTGCAGTGCAGGACACAGATCGACCATGATAGTTCAAGGGTGATGCCAGAATAGCTTGATAGGCGCAAAGCTATTCTGGCATCACCCTGATCATGGTCGATCCATATCTTGCTGTGGCGTGTCTGGGGTAGAATGAGTTTTAATATGGCCGTTGCACATCCGGAATATAAAATGAGGGGAAGTAGTGAATGGATGTCTTGTCTGTCCATTTTGACAAGGGGTTTACCCTTTTCATTCTGAAATACTGCTGCTTGAAATTAGTTTGACTACGATAGTTCAAGGGTGATGCCATAATAGCTTGGCGCCTATTTTTGCACCAACCTCGAACTAAAATGGTTGATCTATCTCCTAATTTGTAATGTAGGACAATAAGCACATTAAAAAAAAAAAAAAAATCGGCCTCAGGATGTAATGGGTTAACCGGAAAATTTTAATAAACTGTTGAAGTTGGCCTTCCTAAGCGTGTTTCTTCAGTCTTCGTTAGTATTTTACCCGCATCTGAATGCCGCGCGTCTCAAATGTGTTCCATTTTGGGGGTCCAACACCAAGCTTGCGGGGTCTTCTTTGCGGTGAACTGAAGTCAGAGACTGTATACTGTTACATTACATTAGTGTTACATGAGATGCTTTGAAGTCCCCAGACAGACCCACTTGGGGGAAAACACCACAAGGACGCTTCTATTCAAATGAGATGCTTTGCATCTTATTTGAATAGAAGCGTCCTTGTGGTGTACTCCCCAAGTGTACTTGTGACCCGAGTACTCCCCGAGTGGGAGTAACTCAAAACACTGACGGCTTGACGGTATAACACGATCCGGCCCTGCGACCCTGGGTCACATTGGCCGAAGGCGCCGCAAACTGCCATGCCAAATGGAAACAGGGTCGCTGGCAAGGTCGGCCGCTTTGGCGTGGCTGAAACTGCTACGCCACATCGACCCGGGGTCCCTTTGGCGTGGCAATTTGCTCAGTGGGCGATTACGTCACGGGGGTCACTTTAGCATCGCAAATTGATACGCTAAATCCATCCCTGGGACCAGTTGCATGAGCGAGATTAGTTCTGCACCAACCACTAAGCAAGGTGCGACGCTATAGTGGCGCACCTTGCTTAGTGGAAGGTGCAGGACTAAGCTCGCTCATGCAAATGACCCCTAGTCACTTTAATAGCGCGTAAAATTGCAGCGTTGGCGTGGCAAATTAGTGGTACAAAAAAACGGAGTCACTTTGGCGTCGCAAACACGGCAGGTTTGTCATGTCAGAGTGACTGACCCCGGGTGCATTTGCCATGTACGGGTCTAGTTGCAGGCCTCACCCTCGTTAGGTTGATGAAGACGGCTTCTCTGACGCACGACCAAAAAATAATTACCAGCCTGTATGTAAGAGATCATCTGGAAGGTGCATTACGTGTCCATAAGCTTATCGCCGCTGGTAATGTATGCAGTACATGCATGCACGTGGCGGTTAATCCGGCAGCTTTTATTCTCATATGACCGCTTTGGTGGTCTGACGAGTGTGGTTGAGCAGATTTTGAAAAAAAGAAAAGAATAAATTTCCCTCTAAATATGGATTCTGTCGTTCACACATTTTTTGGTGACAACCAGTGTGCCTGTGCGTGCGTGTTGTGTGTGCGTGCGCTCTCGGGCGTGTTAGTGTGCAGTGGTGTCGATAGGTTTTTTTTTGTTTGTGTGGGTGTTGGGGGGGGGGGGGGGGGGGAATGAGGTAAGCAACAGTCCAGCCTCGTAAAAATCAAACGTACAAATCAAAATCTCATTCTCCCCACCAGGCAGGCGTTGGTTGCTAAAATTTGCCTCTGGTTGTCACGTCTCAACAATGACTTTTCTATTTTATTTTCACAATCAATACGAGTATAGGCACATGTACCAGGAGTTTTCCATCTCCTTTTCAGTGTAACAGAAGGAACTCTCCTGTGTACAAAGGAGAAGAGCAGAAAACTCATCTTACCACATTCATACTCTATAATTTATGATGTCCAGCATTATTGTAAAAACATTTATAAAGGAGACATGCCAGCTGTTAGCCCCGAGGTCCTATTTTTCAAATTTTGGAGGGGTTGCCTAATGACTGTGTGCCAGTTGCAAGAGATGGATTGACCACGATAATTCAAGGGTAGTGCCAGATTAGCTTGGAGCCAACAGGTGCCAAGCTAATCTGGCACTACCCTTGAATTATCATGGTCAATCCACCTCCTGCTGTAGGGACTCGGGGCTAAATGGGTTAACCCTTTACGGCCTGGAGTAGACTGCTTCAAAAAACAGAAAAAGACCAAACAACATAAGCTGCAGTTTATAATTATTCAAAAATATGAAGAAAACAATCTGCAATCATGAAGGTGAAAGTCTTCTAACTATTGTGATAGTGACAAAAAAAAACTGTAAGCAGATTTCAAAATGCACACTGGTTGCCTCCCTTTACCTGCTGCATGATAGTGTGAAGCTGTTAGAGCAAGGCAACCAATGCGATCAAGATGCACTAAACACAGTTACTATTGCGGGAATGAACAAGATTTTTAATGTCATGGAAATCAGATTCACAACAGTTGTTCTTACTTGTATAAATGTTGATACTCAACAAGAAAAAGAAGGAAAAATAATGAATGCAATAAAACTGCCACACTGAATGACAAGAAAGAGTCCTCTCCTTAAAAAATCATGTAACAATGAAGTAAAACCATTCCACTGTAATCCACAAGAATAATATTAAATCAGTCTGCACAGCCCATTATGGAGCCTGAAAATAAAGGAGAAACAAAATGCAATGAATTAGATATATATATAATCGATTATATATATATATATATATATATATATATATATATATATATATATATATATATATATATATATATATATATATATATAAATAATGGGGAAAAAAACTAATTTCTTTTTTTTTTACTGAGGTAGTATAAGGGTTTGTGGTCATGCATGTGCTTTTCAACTAAAACTACATGAACAAGATCATTATAATGTGAGCACATTAGCTTAACTGCAGGTATACACATTCTACTAGAAATTTACATACAATAACTGCAGGCATAAACATTTTACTAAAAGCTTACGGTACATACAGTAACTGCAGATATAAACATTTTACTAGAAAATAAAGTGAGACTGACATACATCCATAAAAAACCCATAAAAGAAGCTTCAATAAATAAATGCAGGAATAAACATTTTGATGGATAATAAAGTGAGGCAGACAACACAAACATCTTTTTTTTAAAAGTCCCAGGCAGGATACCTGCATGAGCACTAAACCTTTGGCAGCTGCTAGCGCATCTTGTAGCAGTGATTCCTGCAGGTATCATCGTGACAAAAGGTGCTACCAACAGCCAAAGCGCTCAAATTATTGGTAATTCCCCCTCTCTCACAAAGACAAAATTGAAACAATGACAATACACAACAGCATAGAAAAAGTACATGTAAATACTTACACAGAACTGCAGTTGTTCTAGTTGTATTTGCCTTTCAATTCACCCGCTAGCTTGACATAATTAGCCTTTGCATCGTCTTGTGACATGCCTAGCAATAAACGAACAGACAATGCAAAAATACAGGCAAGATCTTCAGCTAGTTTTCTGAAATAATTATAGTGGGTGTACCGATTTAAAAGAAATAAACAAACAAAAACAATGTATGTTTTGCTGGAGAGGATCTAGGTGAGACAACCTACGGTACTAAATGAGAAATACACATTCACTTGAAGTTACATTCACTTGATAAAACAATATCTAACAACAATACAAAAAAAAGAAGGTTTAATTCAATGTTTTTTGTTTTTTTAAATTTTACCACACACACAAAAAGGGTCATTTGAAAAATAAAATCAGTAAACACAATATTATTTGCCCCATGGGGACTTCACCTGAGTCACACTCTACTTTAATTCAACAATCTTTATATCACTTGCATGAACTGTGTTGCATGGTACAAGTATTAACATGAGCATGACTACCTATAATGATCAAAAAGCATAAAATATCACAGTTAATATAAACATACAAATTACAACACTTCCAATTAAGAGAGCATAAAAATACATCTTGACTACAGATTTATAACAATACAATGTAATAGTAATAATAATAATATAGTTCTTGAATAATGCAGTATCCAGTATCCCCCCCCCCCCCGAAATAAATTCAAAGCATTGCACAAAAACCACTGTAATATTAATAAAACTGGGCAGATATTCAAATCAGGATCTTAGATAATGCATCATGACTCGCTGAACTTGTTTAACCTGTAATAATTCTATAGATACAAATCGTGGGTGTAACTGTTGTCTGTCAGACACAAAGTTTTCCAGTTACAATTAAAATATAAATTATGGGTTAGTTTGTGATTTTGCATCCTATGATATTAAGCCTTCAGGTCCAAAGTCACAGGCCAGCCAACAGAAATGTAATAAATATCTAAAAAAATCTCACCTTTTCTGCCCTCCCATGCGTCCCATTTGGCCTTGCCCTTCAGGTCAAGCAAACCTGGCCGTGCTGCAGAATGATACAGCGACAGGTACAGGTATGCATGACGAACAGCAAACATTTACTGTTTATTGAAAACTCTGATTCAATGGTAGCTGCATCTCCAAGTTTGTTTGCTTTTTGTAGTGCCCTGGTTATAGTTGTTATTATCCCTTTGGTTGTCTGTAAGTGTAATGCCTTTTTCCGGCAGGAATCATTGTAACAAAAAGCGCTACCAATAGCCAAAGGTTTATAATAATTAATACATAAATGCAATTTCAACTCATTCACACCTACTAATCACTTCTGAAACTTTCGGAGGAGACCAGTGTTCGCACAATTTCAAAGGGGACTCCAGGCAGACCTTTGAGAGATGGGGCACAGTGGCTTCCATCTTGAATGAAATGCATTAACCCTTATCAGTGGGAATACACCAGTGTGCAAAATAAGTTTGACTAAAATAGTTCAAGGTTAGTGCCAGAATAGCGGCGCCTCTAGGCACCAAGATATTCTGGCACCACCCTTGAGCTAAAACCATTGGATATATCCTTATCTCTAAGTACTATAATGTAGCTTGCATATGGCAGTGTACAAATTTGAAGCTTTTAGACTCAGTATGATATGGGTTAAACTGAGAGAAGCGTCTATACAGAAGACTATGTAAGAGCTGTGGGTGATGGATCTGCCATGATAATTCAAGGGTAGTGTCAGATTAGCTTGGTGCCTTCCCAGCCACCAAATTAATCTGTCACACCGTTCAACTGCCATAGCCAATCCATCTTCTCCTGTAGAGTCTTAAAGGTGAATGTGCTATGTGCCTAACATCTCGAAAAGCCCCCGTGAGGAGAACAACATCAATCATCAACATCACAACCATTGCCACCACTATCATCATTAAAGTATCATGCCTAACTCTGAAGACGAATTTCAGCACCATTTAATGAACTTTTATGGCACTTTGGAACCCAAGCAAACGAACACATTTGCCAGATTTTACAACTGTTCACTCTGTCCATCTGTTAGTGCTTAGCTGTAGCTCAAACAGGTAGCGTAGTACTTATACAACAGACACCGAGACAGAGGGGCACCAAAGAAGAGATACAAAGACGGTCTCAAGAAGTCACTTAGTGCCTGCCAAATCGACCACCACCAGTGGTCTTCGCTTGCCGCGGACCGTGACACCTGGCGCTCCACCATTCACAAGGCAGCCGTCTCCTTTGAGGACTCTCGCAGAGCTAACCTTAAGGACAAGCGGCTCAGAAGAAAAAACAGAGCTGTCGTAACTCAGAACCCTGACCAGACCTTCCCCTGCAGCCACTGCGGTCGAACCTGCCTGTCCCGGATTGGCCTCCGCAGCCACGAAAATGCCTGCAGACGACGTGGGCAAGCCCTATAGAATCTTCGTTCGCGAAGTCAAGCCAAGAGATACAACAGAGAAAAGTCATTGTCAACTTACAGGACATTAACTCATTTGTGGCCAGCTGCATCCGTATTATGCGGCTTATGCCGCGCATCCAGATGCAGGTAGCTGCAAATGAGTTAACTCATTCTACCCCAACACTGAAATCCTTAAATTTTGCTGTTGTCCTCTGAAGACTTCATTGCAGTGCAGGACACAGATCGATCAACCATGATAGTTCTTGCTGTTGTCCTCTGAAGACTTCATTGCAGTGCAGGACACAGATCGATCGACCATGATAGTTCAAGAGTGATGCCAGAATAGCTTGGCGCCAAGCTATTCTGGCATCACCCTTTTTATTACATGGTATTTATATGGCGCATTTCTCATATTTGTAATATAACTCAATGCACAGAATGTAGCCGCGAACTGAACCCAACAAGCACGCTCACGTGAATCACGCGCATTCACTCACACACTGTACGTAAACACAAAACATTCACGTGGTGCTAAGGTCAAGTTCAAGCGAGCTACTGAAGTGACGGTATTTGGAAATCGTTTTGTATTTGAAATTTTATTAAGTTGGCTGAAACTGATACCAAAGTGGAGGGGGAGGAAAAACTGGAGTACCCTGAGAAAGAACCCCCCGACGGTCCGCCCGAATTAACGGGGACACTTACTAGAGAAGAAAAGTCCGACGCCGGAACCCGGAATCGAACCTCGCACCTTTAGAATTGGTGGCAGGCGCCTTAACCACTGCGCCACGGACCGCCCCAAAATACCAACCCTTGAACTATCATGGTCGATCCTTATCTTCCTGTGGTGTGTATGGGGTAGAATGAGTTAAGATGTGTGCTGGACTGTGTCTAAATGAACCCAGCTACACATACATGTAGCATTTTGTCGCCATCTGTTGCATAAGTTTTTCTCTGAACAGTTACAGTGGTAGTGGGGGTTTAAAGTTGGCAAACTTACCTGTGTTGATATCGCCAACTGTGGCCTGCTTGAATAGACTGTAGATATCAAGCATTTCCTGGTCGGACGGCTTGCTTTTCAGGTTCTTCACCTCCTCAGCCGCCTTGTTGAATGCCTGCACACAGAAAAATAAACCGCATATATTAAAAAGAACAGTGGTACTTTAAAGAACTGCTTAGAGAAGGCTGGTAGTGCCCAGTCAAACATAACAAAATACCAACAGCACCAAAATGCTGCCAGACAGCTTTTCTTGTAATCCATTTATCCCCAAAGCACTACAGCAGGTAAGGAGATGGATCGACCATGAGAATTCAAGGGTAGTGCCAGATTAGTTTGGTGCCTGATGGCGCCAAGCTAATCTGGCGCTACCCTTGAATTCTCATGGTCGATCCATCTCCTACAACTGGTACACATGCATTAGGTGACACCTCCAAAATTTGGAAGATGCGGTCATAGGGTAAATGAACTGTGATTTGTGAACATGCATCAGTGAAATGCAATGAAAAAATAGTGTTATTAAAATACTGAAATCATGATTGTGTTATTTATGGACACGTGATAACAGAATTTAGTTTGTGTTTGTGAGTGGAAGTGAAATGAGGCCAAAAACTCTTCTAGTTACTGCCTGTAGCGTGTTGAACGGTCAAAGGGAAATAATGCAAGGAAGCCCTATACAAATAATACCAGTACCCTTTGTTCTCTCCTTTGTATTGGTGGAAATTGCACGTCATAGGTACACAAAGTTGAACGTACATGTATTAACCCATTGCATCCCCAGGCTGATTTTTTTTAATAGATTTGCTTATTGTCCTATGACGGCTACATTACAGTTATGTCGATAGATCAACCATTTTAGTTCAAGGGTGGAGCCAGAATAGCTTGGCACCCTGGAACTATCATAACCATATTAATTTCAAGAAGCAGTGTATCAGGATGAAACGGGTTACAGCTCAACGTCTCGTCCATCACACAGGCGATTTCAAAGATAGGGCACTGACAAAGGTCTGAACATATTTTGACAGGCATGTCTACAGCTCTGCGGAAAAGTGAAAAAATAGCCAAGTATATTAACCCTTTGGCTGAATGTTAAAGTGAAATTTATGTCCTTAAATGTCACCTCGACGAAAGGTGCTACTGACGGCCTAAGGGTTAAACAACCACACCTTTAAAATATGGTTGTTTTACACAGGTTCTCTAGCACCTCAAGGATGCACCATGTTTTGCTGATATTATTCCTACTGATCTAGATGACTCATTAACCCATTTAACCCCAAGGCCGCACTTCCAGATTTTGCAGGTGTCGTCTAACGCCTACATTCCAGCTGCAGGAGACAGATCAGCCATGATAATTCAAATGTAGTGCCAGATAAGCTTAACTGACACCATCAGGAATCAAGCTAATCTGATACTACCATTATCATGGTCGATCCATCTCCTGCTGTAGTGTATCAGGGCTAAATGGGTTAAACTTCTACCCACATGCTGCATGTAAAACCAAAGCTGCATTAGAATTAATCTCCTGTGCAGACCCACAATTTGGTCTGCAAACCTTAGAATCACGTGACTGCCACACACAGAGAATGTTTTGCTACTTCTTTAAACAATATTTCACTTGAAAAAACTAAGCCCAAATTAACCCGTTGACTGCCAAGAAAAAAGTGAAAAAACACAATCCTACTGCAAGAGACATAGATCCTAATAGACTCTGTGACTGCAGGGGCTCATGAGGACCTATTCCTCTTGCTGAGACCAGTTTATATCCATATTTTTTGGATGGCATTGGCTTTTTGGTCATTGAAAGAATCAAGATTTCAGAAACAAACAAACAAACAACAACAACAACAACAAAAAAACCAAACAATTGCAGTGTATGTACATGGTGGCAGGGAAGGGGTTAAACACATTTAGTTCGGTTATCAGGGTTTTTAATATTAGGGTTTAACGTTGAACAGGCAAAACACAAGTATGTTTGAAAAAAAAGCTCTACTTTGACTTCTGAGACACCATGGATAGGTCAATTTTTCCGGGAATCATTCTGCATTTGCCAAGTGTACAAACAGACACGCAGGTACCGACTACATTAGAATGGGGTGATGTAACACTGTCATGTATGCACCATGCCCGTATGTCAAAATGCACGTACACAGTGGCCTGTTCTCTGACCATGAAAGTATGATAACGTCATGATTAACCGTAATCATCCTGATACACCCATTGCTTAAAATAAACCTGACTTTGATAGTTCAAGGGTGGTGTCAGAATAGCTTGGTGCCTGAGGCACCAAGCTATTCTGGCACCACCCTTGAACTAAATCGCTTAATCTTGTAATCTGTGCTGTAGCCTCATGGGACAATAAGCAATTAAAAAAAAATCAGCCTCAGGTTAAGGTTTATCATGCTTGCTTTTAGGATGTGAAGCTTTTTAGCTGTGAAGGATTTTGATTGTTTGATTATTCAGTCAGCAGATAAGAAATTATTGATTCTTACATTAATGCCAGTGGTCATATGACAAGTCTGCATAATGAACCATGTACAGTGCCAATCCTTTCTTATTTTCCTGTGTTCAAGTCTGCCATGCTTTTTAACCCTTTGCCCGCTGTCCTGCAGGAATCGTTGCGACAAAAAGTGTTACCAACACCCAAAGAGTTAAATTGTTTAACCCTTTCCGGACTAGTAGCAGTATTTGCCTAATTCATCAGTCATTACAGCTCTAAGGTAGTCGCTGATCAGCTTGGTGTTTCTTCTGGCCCCATAAGCTACCTCTGAGTAATCATAGTTAACTCACAGTTAACCCTTTCCTGCATATGGACTCATATTTTGTTTTAAAAACCTTTGTTCATTCAATGATCACAAGCCACAACCATCCAAACAAGATGGGATGAACCATAACCCACAAAGTCTCTTCTATATGAAAGCCACTGGTTGGTTAGTTCGGGGTTTAACATCCACGGCACCGAAGTGATAATCAACGGACATGCTATTGAACAAGCCCGTCTTTTCCCCCTGGATTCTGAGTCCAGCTACCGGGGCCGGGACGGGGATTCGAACCCATGACCCGGCGATTCCCTTCGCTCTCCTGCTCTGACGCTTAACCGTCTGAGCTATTTCAGACTCAATGAAATGAAAGCCATTACCCACTAAGTTCTTTTTATATGCAAGCTGTCCTCCCTGTCAAGCATCTCTACCTGTTGTCTTTGACCTGATTATGATGTTGAAATATATCCTATTGAAAAATGTATTTTTCTTTAAAATAAATTTTTTTGAAAAATACTTACCGATGGTATTACTTTTAGGAAAAGGTTCCTTGCTAGTCTAATTTTAGCCCAAAATTGTTGTGTACGAGTATGGTCATGATGGCATGTGAGGGGCGCCATAGCTATGGCGGTAGCCTCCCTTCCGGTTCAACCACGCATGCGCTCAGCGCTTACCACTTCAGTCACTTTCTTTGCGGACCAGCGGCAAGCGGGGCAGGTGGGAGGGACCTTCGAGTAATACCATCGGTAAGTATTTTTCAAAAAAATTTATTTTAAAGAAAAATACATTTGTTTTCTCAAAACACATTACCGATGGTATTACTTTTAGGAAGAATCCCGAACAGGAGGCG
The DNA here is from genome assembly GCA_036245525.1 of Semisulcospira habei. Classification (NCBI taxonomy): domain Eukaryota; kingdom Metazoa; phylum Mollusca; class Gastropoda; family Semisulcospiridae; genus Semisulcospira; species Semisulcospira habei. The sequence continues at coordinate 199,995,124 of BTPG01000002.1, read as the reverse complement.
GGTGCCGCTACAACGCCCCTACCCATGCCATCGAGGCGGCTAGAGCCGTCAACTCCAAGCAACCTCCCTCTAATTTTAGCAAAGATACCAACGGCGCCTAGGGCGCCGGGAGGGAGTGCTGCGCCGTCCCAATGTCCCCCACCACGAAGGTTCTGGCGCTGGGTGGAGGGGTCCCTCAGGTAGAATCTTGCGAGGGAAGACTCCGCTCGCTAAAACAGCCGCCACAAGTCTAGACAGCACAGTTGCAGTCGAATGCTAGGCTTGCGGCCAAGTTCTGTTCTTGTGTGCCCTGAAATTCATGTTTGCTGCATCAGGGGCGAGTTCCCGGCAGGGAGGACATCGATGACCGAGGCCAGGAGGAACCGTCTGTGCCGAGATGCCATTCTACCTGGGGAGGGAAGGAGTAGGCGGGCGAGTCCCCTGCATAGCGGCTTTGTTCCGGCGCAGGTGCCCTCGTAACGCTCGTACCGGGTCCTGTAGCTGGAAACACGGGTGGCGCTTGGATCTGTAATGGTAGTAAGTACTGTGGAAGCTGCCGATGCAGGAGGACGTTTCTGTAGCAACTCTCGAGCCGATAAGTACGGCGGAACCGGACAGCGTGCACTAGTCGGGTCTGTGCCTGCTGCCGGTGTAGTAGAACGAGCCAGCGACCGAAGTCGTGAAGATGAGTGTTCTAACGTCTGGCAAGCACCACTAGAGTGTCTTTATGTTCAGAGAAGCGGGTCTGACTGAAACCTCAGGTCTCGTCTCTGTGACCGTACAGCGCGCACTAGTCGGGTCTGTGTTCGCTGCCGGCCCAGGAGGACGGGCTCGCGGCCTAAGCTGCGGTGTTGACTGTCCTCTCACCCGGTAATACCCACTAGTCGGGTCTGTGGTTCTTACCGGTGTTTGACCCTGTATCGTGCCGGTGTCAGAAGTCCACGACAATAAAAGCCCCACAGCTGAGTCCATTGCTCTTCCAGCCCGGGGGCGCAGACCCGGCCGGGAAGTGACGTTGGGAGTCCCGTCACCAGGTAATAGCCACTACGGGTCTCGCTGGTGAAAAAAAAAAAAAAACGTAACTGTGTAAGCGGTGACCAAGAGAAGCAGTCAAGAGGATCTGGTCTTTGTTACAAAGGTCGGGTAGGGTAGCAGGTGAACAGAACCGACCGTCCGGGACTGCCACCCGGCGGAACGCACCGAGGGCGCGCACTTGCTGACCGTGGAGGCTGAGGTGAGGGCCAAGAAGCAAGTCTTCCTAGACACGTCCTGTAGTCTCGTCGGCTGGATCGGCTCGAAGCGGGTCGAGTAGAGCCAGGTGAGGGCCAGTCCCTCCGCTCCGGTCAGGCGCCGCCGAAAGCCGGAATTCCAAGTCGACTCCACCCAGGCAAGCGAGAGCTTCCGCGAGGTCCCGAAACCGTCGTCTTGGAAGAGGACAGCAGGACTCGGTCGCCGCTGACCAAGGCCAGGTCAATGCGAAGTGGAGGGTAGCACCCCGCCGGGAGAAGGACGCGACGAGCCGAGAACTACTCTCAGCAGAGGCTAACTCTGAGCTGTGTGCGTTGTCCCCGATGTAGACCGACGGCCCCCGCAGTGTGGTCGGTCGGAACAGTCCTCGACCGCGCTGACCTCTATGAAGGTAGACTGCAACGTGCTATGCAATAACGCACGCCTGGAGTAAGCAGCCATGACGATCCCGGGACTGCGCCGTCGGTGTCACAAACGTCGTCTCCGTCCCTCGGATGTAAGCCCCCATCCGGTGCAGCAGACGAACTGCGCCTCCGCGGAAGAGTGGTCCCTGCCAATCCCGTCCGACGGTCTGCGATGACCGTGCGCCTGTCCAGCAGAGTACCTGGAAGACTGCTACATCCAGCTGTGAAGCAGCGTGAATCGGCTGTGCCACCGTCCTTGTTAGCCTCCTTGTGGGTCTGCCCGGGGGGGAGGGGGGGGGGCAAGGAAGGTCACCACCGCGCAGAGCCCTGCGTGGTCGGCTCTCCAACTCGGTCGGCCGCGAGAAGCGTGCAGGGCGGTATCTCGAACCCTCAGACGCAGTCTGTAGCCGCAGCGAAGCGTTGGCAGCGGAAGAGAAGTAGGGTCACAAGTTGAAGCCACCAGTGCCTCCCAGCGTCCTGGAGCGGAGACAGAAGCCGGCGACAAGGACCTGGCACCCGAACGGACGCGGAAGAGACTTGAATGCTTGACTCGATGGGGACCTGCTTCGTCCAAGGCCAGAGGAGACTCCCTCCTCTATCTGCAGGCAGCTGGAGGCGAATCCAAGACCTCCCGTAACTGCGAGCGTAGCGACGTGGAGTAGCTATCATCGCCCAGCCACGGTGAACGACGTCCTCTGGATCCAAGCGGAATAAGCTGTCTGTCCCGCACGCAGGAGAACGGATGTCACAATGCTCCGAAGCCCGGGGAACCCGGGCGGCGGCGATCCAAGGAAGGTGGACCCAGCACTTGGAAGGAACAGCGTAGTATCCAAGGGCCGGTCCCACGAACTCGAACGGCGACGAAGAACTTCAGAGCGCCCGACTTCCCATTCGTAGCGACCCAAAGGAACTGGGACGGCGTCTCCTGTTCCCCGTATCCCTGGTCTCCGTGAAGTGAGCACTGCTTCCGAAGACAGGCGAACTGTAAGATCGTGACCGATTGCCGGGAAAGGGTCCCATCGTGGGGTCGTCTCTCTGCACTGCAACTAGAGCGGGTTTTCGTCTGCACGGTCGGGGCGATGGCGTGGCCGAACGTCACTGAGCCGGGATCCTGTCGTGTTAAGTGCAGCGGTCCTGTATCCCTTGCTGAAGCCGCAAACCGTAGAAGTGTCGGTGTAGCCCGAGACGGGAGATGGCGCCAATGCGAGTATAGCCCGGGCGAGGGCGCCCAATTAATCATAATCATAATAACTTAATTAATCAATACTTAATGACCGAGTCAGAATACCACCCTGTTTTCTCATCTCCATTTTCTCAAGGCTGAAGTAAACGGTTCAGTGGTTCTAGGATTATAGCCTTTTAAGGATAAGAGGTGTTGTGCCCCAGCGGTCTGGCGAACCGCCGCGCCGCTGGGAATGCAACAGTTTAACACCTGCGGCAAAGGGTTAAAACGCCTAGCTGGAAAGAACAGGCTCTAGTCGCCGTACCACGACAACTAACATACCCAACGTGCACGCTACCGCGCGAGTCATGCTCTCACCTAGACAAGCGTCACTGACCTGCGCCCGAGAAGCCGAGCAGTGGCTTCTGCATGTCCTATGATTTGTCGCCTGGACCGGGACTGGAAGCGTCGTAGGTTCGGTTGCCGAAGTCAGCCCGGCAGAATTAATTGGTCTTAGCCATCCGAAGAAGGGGGTTGCCAGCTATCACTCCGGCTGGCAAGTGCTCAAGATATGGTATCAAGGTCGCCACGGTAAGGGAACCTTAAGAGGGCCCTCCGCGAAAGCGACTACAAGCTTACTGGACCGGGACGTCTAGGTCACTCCGCTGACTTGGGTCCCCCCGTGTTACTCTAGCCGGCTCTGTCGAACTGTCGCTTGTCCATTCTGGCCTGCGGACGGACAGTGGAGTGGTCATCTCTCGAGGCCGGGTCCCGTGAGTGTAAGGGTCTCGCTGTCATGTCGATGATCCGCCGACTGAGCCCCAGGCCTGGGAGCGAGGTCTGGTCGGAAGCCGACGCCAGGCCGGCAGAAGAATCATTGGTTTTAGGCCTCTAAGCAGAGTTTTGTCAGCTAATCCTCCCGCTGACAAGCGCCCAGGAAAGGTGTCTTATGCTTTACTGTCCCGGGACAAGTCACTGACCCTGACTTGGGACCCACCTCGTTACTCTTGGGCGTCTCTGTCCGGCGATCTCGTCTCCGCCAGGCGATCTCTGAAAGGCGAAGTGCGCCCTGTGTGGGGCAACAAGCCATTGCTCCCGACTTGGGTCCCACCTTGTTATCCTTGGTCGCCTCGTGATGGGTGCGCCTAACTCCCCGATCTAACGAGTGGAAGTCGAATGGTCACGAAGCCTCATCTGTTCGGGGTACTTCGTCTCAACCTGGTCATAGGAAGACCCCACCAGTGTGCCGGCGCAGACTTGTATGGCGGCGAATAACGAAGAAGCGCTCCGCACGACTCCAAGTCCCAACTGCACGCACCGCGTCTACTACCGCTCCCTGAAGAGAGGAAGTGTGCCGGCAAGTGCGCTCGGCTGTGAGGAACCGGAACCGGACTGTAGAGCTGCGTTCTTGCCGTAGGAGTGTAACCCGAGCCGTCCTCTGAGGTCGGAACCTGCTACCGGCGAAGGAGTTCTTTCGTCTCTCGTAGAATCTATCGCCGCAGCACTGCCCTTGGACCGGAACCCCTCGGGGAGATCCTGCCTGAAGCGCTGACCTCTTGCGTTAAGAGCGACGAGGACGAGGCTCCCTAATTTGTAGGCAGCAACGTATGTGTGAAACCAGCTAACGGTGTTGAACCTGTTCCCGCGCCGAACTTGCCGCTGAAAACGGCGGAACCGGGAAGCGTCCATCGAGGCGGGTCTGTAAAACTGCCGTGATGTACTTGTAAGATATCCCGTGTCGACGAAACGTCCGCACCGGAAGTCCCCTAGTCTGTCTGCGGTAGCTACCGGTGTAGGAGAACGGGAACGCGACCGAAGTCGCGGCGTTGACTGTAGTGTCGCCTGCCAGAACCACCAGTCGCCTGTGATACTGTAAGGTATCTCGTGTCGACGAAGTCGACCGGAACCGGACAGCGTACACTAGTCGGGTCTGTGTAAGCTGCCGGTGTGGTAGAACTGCTCGCGACCGCCGTCGCAGCATAACTGTTCTAACGTCTGGTAAGCACCACTAGTCGGGTCTGTGGTGATCACCAGCGTGTTATACTTTCTGAGAAGAGGGTCTGCTTCGAAGCTTAGCTCTTGTATCTGCGACCGTACAGCGTGCACTAGTCGGGTCTGTGCCTGCTGCCGGTGCAGGAGGACGGGCTCGCGGCCTAAGCTGCGGCGTAGACTGTCCTCACACCAGGTAATACCCACTAGTCGGGTCTGTGGTTCTTACCGGTGTTTGACCCTTCGTCCGTGCTGGTGTCGGCCGATTATGTCGGTAAAGTTCCATAGCTGAGTCCACTCTCTACCAGCCAGGGGCGTCGACCAGACATGGCAGCGCAGAAGTACAGGCGAACAGGCAGGCAAACTCAAGTTCGTCAATGGCCACTGGCATCCGCCACATCTGAACAGGTGTATAAGTGCCAACTGCAAAACAAAGCATAGCATTGAAATGCAAGCGAACGTGCCCCCGCAGGCACGCAAAACGAAGTGTAACGAACGGAGAAGAGTTCACGGCGTATGCTGACGCACGGCGCTCTACCCTGTCCCTGAGCGCCGGACGGAAGCAGTGACCGAGATTTTACCTTGCCATAAGCAAAAGAAGAGGCACGAAAAAGGACAGGCACGCAGTGTAGCCCGGCGCCGTCCCACCAAAATGGCGACGAAGACCGGTTCCGTCAGGCCAAGGGCTGCGAACGGTGTAGGACGCAGAGACGACAGTCAACTGTACTGCGAAGTAGGAACAAACCGCGAGACACAGGCAGCAACCAGGTAGCATCCGAGTCTACGAAGCTAGCCCAGGGCGAAGCCAAAAGGCACCAGCCTAGGAGGACACAAGCCAACCGGCCAACTAGTGAGTCAAGTTCACAAGGTGTCAGTCTCTGAGAACCCGGCACGCCGAAATCGTAACCACACGAAAGCGTCCAAGCCCAAAGGCCACAAAACTTCTCTCTCCCTCCTAGGAAATCCTCGAAACACCCGTCTTCCACCGAAGACAAAACGTCCGAACGTAGAGAGCACAAGGCGTACACAACCTACTGCTGACTAGCAAAGAAAGTGACTGGTGTGGTAAGCGCTGAGCGCATGCGTGGTTGAACCGGAAGGGAGGCTACCGCCGTAGCTATGGCGCCCCTCACATGCCATCATGACCATACTCGTACACAACAATTTTGGGCTAAAATTAGACTAGCAAGGAACCTTTTCCTAAAAGTAATACCATCGGTAATGTGTTTTGAGAAAACAAAGCCTAGGATATTTGGCAATGCGCCAGTGACCTCGATGTATAAGAAGCACAGTGCATACATGTCATTGTTTTGAAAAACGTTATTTGTCATGATGCAATTTTAGTTTTTACGTAATTTTATATTTTATGTGATATTTACTTTAGAAGAAACTACAAGTATAGGAAAAAGCACTTCGCCCCACCAAGTCCCATCCTAAAAAGTCTCTATAGAAGAAACTTAAAAACATGGATACAAGAGGATAGATCCTAATGAGCCTCCACAGACACAGTGGGCTCATGAGGATCTATGTCTCTCTAAGTTGGATCGACTTTACTTTTCCTCAGCAGTTAAGGGGTTAACACTGGAACTGCAAACGCTTCCCAGTACAGAAAAAGTCATTGGGTTGACATCAGCCGCAGTGCGGTGGACTTTGGCCGAATCAATAGGAAATGGTCTTTTTCTTACTGGGTTATAAAAGCGACAATGAATCTCTAACAGTTGTTATCTGCCATAGCTAAGAGAAGGTCGCTAACTAGAGGAAGGTTGTAGTTGTAGCTCATGCTAGCTCCTATTTTATCAGTGCTGTTCTTGACATGTCCAAACATAGTGTGAACACGAATATCATGTTCTTAACCCTTATCATTCAGAAAACACCAGTGTGTGAAATAAGTTTGACTAAAATAGTTCAAGGGTAGTGCCAGAATAGCTTAGCGCCTCTAGGCGCCAAGCTATTCTGGCACCACCAATGAACTAAAGCCATTGGTCTGTAATGACTATATCCTTATCTGTAAGTACTATAGTATAATATAGCTTGCATTATGGCGGTGTACAAATTTGAAGCTTTTAGCCTCAGTATGATATGGGTTAAAAGGACTTCTTCCAAAATCAGAAAGAACCAAGAAGCAGCATCTAGCCTGAGGCATCTGCAAAAAAACATATAGATCTCATAGACCCCTGCAGTCACAGCCATGTCCATGCAAAACGACGGGCATGTTCACATAGCATGTCTGTTATAAGGTCCTGGTAAATCAAAGTGGTATATAGTTGCAGTGTGGCTAAACTGATCAGTGTTCAGGTGGTACTCTGTAAATAAATAGCTGTCCCTGTCCCCATAACCTGCCCGCTAGGGCCGTCCATTATCACTCTGATGCCATGGACATTAATCCATTACATCCTGAGGCTCATTTTGTAAAGTTTGCTTATTGTCTTATGAAGGCTACATTACAGATTAGGAGGTAGAACAACTGTTTTAGTTCAAGGGCTGTGCCAGAATAGCATGGCGCCTGAGGCGCCAAGCTATTCTGGCACTACCCTTCAACTATCAGTCAAATTTATTTTAAGCAATGGGTGCATCCAGAATGTTAGGGGTTAAACCCCGAACTAGCTAACATTGATCACTTGATTGCACTCCCTTATTGCACTCTTTTAGTTCTGTCTTCTCTGAACTTGGTGTTATTTCATCCAATCACAGCATTAAATTTATGTTGAGCTGCATTCCCATATACAGTATGATTCTGAAACCTAGCTAAAGTACTGACAGCTATTGTCAACAGAACTGTCATCACAATTTGAAAGAATTGCATTGTGCTGTGCATTGATTTATGTAATATCAGTGCAGCAATACAAACATTGACTGTTGGGGACTTTCAAAACTTATTTGTGCTGGGTGGGGTAGTACATGACCACATTAACCACTTTGCTGCCAATGATCACGAATTTCACGTCTGAAACGTTCTGCACGCTGACCGACAATCATGTGAAGAAACAGATGTAAAATGGAGAACAATGTTTGCAGCATGTGACAATTATTTGAGGAAACATGTATTCATGTAGTTACACTCAACAATATAACAGTAATGAAAGTACCATTACGCGTAAATCTTAACAAATGTAAGCACCATTTGTGTTTCTTACACTTTGTCAACACACCTAACAAACTTCTGCAGCAGTTGGACATGCAGTGAATGCACACGCATAATCACACTTGTTTATTCTGCGCAGGCCATTAGTGCATCAGGCTATTTTTTTTGCTGAGTGTTACTTGTGGATAGTACTGAGCTGATCCCTCATTGTCAAATTACTTGACATTAAATGTCCAGTTATAACAAACAGCATTTAGAGTGCAGTTGCACAGTAGACTCTTCAAGTTACACAGTTGCAGAGTTTGTAGAAACACAGCATAACCATGTTGATTGGGGCACCACTACTGTCAACTTCTCCATGCAGCTCAAACCTTCATCGCGGGACATGCTCACTGACTTGTAGAATAGACAGGATACCATGCACAAGATTTTCACTGGTAATTTCTCCTAAATGCCTTTGTCAGCTTTTAAATTGATGAAGTTATATTTTTGTGGGGAAAAAATGCAGCAGAGAAAACGTCCGACTGAAAGTACAGAAGCCTATTCACTCAAGAAAAATGTGCCCCACATTTGCAGCTGTGCACTCGTCTGCAGCAGACAGCCATAAACGCAAGGCATGTTTTTCAAGTCTCGAGTAGGTTTCTGTACTTTCAGCCAAACGTTTCCTCTGCCGCTGCATTTTCATGCACAATAATGTAACTTTATCAATTGTAAAAGCTGGCAGCGGCATTTTGGAGAAATTACCGGTGAAAATATTGTGCTAGGTATCCCGTCTATTCTCCATTCTACAGGTCAGTGCAATGGCCGAGCCATATGGTAAAGGCATTGATACTGTAGCTCAGCGTCTTTGGCAAAGGTCTGAGCTGCATGGAGAAGTTGTCAGTAGCGTGCACAGATGGCGACAGGAAGTGGGGCACACATTAGGCACAGTTTTGCTGTGTTTCTACCAACTCTGCAACTGCGTAACTTAATAATAATAATACATAGTTCTTGTATAGCGCTGTTCTCCAGGAAAACACTGGACTCACTGCGCATGCACAACAGCCTACCCTCTCCCTCATACACACGCACGATTATACACTACTTAAAACCACCCCATCTCTTCCCAACACATTACATTCACTTCCAATAGGATCAGAATAAAAGGCAGGCAACAGTTAGCTAAAGATGAGCTAAGTGTTAAATGCCCGACAGAAAAGAAAAGTCTTTAAGTGAGCTTTGAACTGTGACAATGTGGGCAGATTCCGCATTTCAGTTGGCAGAGAGTTCCACACACTTGGGGCTAAAAAGATGAAAGAACGCTCCCCGACAGTTTTGTATGGTAAGCTTCGGGATTTTAAAAAGTTTTACACTAGAGGAACGGAGGGTGCGTGATGGCTGATAAACAGACAGCTTGGCAGAAAGGTACGGCGGGAGAGATCCGTCAAAATGCCGATAGGCGAAAATTGCAATTTTGTACTGGCAGCGGAATTTTATGGGCAACCAGTGCGGCTGCTTCAGTAGAGGCGTAACGTGGTCTCTCTTTCGTTTCTTCAAGATGAGACGCACCGCATTGTTTTGAATCATCTGCAAGCGTGAAATCTGATCTGCCGGTAAACCTGCCAGTACAGAATTGCAATAATCGAGCCTGGACGTAATGAATGCATATACAAGTCTTGATGCCGCACTTTCTGTGAGATATGGTCTGAGGGAAGAAATTTTGCGCAGCTCAAGGAAACCAGCTCGGCAGAAGCTACTAATATGATCATGCATGGAGAGCGTTGAATCAATCTTTACACCCAGATATTTGACACATTTCTGGAAGGGAACGCTGCAGCCACCAATGTTTGCGAACTCGCCGTCAATCTTGAACAGTCTACTGTGGTACTGCACAGTGAGACTGATTTTTGGGGGACTCTTTTGGTTGCTTTTTGCTTTAATTGCGAACCTTTAAGACGTGTGCTAAACTGGATACTCCTTTGTCTAAATGAACCATAGTCAGTCCTGAATGGAGTGCGCGTTTCATCAGCATTTGCGGCACAAATGTTTCTCTGAACAATTACGGTAGTATAGGGCTTTTAAAGTTACTCATGATTGTCACCCGTATTGCACATTATAAAACATCAACATCGTGTGAACCAATGACCTGGACAGTATAAAACTAAGGCTGACCTGTAGTCTTGTGTTGCCATGGAACGATTAAGCACTCTGGGCTGTGCATTGGGGCAGAATCCATATATATCGACCACGATAGTTCAAGGTGGTGCGAACTCAGTTTGGCGCCTAAACGCCCAACTATACTGGCACTCCCTTCGAACTGTCATGGTCGATACTTTAGCAATAGTGTGTGATTCCGCTGTCAGAGTTGAATGTTAGATTTCTTAATAATGGAACGTCCCACAAGGTGCGATTTGCCAGACTGCCACGCCCTCCTATTTTTAGATCACAATTACGACATCGACTTCTAAAGATCGGCCGATAATGAAAGCTCCTGATTAGCTTTTAACCTATAAAACTAGCATGGTCATTTAATTTCCCGCACTAAACAGCAGCCGACGGCTTCTATCGTCTTCTATTAAATGATTACTAAACATGTTTGAATAGAACAAAATTTAAGTGATAAATTTATTCACCAAAGAACATCACGTTTTCGTTCATAAAAAACTAGTATCACTAGCAATAATACATCTCTACTTGACTCGAAAATGCTCCATAACTTACATCGTCACCCATGTTGCAGTGTTGTCTTCTCTATGAAGCAGACGCCGGTCTTCGGTGCAAAAGTCGACAGCGTGATTGTCGCGTGTTGCCGGGTGAACTTTGGCCTCGCGATGCGTCACCGCCGGACTTGTCTCTCTTATCACATGCACCAGTGAGCTATCGTGTATGCAAAGTTCAGGTCACGTGAACGAAGAACACAATGGTACTTGTGGAAAGCAGGAAACTGAACTTTAAGATAATTTAAATTAGCACCATTCGTTAATCCCCCCTTCTGTAATTTCAGTCTGTGTTTCCATATCGCTTGGTGAACAGCAACAAAGCAAACCCATCCCGCACACGGTCCCTATTTCTCACTAGCAAATACGTCTTCGTGACTACCCGATCGGCCGCGGCCGTGGCCCGTGCGCGACAGCCCGAAGCCGTTTTGCTTGCTGGCCTCTAAGGGTTAATATGGCGGCCGGGGGTGGGGGTGGGCTTAATTGTTAACGGTTTAGAGCTTATGGTCTTTTAGCCACTACAGATTTAAACTGCTTTCTTACACACCTTCTTTGCTGCCCGTTTGAAAGGAAAAGCTGTACAGCCGTGTTGCGTCAACGGCCAACAGCTGTACAGCCGTGTTGGGTCAAGTCAGTACAACATTGTCCTGTAGTCAAGTCTGGTCAACAAAAAGGTATGGGCACACGCGATATTGAAACTTGGCCTACGTTCAGCTCACCAAGCGACCCGGCAAGAGCAAGCCCAGTTACAGCAAGACCTCCAGCGCCTTGAGCAATGGGAGAAGAGCTGGGACATGCAGTTCCACCCTGACAAGTGCATAACTCTGCCAGTCACGAGGAGCAGACGTCCTCTACAGTCTGGTTACACCCTACACGGTCACACCCTTGAGTCAGTCTCTGAGGCAAAGTACCTCGGGGTGACCCTCCGCAGCAACCTTACCTGGGACGCACATGTCAGCAGCATCGCCAACAAGGCCAGTAAGACACTGGGCTTCCTGAGAAGGAATCTCAAGGTGAGCTCTACAGCCATCAAGGAGCGAGCTTACATGGCCTACGTCCGTCCTATCCTGGAATACGCAGCATCTGTTTGGAACCCTCACACCCAGAAAGGCATCGACCGGCTGGAGGCAGTTCAGAGACGCGCCGCCCGGTTTGCTACTAACCGCTATCACGACACATCGAGTGTTAGGGACATGCTAGAGTCACTGGGGTGGCCGTCCCTGGAGGATCGACGTCGCACTGCACGCCTTCAGATGCTGCGCAAGATCACTAGTGGCGCTGCGAACTGCCCCATCATCAATGGGAAAGTGGAACAGGCGATATCGCGCCAACGCCGCAGCCACAACAAGCAGTACAAACAAGTCTCGTGCAGGACCCAATATAGAGCCGCCTCTTTCCTGCCACGAACCATAAAGGACTGGAATGCCCTCAACAGTGAGGCGCTGGAGGCTCTGACTGCTGACACCTTGGTGTCGGGGGTCTCCCAATAAAGCCCTCCAGTTCCCCCCTCCTCCTCCCCCACACCACCCGCCATCCCCAGCATTTTCCCCCCTTCACTCACATTTTCCATGGCCTGATTCATGTAGCGACATGATTTATTATTAGCTCCGCATTCGTACTTGACATGCATACGAAACTTTCCTCTCAAGTGCCATAATGATCAACACGTTTGATTGTGGGCGTATACGGCAAGACAAGACAAGACGCGCAATGACATCATTTGAAGTCACAGTGACGACAGGCGGCAATCTGGCGTCATGTACTGCCCTACTAGAAACATTTGTCTGGCATCCGGCAAAATATTGACCATGATGTCACATTACAAAAGTAAACTACGTCAAGATCTTTGCCAAGACACATTGGCGGCTGTGTTGTGACTAGGTGTGTGCCGAAGACCAGCTGACATCGGATTCATGGCAAGTAAAAGGTGAGTAAGAAATAGAATCTTACATCCATGTTAGGCGATACTGAGAATCTCACTCTCGTGGCCTTAAAACCTTTTAAAACCACAAGAGTGTGTTTCTCAGTATCACCTAAACACCGATGTCAGATTTTATGATGGATTGATTAGTTCGGGGTTTAACATCCACGACACTAGCGTGACTATAGACGGCCCTAGTGAAGGGGGGGGGGGGGGGGGTTATAGGGGGGAGAGGGGGGGGGGGGCTGGGTAGGGACAGTTATTGCCCAGTGCAGTATCCTGCGCCAGATAGATAGTCTAAAGTGATACATAGTTGTAAAGTAGCTTTGGGGCTAAATGGGTTAAACCCCTTGGTGCATGCAGCCACCTGTGCCGATTATAGTAGTGCCCAGTGGCTGCGTGCATGAGGGACCTAAATAATGTTTTTATTGTGAAAGAAACCACCACCTACTCCTTGTCATTCGACATTTTGTTACACACACACAGGTATCAAACAAGAACACTTTAATAGCAAATAGAAACAGTAATCAAACTTTGCGGTAAACACTAAGGCATGCCAAACAAAAAATATTTTCAAACTCAAAATCAACATGAGTACACACAGAATTTCTGTTTTAAGTTCATGTAAGTACACAACTGTACACCTTGTAACCAAAATACTATGGTTGTATCACAAGAACTTTAAAGTTTTGGGCTAAACTAATACATTTGAGGCAAAAAGAAATTATATGAGGCATATAAACGTAGAATGCAAAGATCTATTACATAACATTCTTAATTATTTATTTGCCAAAAATCTAGACATTCACAATCACATGAAATCAATCAATTTCAGATGTAAATTTTCAGCTGAAGACAAAAATTAAACAGCATTTTGGACTAAAAAATCAACAAATTGACTTAATACAGAGACAAACTACCCCTCCCCCCTCTGCTCCAGAACCTACAAAACATTAAAGAAAAAAATGTGCTCCCTTAATTTCAGACACAGCAAAAGCTGTTTTGAGCAACCACCCTTTATAAGCAATCGCCTGTTATGAAAGACCATTATTTAGCTGGCTGTAGCTGTGACTGGCTGTAGCCACCTAAATGATGGTCTTTAATGACAGGTGACACTCTTTGCCCTTCTCTTGAGAGTGCACTTGCTAGTGAAGACCATTTTTCTTTTGCAAACAATGGTGGTTACTCAAGAGGTTCTGTACACCTCAAGCAGATCCTGGTTAACTTTGCCCACTAAGTAACTTTGCATTTTTATGTACTCTGTCACGGTTTCTGTCGTGATCATTAACCCATTACACCCTGCAGCTGAATTTTTACATTTTGCTTAGCATCCTAGTAATGCTCTATCACATATTAGAAGATAGATCCTGTAACAAACCCGGTGCTCTTGCACTTTCACAAAGAAAGGAGGCAAGGCAAAAGTTTAGGGTTTTAGAGTTTTGAGTATTAAAATATTCTGACTTTCATTTAGACTCTGAATTTAGTTTTGACTCCCAATATCGAACTTAACTGAGTTTACAATTCACTGATTTATGACGACCAGGTTTCACAGTTCAGTCAGTTCTTCACAACAACCAACGGTCAGCTACCAGTACCATCCCAGACACCGTGCTCCAGTCCGGCTCTGTTGATGTAAAGATGGATACCAGCGTCGAGCACACCAGCGAATGGCCTCGGATACCATCTAGGTCACCTAGTTCCAATCCCGCTTTGCTCCACACGATGGGATCCCTGCTGCCCAGCCAACCTGGTCCTACAGTAGCCCTCTTCCAACCTGTCTTCTTGCATCTCTTAGCTCCCACCAGACGCGTTGCCCAGCTCCCTGACATCAACGCATAATTCGCATCATCGTAACTTAGAACGTGGCGTCATCATGACGGAATGACCCCACGTGCGTGTGGATGGTGAAAGCCTGAAACCTAAAACTTTGGAACTACAGGAACAATGCAATCTGTTACAGATCCACCATTTTAGCTCAAGGGTGGTGCCAAATAGCTTGGCGCATTAGGCGCCAAGCTATTTTGGCACCGCCCTTGAACAATCATAGTCAAATTTATTTCAAGCAAAAGTGTATCAGGATATAAAGGCAGGAATCATCGCAACAAAACTGCTACCGACAGCCAAAGGGTTAGGAGTTCATTTCTGGTTCCAGCACGCATACCAGGTAACAGCTTGTAATGACACATTCAGCCCTAAAAATTACACGCACTGCAAGCGAGCCTTGGCTGGGCGGATTTCGCCGCCGTAGTGTTCTAAGGAAGTATAATCCCACTAGGCCGAGGTTAACATCCGTAGGCAAAGAGCTACTTAGAATGATCAAGTTTCATAAGCCATATGAATTTATCATTTAACATTTCTTGTAATAGAAGAAATGTGGATTGGTGACTGTAATGATGATATGAAATTTTAAGTACTTATGCTTCAAGCAGTGTGACAAATCTCTCTTTTTTGTGTATTTTCTTTCTTGAGCCTTGCCAAAGAAATCACTGAGCAGAAGAAACAGTGAAATAAGTCTCCCAAATGTTAGTGGCATATATATGAAGTACATTTGTTAAAAAAAAAGACAAAATGTATATGGACAAAACTGAACAAAATTATGCATAGCTAGAGCACACAACATTTTGCAGAGCTGTTTCAGATTTTAAGTAGATAAAGCAGATTTCAAATTTTGGGAACAATATACCTGCTCTCAACACGTTTCTTCAAGAAACATTGTGAGCTGTTACAAAGTGCAAACATGGTAAAAACAGGAATATGTATGCCTGTCAAACATGTAATGGTGTATATTAAATTTATTCATGCAATGACAATCTTTAACAGCAAGTGTCATTATTATAAATACAAGAAAGGCAAAGCCATTATGGCTCACGTGTATGTCCAATTTATGTGTGACTTTTGTGACAAGGGCTGGCTTCTGCAGCAGCAAAATCCATGTTTTCTGAAAATGTAATCATTTTTCACACATCCGTCACCTCCCCGTGACCCTTGACCTTCCTGATGAATCGACTAAATTAGTATGCATAGGAAGGTCTTATCATCAGCTATCTTTGTACCAAATTTGGCTGAAAAATTTGCAAAATGTTGACGTTGGCAATACCTACAATTTTAACAAAAATCAGAATTTCACACATTTGCCAGCCTCTTGTGACCCTTGACCTTTCCAAGGGGTCATCTAAATTAGTATGCATAGATAGGTCTTACCATCAGGTATCTCTGTACCAAATTTAGGTTTTAAGTTGTGAATAGTATTTGAGGAAAAAAACAAACATCTTTTGTCAAAATATGGCTATTTTTTACCTATTTCCTGAGCTCTCGTAACCCTTGACCTTTATGAGGGATCAACCAAATTAGTGTGCACAGAAAGGTTTTCCCATCAGGTATGTCTGTAGCAAGTTTGGGTTTAAAGTTGTGAATAGTATTTGAGAAAAAAACATCTTTTGTTAAAATATGGCTATTTTGGACCTATTTTCTGAGCCCTTCGTGACCCTTGATCTTTCCGAGGGGTAATCCAAATTAGTATGCATAGATAGGTCTTACCATCAGGTATCTCTGTACCAAATGTGGGTGTGAAGTTTTGAACAGTATTTGAGAAAAAACATCTTTTGTCAAAATATGGCTATTTTTCACCTATTTCCTGAGCTCGTGACCCTTGAACTTGCCGAGGGATCAACCAAATTAGTATGCATAGAAAGGTCTTACCATCAGGAATCTTTGTACCAAGTTTGGGTTTGAAGTTGTGAATATTATTTGAGACAAAATAAATATGTCAAAATATAGCTATTTCTGACATATTTCCTAATCTCCTGTGACCTTGACCTTTGTGAGGTCACTCAAACTCTTATGTTTAGAAAGGTCTTGCCACAAAGTATCTTTGTGCCAAGTTTGAAGAATCTGGCTTGAATAGTCTCCGAGAAAATGCCAATGTTAAAGTTTACCACGGACGACGACGACGGACGGACGAACGACGACGAACGGACGACCACTGGCCCAAAACATACTCACTTTTGCTTCGAACATGAGCCAAAAATTTTATTAAAAAAAAACACGTTATGCTGAAAAATATAAAGGTTGCAACTGTGCAAGTAGCACTGATGTGCCTCCAGATGATATTTCCTGGATACACGAACGGACTCTGACTTCGTACGTAAATATGTGACTACACACAATTCTTGTGCACCTCTTAGTTTCCTTAGTTATTTAACCATCTGGCTGTCGGTAACAGTTGTAGGAATCACCTCAAAAATTCTACTGACAGCCAAAGGGTGAACCACCTTGTACATGCAACCACCATTACTGTTTATAGTACCGGTGGCTGCGTACACAATGGTGTTAAACAGTTTTTCCTTTCAAAATTACGAACAGTTTGTGCAAATGCACATTTCTATAGCTGTAAATGCTACACTCTCCATCAATACATTTCTAAGAGCCAGATACAAAAAAAAAAAAAAAAAAAAAATTGCTTTTACTAATAAAGTAATATCATGCATACCTTGATCATGATAGTTCAAGGATTATGCCTTTCTTTTTTTTAGCACTCCTGATTAGCTTGGCACTGGGCACTAGGCAAACACAGAATACTCTTTCACTGCCTGCCAAGCTAACCACTAACCCATAAAGCCCTGACATGCTGTGACAGGATATGGATCGACCAATGAAATTTGAAGGGTGATGTCAGAATACCTTGGTGCCTCTAGGCGCCAAGCTATTCTGACACCACCCTTCAAATATCATGGTTGAGGTGTCTCCAGAACTGTGGCACAGACCTTAGATGACATCTCCGAAATTTTATAATTTTGTCCTCGGCGCTGACTGGGCTAAATCACCACCCTTACAAGTATGTACAGCCTCTGGTACTGTCTACAGTACGGATAGCTGCATGCACAAGGAGGAATCTAGTCTAGCATTATGCTTGAACTATCATGGTTGATTCATCTGCCGCAGCAGTTTGTCAGAGCTGAACATGTTCACCCTTTGGATTTGGGTAGGGCTTTTTGTTGTGATGATTCCTGCAGAAATCATCGTGACACAAAGCGCTGCAGATAGCCAAAGGTTAAAATACTGGAGATGATGACAACTGTATCTCTGCCGTCTCTTTGCTGGCGGTTCCATTTTCATGCAGGCCATGGTCAGCACCACCAGTGACAGTTCGTCCACTTCTTGTGGTCATCTGTGCTTTGTTAGCACCAAGGCTGAATGAGCTAGGGTCCAAACGCTTCCTCGAACGAGACTCTTTGGCAGTGGCCATTGCTGCATCCACACTCTCCTTTTTATCAGAATGCCCAGGGCCCTTTGACTGGCTTTGTGATTGTGCTACAGTGGTTTTGGCTGATACAAGAGAGAGTGAGATGTCATCACCTGGCAAAGGGCTGTCCCCAACTGGCACATCTGAACTGACAGTCTTAATGCGCTGCGATGATTTTTCTTTCAGATTTAGAGGCAATGAAGATGAACTCTCTAATGACGGCTTACAGGCTCCATCTAAACTCACACTTTCAAATGAAATACTGGTGGTCGTACTGTCTATATGTGTGGCAGAAGCAACACCCTTTGATTTCTCCCTAACTGTCTGTCTGTCATTAGTTTCTGTTTTGGCCTGTGACCTGGTTGTCCGAGAGGCATGACTCAGACTTTCACCCACAGGGACTGTAGCAGGTTTCTTACTTTCACTCTTCACCATGTTCTCTACAAAAGAAAAATGGTCGCTTGGCTTTGATGCTTTTGTTTTTGTGTGATTGTCTATATCTTGTGCATTAAAACTGTTTTCTTTTCCATCAGACTCTGCAGGCCCGGCACCGCTGACACCGCCAGCTTGTTTACCTGGGGTTTCCAGTATGGCCTTCTTCTGCCAGCTCTGTTCTGGTGAACTGTTGCCTTCAAAGTCGATCAATTCGTCAGGCTGTGACACCAGCCTTTCTGACTCACACTGAGGGGCACCGACGCCACATGTGACTTCAGATACACACAACAGCTCATCAACACTCGGTGCCTGGTTTTTGGTAACCTCCACACTACCAACACCACCAGGAGTGCCTGAGGTCTCCTCCTCTCCACTAGGTTCTCCTTTTCCGAGTAAGGAAACAGGACAGCTAGTGGGAAGTTTGGGGTACAGGCTGGTTGTCTCTATGCATGCACCATCTGTGTCTACACCATCGGTGAGGGGCTGGGGTTCAGCTGGGTTCAGCAGGATTTGTTGCTGCTTTTCCCTCTCTTCTTGCCTCTGTCGCACTTGGTATTTCAGAATGGACACCTCATCCTCCAAATTGCCTGTCTTCTCTTCGCTCTCCACCACCTGGCTGCACAGTTTCTGCAACAGAATGATGATCACAAGTCAAAATTAATCCTTTGGCTGTCCGCTGCGTTCTTTGTCATGAGGATTCCTTTAGGAATCATCGTGACAAAAACTGCTGCCGACAGCCAAATGACTAACAGAACAAATTAACCTCCTCAAGCATGCAGCAACACTGGTAGTGTTTTCAGCACCACTGGCAGCGTACACACTAAGTTTAACAACAAAAGTTTGTGGCGATAATCCCGTATCACACCACCACTGTATATTTTGTACTACTCTAAAACTCCCAGAACTAAATGACTTCCATTCAACACTGACTTCCATTCTATCGAGCGGACGTCATTTAGTTCTGGGAGTTTAGGAGTTAATAACTGTACTGTCTCACAAGGAAAACTTTGACTGCATTTCAATGTAAAATTGTATTGCTGTGGTGCAGTAACCAGTGATTTCTCTATACATTTTTTAAAATTGATAAAGTTTCCAAAAGGAAGAAAGCTGCTGCACTGATCAACAGATATCACATAAGTTGAAAAGTTGTCCATAATTGAATCATTTGTCAATCTGGCTCAGCTGAAACCAAACGTAAGAGCTGTAACAAGTACATTGAAAGGGAAAAGTGTGTGAGGTTATGGTTTAAATTCCAAATATTGGGAGAAGTCCTGAATTGTTTGGGACACAGATCAACCATGATAGTTTAAGGGTGGTGACAGAATAGCTTGGCACTGACAGGTGCCAAGCTATCTTGCCCCGTCTCATGACCACCCTAATGGGTGCCCAATGGACCACCACCTTGACATGATTGGGGGAGCTTGCATGTCTCAGAGAGCTATGCTGGCTGGAGATTAATGCTCCTGGTAGGAACTCCCAAGCCAGACAGGTTGAAGGGTAGAGACCAGACGAAGCATGGTCCCTGGTCCTCCAGGATGGGGGTTCGGCACAGGGCTAACCACTCTGCCCTAGAAAACATTCCCTGGTTACTGAAACAGCAACGGAATCAACATCCACGAGCAGGTGTGACAGGCCTCTGGAGTCACCTCAGGGGATATGTATGAACGGCAGTGGTGAAAGCCACTTTGTGCAAGCCACTGACAGAAAGACCACCAAAACCAAGACAAGGATAGGTTTTTGGAATGTCCGTACAATGTATCAAATGGGCAAACTGGCGCAAGTAACAGCAGAAATGTGCAGATACAATCTACATATATTAGGCATTAGTGAGAGCAGATGGACTGGATCAGGAAAAGTGACAACATCAACAGGAGAGACACTTCTATATTCAGGAAGAGGATAATCAGCATGAAGAAGGAGTTGCCATCATTTTGAGAAAAGAAGTGGAAAGGAGTATAATAGAATGGAAACCTCTCAACAGTATATTAATGAAAATGAATTTTTCTTTAAAATAATTTTTTTCGAAAAATACTTACCGATGGTATTACTAATAGGAATGGTTTCTTAGCTAGTCTAATTTTAGCCAAAATTGTTGTCCACGAGTATGGCCGTGATGGCAGGTGAGGGGCGCCATAGCCTAGGCGGTAACCCGAGCAGCCTCCCTTCCAACCCAACCGCACATGCGCCCAGCGGAAGCTCACCAGTCAGTTTCTTAGAATACCATCGGTAAGTATTTATCAAAAAAATGTATTTTAAAGAAAATTTCATTTGTTTCCTCAAAACACATTACCGATGGTATTACTAATAGGAAGAATCCCGAAGAGGAGGCGGGTGCCGCTATAACGCCCCTAACGCACGCCTTAGAGGCTACTAGAGCTGCCCTCCCTAAGCAACCTCCCTCTAATTTTAGCAAAGATACTTATGGCGCCAAGGGCGCCGGGAGGGAGTGTTGCGCCGCCACGAAGTCTCCCACCAGTGAGAGGTTCTGGCGCTGGCTGGAGAGGTCCCGCAGGTAGAAGCAGGCAAAGGTTGTCTCCGCTCGCCATCCTACGGTCGCCACAATGTCTTTGACAGCAGAGTTGCGGTCGACAGCAGACTTGCGGCCATGGCTCTGACCTCGTGTGCCCTGATGATCATTCATTTGGTTTATCAAGGGCGAGGTCCTGGTAGGTGGAGCGTATCACCCAACGGAGCCAGGAGGATAGCGTTAGGGCTGAGTTGTCATTTTTATCTGGGAACAGAGAGAGGGGTGGGAGGGTGTGTCCCCTGTGTAGCGGCTTGGTCCGGCGCAGGTACTCGCGTACGGCCCTCACCAGGTCCTGTTGTCTGGACTCCCAGGTGGGCCTGGGTCTCTCCATGGTTGAATGGTGACCAACTGCGGGGCAGCCAAGGCGCTAGGTTCTTGGCGAGAACGCCGGGTCAGGTAGCCGTAGTGCCAAGCCGTCCGTCCGGAACTGCAACAAGCGGGGCGTGCTGATTGGGCGTGCAGCTCGCTGACCTTGGATGCCGATGCGAGGGCCAGTAGGAAGCAGGTCTCCAGCGTCACGTCTGGTAGTCTTGCTAACTGGATCGGTTCGAAGCGGGCAGAGATGAGCCAAGCCAGGACAGGCCAAGACAGGTCCCATCGCGGCAACAGGGAGCGAAGGGCGGGACGTTGTAGACCAAGTGGGCCATCAGGTCGGCAAGGTCTTGCAGTTATCCGGGTCGGGACGTCCCAAGAGTCGGTACGTGTCAGCGACCATGACATGTAGCCGCGAATGGTGATCGGCGCTAACGCTGGCAGGTGAACCGCTAGCAAGGTGTCCGCCAGCTGAGTTCTGTCAAAACGCGGGGGAGAGGTGCATGCCGTCGAACAGTTGCACAGGACTCGCCCCTTCCCTTCGTAGAATCGTCTGGTCGAGATTCCACTGCCACTGTCGCACCTGCCTCTGGAGGCGAGGGCTTGCCGCACAATCTCCGGGCGTGAAGGAGGAGCCGTTCGGTACACGGGTGGTACAGTGCCTGTCGTGAATGCTGAGCATCGTGCGCTGGGTGGGAAACCGCAGCAGTGGAGTCGTGGCAAGGTCCAGGTGGCCGGTGGTCCACGACTTGGTCCAGCAGAATGGGCCACCCGGAACGGAATCGCGTTGTACCCGCTGAGCTTGAGTAGAACGTAGGGACGCGCACCGTCAGCGTAGGCGACCAGGCCATCGCACGGAATGGAGGAAGCGTCGACTGGCCAGGCAAGCGGGTCTGGAATCGGCGAGATGAAGCGGGGTGCTGTAGATCTCAACTCGGTGCGATCATGGGAAGTGTCCGCTGCGCAGATCACCCGAACAATGTCTGGACGGCCCGTCCAACCTGTGCGGAGAAGCAGGCCGCGACACGCGAGGAGTCGGCAGGTCATGCGAAAGCCCTGGGAAGTCTCTTGCTCAGAAGTGATGTCACAATCTTCGCACCAAAAGAGATGCAGAGGAGGAAGTATAGGGAGAGGAGGCGTGCCCCGCCTGCTTCTGAAGTAGTCGACCACTGTGGCGCCGTCGGAGGGGGTGAGAAGCTCCTGGCCGCGGGGACGTGGCACCCGAAGCTGGACAAGTAAGACTGGAGGTCATCCGGCGGAGGCAGGGTAGGGTCTTGGTAACAGCGGAGCGCTCCTGGTGGCGGGACTTGTGTCGATGCGAGGGACATCTTGGGAGGAGAAGAAGAGGTGAGAACTCCCGTTGCACGCTGGTCGGGATCCGTCCCGTGAAGAAGGTGAAGGCGTAGCATCAGTCGCACCAGAACCTGAGACTCGAGGTCGCCTGCCGAGGGTCATCCAGGGGGAAGCAGGAGTCGCTAAGGCGGGGGCAGTAGAGACATCAAGGGGGGAGAAGGTCCGCCGTGGAACTTACCCATCCCCGATGCCGAAGTCCCCGTCTGGCGGAGTACATCTGTTCTTGAGACGGCCACTGCGCTGGGTTCGCGAAGAGCTGCATTCGCTGCTTCAGAAGCTGCCCTTCGTGAGGTCGGTGCGAGGTCCCATCCCCGGTAGAGAAGCGGCACTAAGGCGAGAGGTTGAACTTGCCCACGTAGACCAGGTACCATGTCAGCCGAGGGGATCCCAAGTGCGTCTCGATCCATCTCAAGGAGGGCTCCAACCGATTCTGCGAGGGGATCGTCTAGAGATGTCGATGTGGAGCACGCAGACGTCCGACTGGTCCTGTCTGCAATGGAGTACAGCCACGGTAGAACCCCCAGAGGCTGCGAGAGCCACCGGAGGGAGTACCCGACCCCACCAGGTACGCCGTCAGGGGTAAGCGGAGGGAACGGCTGTAGACGGAGTCCTCTTCTCCTTACTGGGGAAGACCAGAATGCAATGCCGTCCGAGGAGGACTCCGACCAGCTCTGTATCATCTAGGAAGTCACTGAGTCTGGGCTGAAGGCCCAGTCCAAGTCTGCACTGAGGCGAAGTCTCGGGCGGGCTCCCCGCCGAAGGATTGGGCGGTGACGAACTGGCACACGTGGTGCGCGCGTCGACTGTTGTAGCCGCTACCAAGTCGGGAGGTCGAAGTGCAGGGAGCAACTGAAGTCCCTGTTCACACGAAGTGGAAGCCAACAAGGCGTCAACCCAGGAGTGGTAAGCAGCGGGGTAGGAGAAGACCGGAAAGCCAGGAAGCTTGTAACCGTGGCTAGAGGAGGGAGTGTCTCCGATCCTTGAAGGTCAGAACGATCGAGGCTCAGTCCTTTACTTCTTCTCGAACGCCGTCATGGAATTTGGTTCTCGAGAAACTGTGATCTTCTGTATCGCCTCCGCAGCCCAGTACAGTTGCTCAGTCATGCGTAGTCAAGTACCGTCTTCGCAGGTAGACGTGCTAAGACCCAGGCCGGAGAAAAACGTGCTAATGTCCTGGGGTGCCAGCAGGCACCCTGTATCGTCGCCGAAGCTACTAACGCATAACGGCTCATTAGCTGACAGCGCATAACTTACCTTCCAGCAATAAGCACTTGCAAAGTGTACACGTCACCAGACTAGTAGTGGCTGGAAGCCGCCCCGGAGGCGGGGTGGCGAGCTGAGGACAAGGCTGCGCTCGCAGTATTCTGTGCATCGCACGGGCCGCCCACGGCCTGCAGTCTCAACCTGTCCAGTGTAAAAGCACCGTTCCTGGGATGGATGCCGTATCTCCGTGCTGGGCTGGCAGGCGTACGGCGCAACCAGTGTAGGCCTAGACGACCTGCCCGGAATCTACAGGCGAGAGGCCGCCGCTGCTCCTGTAGTCTCGCCCGGGGCGACGGTACCTGCAACGGGCTTGAGGCGGAACACTGCTGTTGGACTTGTGGAAGGATCGGTCGACCTAAGTCTAGTCCCAACGGACGTCCACTAGGTTCTTCCCACTCTGTGGTCCATACGCACCATCCTGAGAGTAGACAGGGCGTGTGAATCGGCGGGAGTCCGGCTCATCTCTAATTAACCTGGCGAGTGGGCGCCCACAAGCCCAGCCGAATTGTCCGGTCGTGAACTCCTTCCATCGACCCTCCACCGTGAGGTGGCCCCAGACGCCTGGGCGGAGAACCGCCAACGACAATTCCTGAAAAGAGTCGGACGCCGAAGCTTCAAGTAATCTGATCACAATCCTGACTCGTCGCTACTCAATCCCCGACGAGCGGGAGCACACTAGTCCAGCCGTCCTGTCCGCTCATGGTCCCCTGTCACTGCCTATGAACGGGGCACCGACCGTCTGTGCCGGACTAGAGTCGAGGAATGGGGGCCCGCACGTCGCGGGCCAACCTCATACTGGGTCTTCTCTGAACTTACAGGTTGGTTGGCACAGGCCGATGTTGTAGGCATAGTGCCCGTCCTGCTGCCTAAGTCACGCAAGTGCCGCATGGCCCAGCATTCTCGTCCCGCCGAAGGTATAGGCACTTACCACGGCCAGGACATCTTATCTTGTCTGTTCTGGCGTATACCCTAGGTTGTAGCGGACGTGTGGCCTGGCGTGACGTCTCGTCGTGATGCCGCGCCGTGTCCACTGCTTTCATCCCGGGAACGGGAGCGCGTCCGGTCGAGTCCCCGAGCGCTAACTCTGGAGAGCCGACTCTGCGCTGGACTCTAGTCCTGGGTGAGGAGGTGGCAATGACTGGACCATCCTGTTGCGTGCAAGTCTCCACAACCTGGTAGACCGCCCTCGTTGGGTCTGTGACGACTACCGGTGCTGAAGCTTGCCCTCCTGTCTGATCTCGTGCCGAAAAGGCGTCACTACCGAGTATTGGCCACTCAACGGGACCGTGATGGCTGCCGGTGCTTTTCCTCAAGGCCTAGCTCGCGGCGCTCGAGGATCCATGACCGAACAGAGACCACTCAACGGGACTGTGGTGGCTGCCGGTATTGGAGCTCAGGCTCGCGGCCTGGGCCGCAGCGTTGAAGGCTCTACCACCTGGTAAGGGCCACTCGTCGGATCTGTGGCGCGTACCGGTGTTGGATCTTTCCCCCGTGCTGGTGTCGGCCATTCGCGGCGGTAGAAGCTCCATAGCTGGGTCCACTGCTCTTCCAGTCAGGGGCATCACCGCCGGGTAGAGACCACTCGACGGGACTGTGGTGGCTACCGGTGCTTGTCTCGAGGCCTATCCCATGGCTCTCGAGGATCCTTGACCGAACAGAGACCACTCGACGGGACTGTGGTGGCTGCCGGTACTAGAGCTAGAGCTCGCGGCCTAAGTCGCGGCGTTGAAGGCTCTATCACTCGGTAAGGGCCACTCGACGGGTCTGTGGTGCGTACCGGTGTCGGATCTTTCCCCCGTGCCGGTGTCGGCCGCTCGCGGAAGTAGAAGTTCCATAGGTGGGTCCACTGTTCTTCCAGCCATGGGGCGCAGACCAGGCACGGGTGGGTGGAGGCACATCCGGAACAGGGCAGGCAAACGACATGCTCGTGACCAGGCCACTGGAACTGCCCACGTCGCGTGCAGGTGCAGACTTGCCAACTGCAAAACATAATACACAAAGACATGCGAGCGAGCGTGCCCCCACGGGCCCGCAATACGAATCCGCGCATAAGAACGAAGTTTAAGTGCACGGCGTATGCCGACGCCCAGCGCTCCATCCCCACTTGAGCGCCCGACCTAGGCAATACCCGAGGTTTTACCTTGCCATCGGAAGAAGCAGGGCACCAACACAGGTCGAAGACCAACCAGAGCACAGCGGAGTCCAGGACCCACGGCTGAAGGCAGGCTCGACGCAATCCCGGTCCGTGACAGGCGTCCATGCAGGCGCTGCTGGCACGACCGGTTCCAGACGCTAGGAACACCGCCGAGGAAATTCAGGAAGCGTCCACCTACACCAGACACCCTGAAGATAGTCCTGGCGCAAAGCAGAAAGTTCAGGACACACGACGTGCGAAAATCGCCACGAACAGTCTGGCACAGTTCACAAGACGCCATGGTCACGTCAGGTCTAAGGCACAAAGACAGACGAGGAAAATTCCCACAGGAAAGCGTCCAAGCCTAACACCGGGCACTCTGAGGCTAGCAGAAGAGCGAAGGAGAAAGTTCAGGACACACGAAGTGCGTAACACACTACGGCCAGACCGACCTCGAGGCTCGTGAGCACAGTTCACAGGGCGCCGCTGTCTCGTCAGGTCTAAGGCACAAACACCGACGAAGAAGGTCCCACAAGAAAGCGTCCAAGCCTAACATAAGGCAAAGCGTAGGGTAACACCTCCACCAAAACCCCACGACCGGTTTCCACAACTTTACACAGTCCGAAGTTAGAGTCATAGATGTACACAACCTTCCACTGTCTAGCAAAGAAACGGACTTACAGACCTGCCAACCCCTACACGACTATGGGAGTAGTATTTGGGACAAGTGGTAGTAGTTTTGGAGAGTCAAGAGTAGTTTAACGCGCAAGTTGCTAAGATGGCAATGTTTTATTCAGTTCAGATAAACAGGCCATTGCATCATATAGTGTGCGATGCCAAACACATCTTTACACACGGATGAACAGTACGAGTTCACCCCTAAAAACATCAGACATCAAATCTCTACCTCCTTTGAAGTGACCAAAGGGATATCTAAATGACACCCCGAAAACAGGGGGAGAAGGAGGGTGGAGAAAATAAACGGTGGAGGGGAAGGAGAAAGGAAAGGTAAGGGGGAAAAAATGAAATAGCGCAATGATGGAAAATTGTCCCACACGAAAGTTGAACCTCTTAAACACTAGGATACAACTCGATGGTATGGTATGGTATGGTACGGTATCTTCAAGGCACAAAATATCCATCTAATTAAAGATGCTCAAGGCGCCGCCTTAGGGATGGAAGCTGGAGCTTTGAAAGCCTGCTGCTAGTTAAGCGCTACTTTATGTGCAAACCTCCACCCGGCTATTAACTTCGGTGCATATGAAATATTTATGTTTCCATTTCACCGGCCCTTCTCTTTTCAATTAGTGGTAATGGGATTTTTAACGTGCGCACTTGATTATGCGTGCTGTGCACACAAAGGCGAGACAGGCAACCGTAAGCCGAGTCTGTAAGTAAATTTGACTTGATGGGAATGAGGAAAAGTCCAGATCCCATTCCTGCCCACCAGGGGATTCGAACCCGGGACCTTACGACTGCCAGCGCAGTGTCTTATCCACTAAGCTACGTCCCCATGCGAGCATCCTTCCGACAGTGAGCCAACGACCTACTGTCACAAGTCAGTAGGAAAGCCCTAGAGCTATCAATCCTAATCCCCAGCCAATACGGGGAATAGGATTAAACGGGGATCGAGATACGTGCAGCAGAACGCTACACTAAATTTTCATCTCCACGGTTTGGTCCGCTGACGATGAGGAGTACCGGCAATTCAAAGCAAAATGTCCTCGAAACACACATGAACTAGACATAAAAATTCACTGACTCAGTTGTATCGCTCCAGTGTGTACGGCCGGTCGATAAACAGGCCATTGCATCATATAGTGTGCAATGTCAAACACATCTTTACACATCGATTCCGGTTCCTTTCTCTTCAGCATGGTTCAGACCGTCGTTTATCTGATGTACTTTCTGAATAAAATGATGCACGCTGCAAAACCCGAAGTTCACTCCGCTCATTCTCATTGGCCCTAACCGCATGTTCTTACCGACTACAAACCGAAAACACCACAAAAAAGATTTTTGGGGTTTATTTTTTTCTTCAGCGTAGAATTTCATTAATGACCGTAGTAGCGTAGTATTGGGAACATTGGCGTAGGAAAATACGGCGAAAGCGTAGTGGTTGGCAGGTCTGGACTGGTGAGCTTCCGCTGGGCGCATGCGCGGTTGGGTTGGAAGGGAGGCTACTCGGGTTACCGCCTAGGCTATTGCACCCCTCACCTGCCATCACGGCCATACTCGTACACAACAATTTTGGCTAAAATTAGTCTAGCTAAGAAACCATTCCTATTAGTAATACCATCGGTAATGTGTTTTGAGGAAACAAATAAGAGTTAAAGGAAAACAAGTGAGTATGACTATCATCCAGTGCTACAGTCCTACCAATGACAGCGATGATGAAATAGAGGCAGAAGTCAACACCACGGCACGACATGTTGATCATCATGGGCGACTTGAGTGCAAAGGTAGGGAGCAACAACACCAACAATGAACGTGCAATGGGAACACATGATGCGGGACGATGAATGAAAACGGAGAAAGACCGAGTTCTGCACCACCAACAACCTGGTTGTTGGAGGCACCTTATTCCCACACCGTGACATCCACAAGCTGACTTGGTACTCGCCCAACGACAGACACAAGAATCAGATCGACCATCTACTTATCAACGGAATGTGGAGGAGATCACTGCTGGATGTCAGAGTAAAGCGTGGAGCTGACATTGGAAGTGACCACCAACTGGTAACAGCAATGGTGAGACTCGAGCTATGGAAGGCACAGAACAAGACACACGTACAGCAACAATTCGACAATCAGAAGCTAAAGGACTCACACACAAAACACATTTTTGTCACACAAGTGAAGAACATGTTCCAAGCACTACAGGATCTAGACCCAGAAATCAAGGCAAACAACATTAACACTCTCTATAATAAAATCAAGACTGTTTACCAACAGAGGGTGGAGGAGTGCCTAGGCTATAGAGAGAAGAAACGAGCAAAAGAATGGATCAAGACAAACACCTGGAAAGTTATTGAAGAAAGACGTAAGTTGAAGAGACAGATGATCAGTACTTGATCAGAAAGACTGCAAGAAAGATACAGTGAGGCCAACAAACAAGTGAAGAGGATGGTGTGCACTGACCGTCATGCTTTTGCTGAAGAACTAGCGAGAG
The DNA here is from genome assembly GCA_036245525.1 of Semisulcospira habei. NCBI lineage: Eukaryota > Metazoa > Mollusca > Gastropoda > Semisulcospiridae > Semisulcospira > Semisulcospira habei. Next base: position 199,966,205 of record BTPG01000002.1, on the reverse strand, counting down.
AGGCGGAGAGTGCTGCAGCCTGAGGAGAACAAAATCAGCTATACAGAATTACCAAACAGATACAAATACCACTCTACAGTCAGCCCACCCATCAAAGACAAGGAAGGAAAACTTCTCACAACTCAAGCGGAACAATACACATGCTGGGCTGAACATTTCAAAGAAGTACTGAACAGAGAATCACCAGAAGAAAACACTGATATTCCGGAAAAAGAGATAGATTTAGACATCAGCGTTGAACACCCTACTAAAGAAGAGATCATAGCGGCCATCAAGAAACTGAAGAACAACAAAGCCCCTGGACAAGACAACTTGAATGAAGAATTATTCAAGATAGATCCAGAGATGGCAACTGGAATACTAGAACCACTTTTTAGAACAATTTGGACAGAAACTTGCGTACCCGAGGACTGGACCAGAGGGGTGATTATCAAGATTCCAAAGAAGGGCACCCTCAAAGACTGCAACAACTGGCGTGGTATCACCCTTCTGTCAATCCCCAGCAAGATCCTCGCCAATGTGATTATAAACAGATTATCTACGGCAGTTGATACAACATTGAGAAAAGAACAGGCAGGTTTCAGAAAAGGCAGGAGTTGTATAGAACAGATTTTCGCTCTGCGAAACATCATAGAACAGAGTGCAGAATGGCAAAGACAACTCTACGTGAATTTGATAGACTTTGAGAAAGCCTTTGATAGTGTACACAGAGACAGCTTGTGGCGCATCTTGAGGGCTTACAGAATCCCAAACCACATGGGAGCTCATCAAGAGTTTCTACAACAATTACAGCTGCTGTGTGGGAGGAAGCTACATCTGGTTTGAAGTGACGACCGGTGTCCGGCAAGGCTGTGTGATGTCTGCATTACTCTTCAATTTCATCATTGACTGGGTGATGCAACGCACGACAGAGATAAGACATAATGGCATCAGATGTATGCTCTTCGCCATACTTGAAGATATGGACTTTGCCGATGACTTGGCACTAATGTCTCACACCCATAAACATATGCAATTCAAGACAGACAGATAGAATCAGTACAGTTCCCAAGTTGGTCTCAAGATCAGCCAGAAGAAATCAAAAGTGATGATCATGAACCAGAGACAGCAGCTGGAAGACTGGAACCACTTTTTAGAACAATTTGGACAGAAACTTGCGTACCCGAGGACTGGACCAGAGGGGTGATTATCAAGATTCCAAAGAAGGGCACCCTCAACGACTGCAACAACTAGCGCGGTATCACCCTTCTGTCAATCCCCAGTAAGATCCTCGCCAACAGGCTCCCATCAAAGTCAACAACGATTTACCCTTTACTGAAAGCTTTGTGTACCTGGGCAGCATCATCACACCAGATGGTGGATGCAAAAAAGACATTCAGAACAGACTGAATAAAGCAAGGAGTGCCTTCATCAGCATAAACATATGGAAGTCCTCACAATACAGTGTAGGCACCAAGCTAAAATTCATTTTTCTCTAAAAGGTATTTTTTTAAAAAATACTTACCGATGACATGACTTTATGGAAGTGTCTACTACTTACTCAATTCTAGCCTAAGAACCCGTTGTGTTACCACACAACCCGGGAGGCACTCAGGGAACCCCGAGGGGGGCCGAGAGTTGTCTCCCATTACTGCCCATCCGGTTCCGAGTCACGGTGTGACTAATCAGTCAGGATACTTAGCTCACCAGCGGCGAGCGGGGCAGGTGGGAGGGTCGTCCGAGTCACATCATCGGTAAGTATTTTTCGAAAAAATACCTTTTACAGAAAAATGAATTTGTGTCTTCAAAAACATTACCGATGACATGACTTTATGGAAGAATTGCGAACAGGAGGAGGGTGCCGCGCCCCAGCACACCTATAGGGCCCAAGAGCCGTCCTCCCTGCTGCAAACTCCCGACGACCCTAGGAAGGTGAATACTTACGGCGCTGAGGCGCCAGGAGGGAGTGTTGCGCCGCAGAGCGAGAAATCTCGCTGGCCTGCCAGACCCCTAGGATAGAGGCAGGTGAAGTAGATTCTGCCCGCCAGCCCCCGGGAGCCATAATGTGTATGAGAGCACAGTTCCGGTCGAACGTGACATTCGCGGTTATGGCGTGTACCTTGTGTGCATGTATCTTTAGCCTCTTCATTCCCTGGGGGGGGATCCTGATAGGCGGACCGTATGACTGAGCGTAGCCAGGAAGAGATCGTCTGGGCTGAAGCGTCAGTCCTGCCGGCATAACGGCAGAAGAGGCGTGCGCGTCCACTCCGGACGGCTTGTGACTGAGTAGGTACACGCGTAGGGCTTGCCCAGGGTCTATTGCCTTGTCTCCTGGGGAAGTAAGTCCCTCACAGCGGTCAATAGGTGCACACCTGTGGCTCCGTTCAAAGAGACGTGGTCATGGCCAGAAGGCAGGGTCCGTAAGGAGCTGTACGGCACGGACCGCTCGAAGCTGCAGGCAGGCAGGGCGCGCCGAAGCGTGTGTAGCTCGCTGACTTGGACCAACATGGTGAGAGCCACCAGTAAGCATGTCGGAAGGGTTATGTCCGCAACAGGCCATCCTTGGTCTCCGAGAAGCCAGAGGAAGAAGTCCGCGAGCTTGGGTAGTTAGGTCGGTGGGGGGAGCGGCGATGGACGCCGCCCAGGAGCACAGTACTCACCATCTTCCCTTATAGAAGCGTCAAGCCGAGTGCTTGTGGGTTGAAGCGACAGCCTCCACTGCTGCCCTCGAGAAGCGCCTAGCGTCGAGGGCCTGCGGCACAAGTGCAAGCATGAAGGAGGTGCCCCGGGCAAGGGTGGGACAGCAGTCTCGCGGTTGCTAGAGGTGGAAGGGGACGAAACTGTTGGGGGGTAAGTGGAAGCGAAGAGACGGTGCCACAGAAGGACATGCGAAGACTGACCAGGCGTGCGGAACTGGGATCGGGGAGACAAGCAGGGGGAGGCTGGTGAACCCCCTCGTGGTGAACAGGCCGACACGTCGTCTCCCACCGCGCGCCGAGCATCCGAAGGCGTCCTGGCGTAAGGTCCACTCCGTGTGAGGCTAGTGGCCGCGACGGGAGAGGAAGGAGGCCAACACACTGTCGGCCGGTCTCTGCTCATTCTTACTCTTCCATCCACCTTCGCTTCCTACTCTTTCCTTCTTATCCTTTGCTTGTTACTCATCTTCTCTCTTCCACCCTCGTCTTCTATTCTTTTAAGCAGTGCCGAGCATGGAGGGAAGGTTGCGGTCCTCGCACCCGTGCTACAGAAGGAAGAGGAGCATGCAAGCTGGGTGAACGCTCCCCACTGAGTTACTTGCATGTACGCCATCACTGTCGCGTTGTCGGAGAGGACGAGCAGTCCCTGGTGACTGAGTGTTCCTTCCACGTGGTGCAGGTCTGCCAGAACGGCTTGCAGCTCCAACGTGGGTGTGTTTGCCAGCGTACCCAGAGGTGCAGCTGCAGCGGCTGGGCGTAGAGACGACCGAGGCGGAGTAGATCTGGCGCCGCATGTTCAACCAAGGAGCGGAAGCCAGACACTGGCGGAGGCTGTGTCTTGCTGCGCTATCCGGCTGCAAGGCAGCCAACCTAGGATCCATGGCCCCAGCCACGCACCTATAGAGGACGAAGGGGAACTCCCAGCCGAGATGGACAAAGCGACGAGAGGGTGTGAGGACCGACTTGTCTGAGGTGACCAGTCACCCCAACCGAGGCACAGCCGCATCAGGGCATCCTTGTCCGAAGTCCGTTCACATCCGCAAGCACATGAGGAGGTCGTCAAGGCAGGTGGACGCCAGGGCGACGGGAGCCGCGGCTAGGTACCCCTGTGTCCATGAACGGTGAGGATCCAAGGGCAGAGGACAAGAAGGACGGCAGCGCCCGAACTGGTAACTACTCCATCACCGAAGTACGGCGATACTCCCTGGAGGCCAAGTGCACAGGGACCTGGAGAAGGGTAGGAAGGCGGAGCCGAAGACCCCACGGCGAGAACCACGGCTAGCGGCGGCAAGAGCGAAGGAGGAGTCCTGCGAAGCCCAAAGTCCTAGAAGAATCCTCCAGGCTGCTTGAACGCATTAAAGAGCAGGGCCGCCCAGGGAAGCAAGATGCGGGAGAGTCGTCATCACCGAAGGGCAACCCGCGGCCGGACGTCAAGGAAGCCAGGAGTCCTCGAAGCGACGGACGAAGGCTTGGGTCAGGAGAACCCGAATCCCACGCAGGCTAGGGAGTGACAGACAAGCGAAGTCACCTAATCCAACCGCAGAGCCGCAAGCGGGTCCACAGCAGGCAGGAAGCGGAGGCACGCCTGGGAGAGTCCCGAGAACCAGTCCTGATGAAGGCAAGCCAAGCGGCCGGACATCCAAGGACGGCGAAGCATACTGAGTTCCGGGGACCTGACAGGAGGGGCGCTGAAGGCCACAGCGTAGGTGACGAAGCCGGAAGCCGCGTCCGGAATGGGAACTCCTAGCTGTCTTCCCACGTCCAACGAAGAAGCCAGAAGACGTAACGTGAGGTGAAGGCAAGAGACTGAGTCCTCCGGGAGGATACCAGCACGGGTAGGGCATCCAGAGGGCGAAGCGACTGTTGCTAGGCGACCGGGACCGGCGAATCCGAGGAGGGGGAATGGGCCAGGGGAGGGGAAGAGGGACGGGACAAACGGAAGGTCAGACACAGAAAGGGACAAGGCGAACGCGAAGACACCCACCAGCGAGGTGGATCCGGATCCGTGGAGTGCCGTGAAGAAAGGACCCTCCTATGCTCGCTAGAAGCGGCTTGCAGACGTTGTGGTGGTAGGCCTCCGTGTCGCCTGGAGGCTTCGGACGCGCGCGTGAATGTGTCTCCAAGACGGGCTCGGTGAGGCGGGCTATCTGCCGCCAGTGGGGGCCCGCGGGCTTTCTGGGAGACGAGTGGGGATCGATAGAGGACCTGGGACGGTGCGAGGGCATGTCTCTCCGAACTGGGCTCTGTGAGGCGATTTCTCTGCCTGTCGAAAGGCTTTGTCTGGGCGCACTCCCTCCTGGGAGCGCCCACCTCGATCAAGACCCACTCCGCGCATGAGCTTCGGCGTCCGGCGTGGCATCTTTCCACAGGGTCCTTCCGGTCTTGAGCGGTCGGTGTACCGGGCACAGTGGAAGGCGTCTCAACTGGGTTCGGCGCAGCCAACAGAGTCGGGTGCTCGCGTCTGTAAAAGCTCCATAGCTGCGACCAGCGTAGCCCAGGCCAGGCGGAGCAGACATCCCAAGCGTGGTAAGCGGCACATACAGTGCAGGGGAGACAGATCCTGAGGCATCTGACGGCCACTGGAACCTCCGCATAGCTAGCAAGTCCTCCACCAGCCACTGCAATCACTAGTAGCCGGGCTCAGCCAACCTGCCGATAAGCTGCGTAGACCTCCTCCAGGAAGCTATCGTGGTGACAGTCGACCTGCTCTGAGCGCGAGGCTCCAGCCCCAAGTCGTCGGCCGCATGGAGAGCTTCCGAGCCGATCCTGAGTGGCAAGAGTGATCCATACCTCTCGAACACCTCGGACGCGTGCGCAATGTGTCTCCAAACCGGGCTCGGTGAGGCGGGCTATCTGCCGGCAAGGGTACCCCCAGTGGGGGCCCGCGGGCTTCTAGGAGACGAGCGGGGATCGGCAGAGGACAAGGTAAAGCGCGAGGCGCATCTCTCCGAACCAAGACTCAGTGAGGTGGTTTACTGCCTGTCAGAAAGGCTTGTCCGGGCACGCTCCCTCCTGGAAGCGGCCACCTCGATCTACCTGCTCGCGCACTAGGTCGTAGCATCCGTAGTGGCGTCAGTCCCAGGACGGTCCGTTTCGTGCGGAAGTACGCAGTGTCCGGGAATGGTGCCTCGACTTGATTCGGATCCCATAAAGGAGCCGGTCGCTCGCGTCTGTACACTCCATAACTTCGAACCCCGCAGCTCAGGTCAGGGGGGAGTAGGTGTCGCAAGCGTGGTCGGAGGCGCATCCGGTGCAGGGGAGACCGACCTCTGGCAACTAACGGCCACTGCCCAGTCCGTCTTGCGTATGGATGAGCAACAGGTCCCTGCAACAGACCACAACCTCGAAGGCACGCGGACAAGGGCCTGTGGGACCCCGTCCTGCTAAGATAGCCTTCGCAAGACAAAAACCAAGGCACAACAGCGAGGTACAAGCCTGCCAGCAAGCCTGGGTCTGCAACACATCCCTGTAAGCTAGCGTTGCAGGCAAGAGGGTCCCGGCGAAGCTAAGGTAAGCCCCCTACCCTTGGGGCCCCAACCACAACAATGTGGTGTACCCATCTTCCCAGCGTGTCTCTTCCTCCGCTGGGTACCACCCTGTATCTCATCCAAGTGGCAGATACCCTGGTCTGGAGGGCATAGTGTCCGCCACTCTAACGAGAGCATACGACTCATGTACAACAAACTCAAGCATGTCATGACAGGTACAGGCATGAAGCAAGCGTCAGATATAGTAACATTATTAACACAATGGAGACCGGGCGTGGGCAAGCGAGGCCCCGCTAAGCCAAGGTGAGCATATGACGCATGCTGTACAACAACTCAACATGTGAAGACAAGAATAGGCATGACACAAACGTCTGGGACCGTAACATTACCCCGTAGCGGCGACAGGTCGAGGGCACGTAAGGCCCCTCCAAGCCCAGGCAAGGATATGATGCCTGATAGACAACAAGTCAAACATGTGAAGACAAGAATAGGCATGAAATAAGCGTCTGGCACAGTAACAATACCCGTAATGACGACAGAGCGTGGGCCCTTTTTTCTTTTTTTTTTACCTTTCGTCTCTCTCTTTCTCCTCCCTCTATCATCATCTCTGCATCTTCTTTGTCCCCCCCAAGGAAGCCCGCCAAGTTAACCAGGCCAACCAATCCTCCAAACCACACAAGGTACAAGTGCGTTACTAAACGCCAACACGAAACCACACCACTCGACCGAAGGTGAGTGGGCGCGGGCAAGAGGGAGCAAACGATAAGAATTGGCGCGCAAGCTACAGCGACGACGAAGACTGACTATTGTGCCCGCTCCAACCGGTGCCCAGCCCGGGAACCGGCCGAGGGCCAAGCCAGCTACCTTACCTCTTCCCGGAGCGGGAGCGGGGTGGGGGGAGAAAGTCCAAAAACCATGGCATGACCGGCGAAGCTCACTGCGCAGCCCCGGCACTCAAGCAGCCAAGCGGGCAGCTGCCAACGAAGAGGGGACAACAGCGCCAACGCAAAGCACAGGGAGGACCGACGAAGCGGAAGACAAGTGAAGAAACCAAGTCCATAGAAGACCGGCGAACCGGTCGAATCCCAAGTCCGTAGGCTAGAGCAACACGTCTGAACAGCGTGAGCCTAAGTAGACTGACTGATTAGTCACACTGTGACTCGGAACCGGATGGGCAGTAACGGGAGACAACTCTCGGCCCCCCTCGGGGTTCCCCGAGTGCCTCCTGGGTTGTGTGGTAACACAACGGGTTCTTAGGCTAGAATTGAGTAAGTAGTAGACACTTCCATAAAGTCATGTCACTGGTAATGTTTTTGAAGAAACAAACTCTACAACAGCTGTGTTTGTTTCCTCAAAAACATTACCGATGACATGACTTTATGGAAATGTCTACTTCTAGCTCAATTTTAGCCTACTTACCCGTTGTGTGCCCACACAACCCGGGAGGCACTCGGGGAACCCCCCTAGAGGGGCCGAGAGTTGTCTCCCGTTTCCCGCCTTACCGGCTCCGGTCACGAGACCGGCCAGTTTTTGCTACTTCGCTCGTACAGAGAAGACGTGTCTGGCCTTGCGCTCGCGCCGCTTCGACCGGTCCTTCTCTTGCCTACGCTCGTTGCCTCTTCATGTGCCCTGCCTCTACTGGCTTCGTTCTGCTGCTCTCCTCTACGCTGTGGAGGTGTATGCCTACCCTTCCCCCTGTTCCCGATTCGTCTCGGAGGTAAGGTAGCGGTAGTTTCCCACAGCCGGCCCTCGGGCCGAGAGCCGGCTACCGTTGGGCTTTCCTTTCGGCTTTGCTACTACGTGGGCGCCAGTTGTTGAGCTTACGCTTCGGCGCCTTGCACGACCTTTTTTACGAACCTCCTCGAGGGACGTCGCCTTCTCTCCTTTGGTATTTCACTGTTACGAGAAGACGTTGCCTTGTAGACTAGGGTTTCTGTTCTCGTAGGGCCTTCGGGCACCCACACGCCGTTCGTCTACCTTAAAGGCCCTTTAGCTCTGGGAGACTGTAGCCACTATTTACGCGCCGGTGGTCACGGCGCTTGGAGTACCTTGGTGTGGGGCTAGGCTCCCTTGTCCGCCTTTGCGACCTTGTGCTCTTTGTCTGTTGCAGGAACCAAATGCTTACCTGCGCTCAAGGCGGCGACTTCAAGTGGCCGACAGACGACCATGCGGTCTGCCTCCCCTGCTCGGGCTGCGCCTCGACCATCTCTGCGATGTCTGTGCGACCTGGCCGGAGTTCCGTTGGTCTGACCTCTGGAGTTTTTTACCGGCGAGAGCGACCTCCGTCTGCTATCTCTCGTCCCACTCCTGTTGACGTCGCCCCTGTGGTAACGACCGCTCTTCCTCGCCTCGGCCTCTCGGAACGGATTGATCGTCGGGACTCTGCGTTGTTCGCTGACCAGAGGACTGCCACTGCTGCCACGCCCGCTGACCCTTCCGGAGGGTCTGTTTGCCGGCAAAGCGCCCGCCTCACTGAGCCCGGCCTGCAGCAGTTCGCCACGAGCCGTCCCACGTTGACTGGCCTTGCTCCTCTCTCTCTCCACGATAAGCCCGCTGATCCTTCCGGAGGATCTGTACACCGGCATAGAGCCCTTCTCACTGAGTCCGGCCAGGAGAGACGTCAGCCTCAACCTACGCGACACAGTCGCGCCCCCGACCTTTCCCGTTCCACCGTCAGTGCTAGACACTCGCGCTCGCCCGCGAGCGCCGCCGGAAGGATCGTTCCCCCCGCCGGGAGCGTCGCCGCTCCCCCCGCCACTCCTCGTCGCGCGCGCTCGGTCGCGCTCGCCTTCGCAGTTCGATGCGTTCGCCGCGTCTCCGCCGTCGTCGACCTTCTTCCCGTGATCGGCACTCCTCTTCGGTTGTCCGCCGTACTTCACCCAGAAGAAGCCACGCACCGGACAGGACCCCTCCTCGCTCCTTCCCGCGGTCGCCTCGGCGATCCCCGCCTCCGTCGTCGCTGCCGGCTCGTGCCCGGGCTTCCCGTGAGGTTCGAGATGCGCCCCCGCCCAAGCTTCGACCTTCCTTGGTGCCTCACCCGCCTTCTCGCCACCCCCTGGACGAAGAAGCCCTCAGCGTGCTGCCCGAAGACTCCGTCTCAGCCCTGTTGGAGGAGGATGCTCGCTCCCTTTCGCCCTCCGACGTCGGTGATGATGTCCCCTCGTCCCTTCCGTCGTCGTCCCGGGCGGAGACCCTCCTAGCCTTGGATGAAACCGCCAGGATCATCGCGGCCACTCTGCCAGCGGACTCCTGCCCAGCCTCTCCCCCCCCTGAAGAGGAAGGTCTCGGCCTTTGTGGATGCCGAGCGTCAGGTGAAGAGGTTCAAGTCGCTTCCCCAGCCGCCTGGATTTAAGGAGCTGCGAGATGTCTTCTCAGCGCTCCTGCAACTTCCCGCGTCTCGAGAGCCGGTGTTCTTCTCCGATCGTCGCTGGCCGGCTGGCCTGGACATCGCCTTCCGGCGGGATTGGTATGCCGGTCATTCCCAGGCTTTCTCCATCCCTCTTCCTGCGATCGACCCCCCGGCCGTGTCGCAAGCTGGCGGCTCCGCCCTCCTTCGCCGTTCCTTCCCTCGTGGCCTGGATTGACTGCGTCTCTGGTGCGGAACACCTTAGCCTGCGCTGGGTTCCTGGAGCTGCTCACTCAAGCCCTGGTTCGTCGTGTGGAAGACGCTTGGCAGCCTTCTATCACGCCTCTCCTTGGGGATTTACTCGTCTCAGCGGAAGTCGCCAACCGAGCCGCCTACCACTCATCCGTTAATGCTATGGCTGCCTCCGCCAACTGTGACCTGATGCGTCGAGACGCACTTCTGCTTGCCTGCCGAGGGATACCACCTGACCTGCGTGCGCAGCTTCGTCGTGCTCCGCTGGGTGGCCCCCTGCTTTTCGGCGACACCTGGTCATCCGTTCGAGCCTCCAACCCCGACCGCTGGCCTGTGAGTGCTCCTCCTCCCCGCCGCTTTCCGTCCTCCCGACAGGCTAGGGGTCGCGCCTCGCGGTCGGTTAGACCCGCTGCTGCGTCAGCCCTGCTTCGGCCCTGAGCAGGCCCCCGCCTTGGCCGTCCTAGACCCTCCAGGGCCTGTGTCCCTGCCTGGCCCCGTCCCGCCCGGCGACCGGGTCGCGGGCGGGCTACCTGACTGCCCCCCAGCCTTGGCCCCACCGACCACTTCGGGGTCTCCGGTCGGTGGGAGGCTAGCCTTTTTCAGCGGAAATTGGCTCACACTCTTTCCCGACGACCCCTGGATTTGCGACACCGTCTCGGCCGACCTCCGGATCGCCTTTCGCAGCCCGCCTCCTTTGCGTCGCTCCCCCCTTTGGACCGAGATCCCCAGCGACCCGTTGAAGGCCTCCGCTCTTCGGGGAGAGGTCTCCTCCCTCCTGAGGAAAGCCGCCACGGAGGTGGTATGCGTCCCCTACTCCCCAGCCTTCTACAGCCGCTTGTTCGTCGTTCCGAAGCCTGGAGGGAGAGGGCGACCGGTATCGATCTCTCGGCCCTGAACAAGTACATTACAGCCCCCTCCTTCCGGATGGAGACTGCACGAGCCCTGTAAGCCGCGGTCCAGCCTCTGGACTTCGCAGTCAGCCTGGACCTTTCAGATGTGTACCTGCATGTCCCGATGCACCAGGCCTCCAGGAGGTTCCTCCGCTTTGCGATCGACGGCGTGGTATACCAGTTTCGCGCGCTCCCGTTCGGTCTCAACCTCAGCCCTGGGTGTTCACCCGGCTGATGGACGCCGTAGTCGCCAAGGCCCGACAGTCCTCCTCCAGTCCGACGTCGAATTACCTAGACGACCTCCTCCGACGCAACCAGTCAGAGACCTCGCTAGCGTCGGACAGGGATGCGCTGCTACTGCTTCTGGCACACTTGGGCTTCCTAGTGAACGACGGCAAGTCGGATCTCTCGCTGTCCCGCCGCTTCGTGCACCTGGGCATGGAATTTGCGACCGACCTCAACATGGTGCGCCTCCCAGCCCCCCGGATCCAGAAGATTGCGGACCTAGCCGGTCAGTTAGCACGACAGGACGTGGCCCCGCCAGAGTCTGGCTCCAGCTTGGGCCTGCTGAACGCCGCAGCGGACCTTATCCCCCTAGGTCGTCTCTACTCCCGGCCGATCCAGCTGCATCTCCTACTCCATTGGCGCCCGTCGTCAGGCGACTTAACGACGTTGGTTCCGGTGCCCCAGATGCTGATGCCTCATCTTCGTCGGTGGACCGACCACTCGTGGCTAGCGTCGGGAGTTCCCCTGGCCGCCCCTCCACCCCAGACCTCGCTTTGTGTCGACGCCAGCCTCACGGGGTGGGGCGCCCTTTTCCTTCCTCGGTTCCTCTCGACTTCGGGGCCCTGGCCCGCGGACTTAGCGCACACTCACATCAATTGGCTGGAGATGCAGGCTGTGTGGCAAGCCCTGCAGTTCTGGGAGGATCTCCTCAGACACCAGGAGCTACTCGTCCTCTCGGACAACACGACTATGGTGGCTTACATCCAGAAACAAGGTGGCACACGCTCCCGACCTTTGTAGGCCCCTCTACCGGATGTTGCGTTGGTGCGAGGACCGGGGTATTACCATTCGAGCCCGACACATCCCCGGACACCGGATTGTCTTAGCCGACTCGCTGTCTCGCCGCGGCTAGCTCCTGCATACGGAATGGACCCTTCGGCAGGACATCTTTCGGATGATCTGTTCCCGGTGGGAGACTCCCCAGGTCGACTTGTTCGCCACGAGGTGGAACCATCAGCTGCCGCTCTTCGGCTCCCCGATTCCCGATCCACTTGCCTGGGCGGTCGATGCACTCTCCATTCCCTGGGACGGCCTGGTGGCTTACGCCTTCCCCCCGACGGTTCTCGTACCCAAAGTCCTTCTCCAGCTTCGGGGATGCTCGGCGGTCCTGCTGTTAGTTGCGCCGTTCGCCTGGAACCGCTCCTGGACCACCGACCTTCTCAGCCTCGCCACGGACCCGCCCCTGCTGCTTCCCGCCCCACGCACCATGCTCAAGCAACTGCGTCAGCCGCTGTTCCACCCCTGCCCGGAGCGGCTCCTCCTTCACGCCTGGAGGTTGTGCGGCAAGCCCTCGGAGCTAGAGGCTACTCGGGTGCAGCAGTGGAGGCGATCGCTTCGGCCCGCAGACCTTCCACCATCCGAGGCTACGAGGGAAAGTGGCGAGTCCTGTGTTCCTGGTGCTCTGAGCACGGCCTGTCACCCACGGAACTGACTAATCCTCAGCGGGCGGTCTTCTTCCTCTGGCTCTTTCGAGACTTAGGCCTGGCCCCCATCACCGTGAGGGGTTACCTGTCCATGATCGCTGACACTTATCGACACCTTGGACACCCAGACCCGGGCGCCTGCAAAGACTTAGCCGACCTTTTGGGTCACTTCGGCATCCAGCGCCCAACACACCGCTCACTCCTTCCCCGCTGGGACCTGCCCTGGGTGCTAACGTGGTTAAATTCTGACAGATTTGAACCCTTACCTTGGCCCGTTTCGCAGATGTGACACGAAGACGTGCTTCCTGCTGGCCCTTGCTACCGCCTCTCGGGTGAGTGAGCTACACGCACTCTCGGCGCGGCCTACCTGCCTACAGTTCCGAGCGGATGGGGCTGTTCAACTCCTCACTGACCCTGCCTTCCTGGCCAAGAACAGGTCTCCTCTGACGGCACCTCAGGTTATCACCTTACGGCTGCTAAGAACCAACCCTCTGTCTCAGGAGACCAGGCAACAGGATCCCGTGCGCGCCCTTAGAGTTTATCTGCGACGATCTAAAGCCTTCCGCAGAGGGCGTTCGCGCCTCTTCCTACCTCTGAGACCCAGCAGGAATGACATAACAGCCCAGACGATCTCGTCCTGGCTCCGCTGGGTTATACGCTCCGCGTATCAAGATATCTCCCCGCAGGGAGCGAAGAGGCTGCACATTCGTTCGCGCACATGAGGTACGAGCCATGGCCACGAGCCTCGCATTTGCTCGAAACTGCGCTGTCAAGGACATCGTGGCAGCCGTGGGCTGGCAGACTGAATCTGTATTCGCCCGCTTCTACCTCAGGGACCTGGCAGGCCAAAGAGAGAATCTCGCACTAGTGAGGGACATCGCCGCGGCGCAACACTCCCTCCCGGCGCCACCGGCGCCTATCTATGCACTTCGCTAAAATTGTCGGGAGGTTGCGACTGGGAGGACGGCGCTGTTTACCATTAAGAGTTGCGCGGCACCCTCCTCCTCATCGCAATTCTTCCATAAAGTCATGTCATCGGTAATGTTTTTGAGGAAACAAATTCATTTTTCTCTAAAAGGTATTTTTTCGAAAAATACTTACCGATGACATGACTCGGAGGACCCTCCCTCCTGCCCCGCTTGCCGCTTTCGAGCGAAGTATCACAAAAAACTGGCCGGTCTCGTGACCGGAGCCGGTAAGGCGGGAAACGGGAGACAACTCTCGGCCCCTCTAGGGGGGTTCCCCGAGTGCCTCCCGGGTTGTGTGGGCACACAACGGGTAAGTAGGCTAAAATTGAGCTAGAAGTAGACATTTCCATAAAGTCATGTCATCGGTAAGTATTTTTCGAAAAAATACCTTTTAGAGAAAAATGAATTTTACCAGTACTCCTCTACAGAGCAGAATGCTGGAGAATGACACAAGACCTCACCAAGCTGTCCACATTCCATACCAAGAACCTCAGGAGAATACTCAAGATATTTTGGCCAAACAAAATCTCCAATGAAGACCTCTGTCCCGCTGCAAACATGAAGACATAGCCACAACAATCGTGAAAAGACGTTGGCGATGGATTGGACATGTGCTGCGGAGAGAAGACCTAAAACATCATTAAAACAGCCCTACGTTGGACACCAGATTGTAAGAGGAAGAGAGGACGGTCAAAGATCACCTGGTGATGAACGGTGGAACAAGAACTGAAAAACCACCACCACACTTGGGGAGCGATAGGCACTTTGGCCCGCGACCGGCTGAAGTGGAGGGATTTCGTTCCTGCCCTATGCGCCTATGGCGTTACGGGCAGCAAGTAAATTATCTTGCACCGTTTCAGACCTGAATGGGTTTAATAAAAATGTTGAAAATTTGAGGGGGAAATAAAAGGAAAGAACTTACAACAAGGCTATTATTGAGGACGCTTGACATGTCGTCTATTCGCTTCACCTCCTGCATGTCCTCCGAGCTGCCCAACACAAACTGAGACCTGGGGACAAAATGGACTGTGTGTAGAGTATGCACATGTAACTTCCTTTATAAAAAAAATGACATTGCAAAGCTTTTTCAAAAGTCCCTGCCACATGTTCTTACTAACAAGTCCCCTTCTAACAAACTTTAGATGAAGCAACTAAGCGCCGGATGTTTCAATGACACTTTCAGGCTTCACTGCACTTCATAGATCTTATGAGACAACGGGTTATTTTCACAAAACTCTCTCTCTCACACACACTCACTAAGAATCACAGTTTTGACAGCATGAGTAATGCCAGCATTTTTTTATAAACCAGAAAATCTGTTGTGCACGACATTTGTGCCAGTAACATGTCCTTCCCATGCAGCTCCCCCAATAACCCCTTTTCATCTTAAAAATAATGCACACAACCCAGCTACATGAGACATGCATCCTCATGAGCCCCTGCTGTTGCAAGGAATCATGCTCATCTATGCCTCTTGCTGACACCACTTTGAATCCATGTTCCTTGGATGGCTGAGACTGTTTCATGCTGAATTAAAAAGATTATAGAAACAATCTGTGTCCACCGGCAGTGAAGCTGTTAACCCCCCTCCCCTCTCTAATTTGGGTCGGTTAAGGGTAGTGCCAGAACAGCTTGGCACCTAAAGACACCAAGCTCATGTTTTAGTGTATCAGGGCTGAATAGTAAAACCTGTGCACTTATAGCCACCAGTAATGTTAACTGTACCCCATGGCTCTATGCACAAGAGGGATGAGTACCATTGCCAGTTAATGCAAAGACAATGTAAATAAATTAATAATAAGGTAATACAGACACTTTATCCCATTTGAAAACTGGCTCAAACCACCACCACAAGCGGGACACAGCATAGATTAGGTATGTCCATCCCTATACAAACAGTGGGTAACATCAGTGCTGGAGACCAATATTTAGCTATTTTGCAACAAGAGCTGCTCTCAACATATAGCACGCATAACAAAAATAAAAACATGGGCGAATAAAGCATCATCCGGACTACAGTTCTGTTGTGTTTGTTTTGTTCTGGAAAAAAAGAAGTATTTGTAGCACCAACTTGGTCAGCTGTCCGTGAGTGCCCCGCACAGAGCCGCACTACAGTGGTGTTAGAAAAACTGCTTGCGCAAATCCAAGATAGAATGCACAGCACTATACTTGGTATCGTTGGAAAGAGCTTTTCCTGCCCTTTATCACGGTGCCTGGCGCATCTTTGAATTTAAGTGAAAACTGCATTAGATTTGGACGTGAAATTTTCATTTTTTTTTTTTACTCACGACATGCTATCTGGGAATGGTCGCGCGCACATGCGCCAGCTACTGATGAAAAGCTCATTCAAAAACCTTTCGATCGATATGTCATCTGACACGGACGACCAAATCTTGGATCTGCGCAGTGGCTTTGAAACCGACACCCCAACGCGCGAACATGACTTCACAATGGCGCCTGCAATAGAAGCTTCTTTTGTCAACGATGATGCAAATTTTGCTTGTCTCTTGCAGAAAACATTGCGCAAGTACACAAATGTTTATGATTAACGATAGGCCAAAAAAATGTCAGCATTATAAACTAAAACTGATAGATAGAATTGATTATTTGGACCCACAGTTTAATTTTTGGTGTGTGTAGTGGATTTCCAGCCTGAAGTTCACACCCTCCTCATGGGGTATAATTTCCTTTGAACTAAATTACAGCTTTGACAAGTCTAGTCCTACTAAAATGCACGCCATATTTACTGCAATACTTCAGAGTTGCACTTGAATTTTTCTTAGACAAATATGTTCAACAGTTTCTTACCACAACTCTTTGCCAGTTAGCAGACAAATTTTTCAGAATGCCAACTTGTTTGGTTTTGACTGCCTAAACTATGAAAAAAAAAAGTTTTTTTGTGTTTTGTTTTTCTGGTCATTGTAACGTACTTGTTAATAAAGCAAACGATATGAACACACATTATTATTATTACATGTATTATTATTATATTTTAATTTTGAAGTTTTCCTCTTTTTGTAAGTTTCTTACTATAGACTAAAGAAAATCACATTGAACAACAAATAGTTTCAGCTGCTTTTAATTTTATTTAGACAAACACTTCAAGATCCTGTCAGTCAGAATTCAGCAGAGGAAACAAGGAGGATATCCAAAACCTCTCCCATCTCAATCAACAAACTTTTCTTACAGCTGAATATATGACACAAACACCAGATATTCAACTCAGACTTTATTTAATGAGACTTGCTACTCTGAAGGTTTGCCTGTCTACCAGTACTTTCTATGACACAGATGCATATCTGTCAAATGAGAAAATACAGACTTGACGTAAGACATGAATATCTTGACCAAGAAATGAGTGTTACCGTCTCAGACCACTTATCCTTTCCAGTCCACTCTTCCCTATCTTCTCGGCCGACCAGCATCTCAGTCAAACAACGACTGCATCTTTTACTTCTTTTGCAATCATAGCAGATTCATGTCTGTACGACTGAAGCTATCATCCATAAGGTGTAAAAAAGGTGTGCCCTTCAGTGAGCACGGACCTGAAACGCTGGGTACAAAATGTTTGCCCTGTCTTGCTTTTGCCGACGTAAACAAACCCCAGAAAATGGTTACGCGGTTTAAAAAAAGACCTACACCGAATCCAGAATCTTTACCCCCAACCCCTCCTGCGTCCCCCAAAAGACAGCACCTCTCTAAGGGACACGAGCCTCTGTCTCTACCTCCCCCCCCCCTCCCCAACTCGTAACGAATAGCATCTCTCTGAAGCACGTGAGCCCCTGTCTCCATCCCCACCCCCTCCAGTATTTCCAAACAGCAATTTTTTGTTAAAATGTGTATTTGTTTAATCTATTTTTTTTATCCCCTGTGAATTTGACCTTAAGAGAGGTCACTGAATTTGGTATGTGTGGAATGGTCTTAGCACACCATTATATCTTTGTCCCAAGTTAAAACGTGCATTGAATAGTCTCTGAGAAAATGCCAACGTTGGAAGTTTACAACGGACGATGGACGACCACTGGCCCATTACATAGATTCACGTTCCGCATGTGAACCTAACACTTAAAAGTATCAACTCCATTTTTGCTTATGATCATTTATCACACTAAAGGCTACCCAAATACTAAAACTTGACGAAAATCGGTAGAGCGGTTCCAAAGATATCGCACAGACAAAAACTGTAGAACTGAAAACACATATGGCTGTGAGGGCCTTTACACTTGGTATGTCAGATAATTTTCCTTTGCACAGCTTTCTTCATGCTACCTTTACTTTAACAACAATTTAAATCAAATGAGCTGTCCTTTTTGTGATATAACCTTTAGTGTACAAACTCTTTATACCGCCACTGTGACCTTGACCTTAGGACCTCAGCTTTGGTACAAGACACATCTTCTAATCTAATACTGACCAGATATGAAAATATAAACAATTCTGTTGGTTGCTTCTGGAGAAATCACCTGCACAAAACCCAAAACAGCCACCCAGCTACAGTGACACAGGATGACTCCAGTAGACCCCCTCTCAAAAACAGGGGAGGGGGAAGAAGAGGTACCTTAAACAGGAAACACGAGGCAAATAACCACACTGCTTGTTTCCATGGCATTAGCAAACAGACGTACTGCAGCTGGTAAATTTGAAAAATGATGGAAATGCATTCAGAATTCCATGTATGAGATATAGCGCAAAAATGCAAGATGTTGTCATAGTGTTGTGTTCATATTTGAAATAAGAAATCACCTGCACAAAACCCAAAGCAGCAACCCAGCTACAGTGACCCATAGGATGACTCAAGTAGACCCCCTCTCAGGAACAGGGGAGGGGGAAGAAGAGGTATCTTAAACAAGAAACACGAGGCAGATAAGCACATTGCTTGTCTCCATAGCCAACAGACGTCCTGCAGCTGGTAAATTTGAAAAATGATGGAAAAGCATTCAGAATTCCACGTATGAGATATAGCGCTAGAATGTAAGATGTTGTCATAGTGTTGTGTGCATATCTGAAATGTGCTCGATTTAATGTGAAATTATATATTATATATTAATATTTACGGTATTTAAATGCCCTTATCTTATAATAATTATAACTCTAAGCGCGCACTCACAACTCGCGCACGCATTAGACGATTCACGTACCACGAATAGTGAAATACATTACGACAGTCTGCTTAGGGTCTGGAGTGTGGTGGTATAGTGCTAGAACTGTTGAAAGAGGTGAGTTTTGAGGGCGGACTAGAAGGAGGAGAGAGAGTGTTCCTGACGGAGAGTGGGAGAGTGTTCCAGGTGGATGTTACCGTCTCAGACCACTTATCCTTTCCAGTCCACTCTTCCCTATCTTCTCGGCCGACCAGCATCTCAGTCAAACAACGAGAAGGAGCGAGGGCTGAAAGTGCTGAGTTTGGTGCGGGGGATGTGGAGGCGGAGAGGGTCAGAGGCAGAGCGGAGGGAGCGGGGAGGAGTGTAGGGGTGAAGTAAGTTTGAGAGATAGGCGAGAGCGCAGTTGTTCAGGGATTTGTAGTAGAGAGACAGAATCTTGTATTGGATGCGTTGGGGGATGGGAAGCCAGTGAAGGAGTTTGAGCAGGGGAGTGATGTGGTCAGATTTTTTCTTTCCGACGAGGCGGGCAGCATTGTTCTGGACGCGCTGGAGAGTGAATGTGGTGGAGTGAGGGAGGCCGGAAAGGAGAGAGTTGCAGTAGTCGATGCGAGATAGGATGAGAGAGACAGCAAGTTTGGTGGCAGCTTCGGTATTGAGGTATTTTCTGATCTGACTGATGCGGCGGAGGTGGAAGTATCACACAGAAGGGGATTTGTCATGTTTTTGTGTATATTTTAGTATCTGATTCACAAGCGTATGATGACAATTATCTAAGATATAACGTTTTAAGTGAAGGGTGTACAAGTCTCATTATAAGATAGTTTATTGCCATATGTTTCCATGTACAAAACAATAAAAACATTGGAATTTGTCTTGATGTCAGTTACTAAGACTAAAATCACACACACACAACACACAGACAAACAGTAACATCTGATTCAGTTAAAAGCTGACTGTACACAGTTGTTCTCACTCGCCACTCGCCCTCTCTCCAATCAGTCCGGTTGATCAGAGAGAGCGTGAACAGCCAGAGGGAAAAAACTGTTGCGGAATTTACTGGTCCTGGTACTGATGGACCTGTACCTGCGCCCTGATGGTAAAATTTAGAAAAGCTCATTGTCCGGGTGGGTGGAATCACTGGAGATAAGACTTGCTCTACGTAAGAGATGCTGCTGGCACAATGAGTCCAGGCTAGGAAGATCTCTGCCTATGATTTTTGAAGCGGTCTTGTCCACCCTACTCAGTCTGATGTTCTCTTTGGCCATGATGGAACCATACCAAATTGTGATCGAAAAGGTGAGCACGCTCTCAATCACAGCTCGGTAAAATTGCATCAACATGTGGGCACCGAGACCGAAACTTTTCAGACGTCGCAGGAAGAACAAGCGTTGCTGTGCTTTTTGGACGATGAGGAGAGTGTTTTCCTCCCACTTAAGATCGCATGACAGGGTAGTGCCAAGAAACTTAAAGTTCTGGACTGTTTCAATGATTTCACTATTGATCACAAGATGGGGAGGGGAGGGGACTGTTTCTTTCTAAAGTCCACAATCATTTTTGTTTTGTTTTGCCAGAGTGCAGTTCAAGGTTGTTGTTATTACACCAACTAATTAGAGTCTCCACCTGACTACGGTAGGCGGATTCGTCTGAGTTTGTAATGCACCCTTCCACTGTGGTGTCATCTGCAAATTTCAGAACTTTAGTACTGGCATGGCATGAAGTACAGTCATAAGTAAACAGGGAGTAAAGCATAGGGGAGAGCACGCACCCCTGAGGCGTGCCCGTGGATAAAATGAGGGTGGATGACACATTTTCACCCATTTTAACGACCTGTGCAGATGTCGCCTCAGACCACCATCTGCTTACCTTAAGAATGAAGCTCAAGCTAAAGAAAAGCCGCACAGAGACAACAAGAAGACAGCGCTATAATGTAGGCCTCCTGAGAGAAACTGGAGTTAGAGAAGAGTTCAAACTGGTGCTGTCCAACCGGTTTCAAGCGCTACAGGAGCTAGTAAATGAAGAGGAGGCGGTCACCACAGAGCAGCAGTGGAAGGCAGTTAGAGAGGCGCTGAACTCAACCTGCAAAGACACTGTAGGGTTCAGTAAACACCACCACAAGGACTGGCTGTCGGCACAGACCTTGAAGAAGATAGAAGCGAGGAAGCAGAAGAAAGCAGCGGTCAACAACAGTCGCACGAGAGCAGCCAAAGTAAGGGCACAGGGGGAATACTGGGAAGCCAACCGCGAGGTGAAGAGGAGTATCAGGGCAGACAAGAGGGCCTACACAGACAGCCTGGCAGCAGAGGCAGAAAAGGCAGCAGGCAGCGGCAACATGAAACAGCTCTACGACATTACCAGAAGATTGTCGGGTAAGTATGGCCATACAGAAAGACCAGTAAAAGACAAAGAAGGCAAGCCTATTGCAGACAGAGCAGACCAACTCGACAGATGGGCCGAGTATTTTGAAGAGTTACTGAACAGACCTAGCCCACCCGACCCCCCCGACATCCAGCCGGCAGAGACCGACCTACCCATCAGCTGTGACAGACCCAGCCGGGAAGAGATCAGAAAAGCAGTGGCATTTTTGAAGAATGGCAAAGCAGCAGGGCCAGATGGCATCCCAGCGTAGTCTCTGAAAGCAGACCTAGAGACAACAGTTGAGATGCTGTACCCACTGTTCGGAAAGATCTGGGAAGAGGAGGTGATACCAGCTGACTGGAAGGAGGGGCACCTAATCAAGCTTCCCAAGAAAGGCGACCTCAGCAAGTGTTCCAACTACAGAGGAATCACCTTGCTGTCAGTACCAGGAAAGGTCTTCAACAGGATCATCCTAGAGAGAATGAAGAGCTCCGTTGACCCCCAGCTGAGAGACCAGCAAGCAGGATTCAGGAAGAACCGATCATGTACAGACCAGATCGCCACTCTCCGCATCATCGTGGAACAGTCTCTGGAGTGGAGCTCCCCGCTGTACGTCAACTTTGTGGATTATGAGAAAGCATTTGACAGCGTGGACCGAGAGACTCTGTGGAAACTCCTACGACACTACGGTGTACCCACAAAGCTCGTCCGCCTGATCAAGAGCAGCTATGATGGCATGACATGTCGCGTGATCCACGAAGGGCAGTTCACCAGAGAGCTCCAGGTCAGAACTGGTGTCAGGCAGGGGTGTCTGCTGTCTCCGTTCCTCTTCCTACTGGCCATAGACTGGGTCATGAAGATGACCACAGAGCACAGACGAAGTGGAATACAGTGGACACTGTGGACACAGCTTGACGACCTCGATTTTGCAGACGACTTGGCATTACTGTCCCACACTCATCAACAAATGCAGGACAAGACCACGAGGCTTGCTGACATCTCGTCCCAAGTGGGCCTCACCATTCACAAACAAAAAACAAAGACAATGAGGCTGAACGCAACCAGGGAAGAACCAGTCTTGCTTGCTGGCACCCCGTTGGAGGAGGTGGAGTCCTTCACCTATCTCGGGAGCATCATAGACAAAAAAGGCGGCACTGATGCAGATGTCAGAGCACGAATCGGTAAAGCCAGAGCAGCCTTTCTCCAGTTGAAAAAAGTGTGGAGTTCCAGAGAGCTGTCACAACACACCAAAGTCCGGATTTTCAACTCCAATGTAAAAGCAGTTCTCCTATATGGAGCAGAGACATGGAGATTGATAAAAACCACAGTCAACAGAGTACAGACCTTCATGAACAGTTGCCTTAGAAGAATTTTGAAAATCCACTGGCCAGAGAAGATCAGCAACGTCAGACTCTGGGAGAGAACAGAGCAGATAACAGCAGAGAATGAAATTGGGCGAAGAAGATGGGGATGGATCGGTCACAGTCTGAGAAAGCCAGCTTCCAGTATCACTAGGCAGGCATTGTCATGGAACCCCCAGGGAAAGAGGAAAAGAGGTAGGCCGAGAAACTCCTGGCGTCGAGACCTCCAAGCAGACATCAAGAGACTGGGAACCACCTGGAGTAGAATCGAAGGAGAAGCACAGGACAGGAGTTGCTGGAGGTCTCTCGTCGACGGCCTATACCCGGGTAGGGGTGACAGGCGTAAGTAAGTAAGTTAACGACCTGTGGTCTCATCATCAACAGGAAATCGAGGGTCCAGAGGCACAGTGTTTCTGGAACTCCAATTTGCTGGATCTTTTGGTACAATTTGGATGGAATAATGGTGTTAAAAGCAGAACTGTAATCAACAAATAAAATTCTGGCATAGGTGTTTGGGTTTCAAGGTGTTGTAAAACATAAAACAAACCAAGTGACACTGCATCATCCACGGAACGTTTTTCGCGATACGCAAATTGAAAACAATCCAGCAGAGGATCGGTAAGTGTTCTCAGAAACCGGAGGACCAGGTGCTCAAGCGTCTTCATGACAACTGAGGTCAACAGCGACCGGTCTATAGTCATTTAAGGAGGACACTTTGGATTTTTTCGAAACAGGAAGATGGTGGACCTTTTGAAACACTGAGAGAGAGACATGTTGAAAATGTCAGTAAAGACGCCCGAGAGCTGGTCCGCACAGTTTCTGAGTAAGCGTGGAGAAATGTTATCTGGACCAGCAGCTTTCTTGCAGTCTAGACGCTGAAACATGCACCTAACATCGGCATCTAGAATAGTGAAAGGTGGGTTCTCAGTATGACTCCTCTCTACAGAAGGAGGTGGGGTCATATTCTTTATGTCAAAACGACTATAAAAGTCATTCAGAGTGTCTGGGAGAGACGCATCTGTAACATCAGCAGTCTTGGAAGCTGGTTTATAGTTTGTAATGTCTTTGAGGCCTTGCCAGATGTCCCTAGGGCTACTAGCTGCGATTTTCTGTTCTAGTCTGTCTCTGAAGTTGCGCTTGGCAGTTTTAATTGCCTTGTGTACTGCATACCTGGCTTGTTTGTACCTATCTCTGTCAGTGTCTTTGTACGTGTCATGTTTTTCCTGGAGTTTGTGTTTAATGTCTACTGTAAACCATGGCTTGTCATTAGGAAAACTCTTGCAGGTCTTGGTGCGAATACACAGACTCTCACAGAAGACAATGTAGTCAGTGACAGTCTCTGTACTCGTGAATGTCTGATGTTACCTCCTTAAACACATACCAGTCAGTGCACTCTAGACAACCACGGAGTGTTTCAGCTGCCTCAGGTGACCACTGTTTGTTTACTTTTGCTTTTGCACTTTTGAGTTGTTGCTTGTATGCTGGCACAAGATAAATCATGGCATGATCTGACACATGCCCAAATTGCATTTTTGGTCATTTTAGGCGTGCTGCAATTGCAAACGTATCAATGTGTGGGGCTAGAAAAAAAAATCAGGACAATCTACATGTTGTTTTGATCCGTGACAGTAAAAACCACACAATTCTACCTTCAAGTTATGATTTTATAGGTGTCTAAACATAGCACTTTCTTAAAAATGCAAAAAGAGGTCATTTAGGTCATATTCAAATGCACATATCTCGGAAGCCAATCAACATACAGTTCTGATTTTTTTGCATGTGCACTTCTTTGAACGTGTCCTTCTGAGTGGTGCATTTGTTTGTGGCAGCTTCTAGAAAAAAAAATTGAGTGGACCTACACAGATGCTTAACCCATTCAACCCCGTGGCCGAATTAACCAAATTTTGATGGTTTCACCTAATGACTACGTACCAGATGCAGGATCGACCATGGTAATTCAAGGGTAGTTCCAGATGGCGCCAAGTAGATCTAGGCACTATCTTTTTATTATCATGCATGATACATCTCCTGCTGTAGTACCTCTGGGCTATACGGGTTAAATCAAGTGTGACTCACTGGAACTGGTTGATTATTCCCCGAACAGAGCCAGTCTGCATACTGCTGGAGTTTGCCAGAGTCCTGTACTCAGTGTGAGATGTATCGCCCAGATTGGTAACTAATATTGGCAGCTTCTTCACTTGCCTGTGAACAGGAGCATAGAAATCTTCAACAACAAAAGCATAAGTTTCACAGCAGTTTGTCCCCCCTTGAACAAATTTGTTACAATAAGCAAAGGAATATTAATTCTATATCCAGAAGTAGTAACATTTAAGTTACAATAAATTGATGTGATATTGTAAACCAGTGCTTAGTACCACAATAATCAATGAATTACATTTTGCCCTATGAATCTATTTACGTGCAGATTCTTTTCAACCATATGTGAGTTAGTAGCGCTTTTTGTCACAATGATACCTGCAGGAAGCATCATGACAAAAACCACTACCAACACCCAAAGGGTCAAACAGCAGCTAACATCAGAAACAGATTAACCAAGGCAGAGGATAGTGTACATCTATTATCACCACTTTTAGGTGCATGTGATGTAATAGTAGTGAGGTTTCGTTTGCAATGAACAACTTGCAACAACAAACGAGAGCAGAATCACTGCGGACAACGCTCAAAACATCTCCAAGAGGCATAGATCCTCTTGAGCCCGGAGGGCTCATTAGGATTTATGCCTCTTGGAGATGTTTGGAGTGATGTTTTTGCTTATGTTATATGCTGGTTATCCGCCATGATTTCACTGTTGTTCGTTGTCGGGAGTCGTCTGTTGCAAACAAAACCTCACTATTTGCAGTCTCTCTATTTGTAGTGGTAGTTAGCCATAGGGAAAGAATGCTGTGATACAGTGCTTGTGAACAACCTGATTATGAACATGTGAAAGAGGCTCTTCTTTAGGCAATCTGCCAACAACCCACTTGATCTGAGGGTGGCTGAATGGCACCAGCACTGGAGTGAATGATATGGGGATTTCATGTCTTGAAAATGTATTTTTCTTTAAAATGAATTTTTTTGAAAAATACTTACCGATGGTATTACTTATAGGAAATGGTTTCTTAGCTAGTCTAATTTTAGCCCAAAATTGTTGTGTACGAGTATGGTCATGATGGCAGGTGAGGGTCGCCATAGCCTAGGTGGAACCCCGGTAGCCTCCCTTCCGGTTCAACCACGCATGCGCTCAGCGCTTACAACTTCAGTCAGTTTTCTTAGCGGACAAGCGGCAAGCGGGGCAGGTGGGAGGGACCTTCGAGTAATACCATTGGTAAGTATTTTTCAAAAAAATTCATTTGAAAGAAAAATCCTTTTTTCTTTAAAAGGTATTTTTTCGAAAAATACTTACCGATGACATGACCTTATGGGAGGTGTCTACTACTTACGCAATTCTAGCCTAAGAGCTCGTTGTGTTACCACACAACCCGGGAGGCACTCGGGGAACCCCGAGGGGGCCGAGAGTTATCTCCCGATACTCCCCATCCGGGACAGAGTACCCATAGTCCGTCAGTCAGGATACTTAGCTTACCGGCGGCAAGCGGGGCAGGTGGGAGGGTCGTCCGAGTCATGTCATCGGTAAGTATTTTTCGAAAAAATACCTTTTAAAGAAAAATGCATTTGTTTCTTCAAAAACATTACCGATGACATGACTTTATGGGAGAATGGCGAAAAGGAGGAGGGTGCCGCGCTCTAGCACACCTAAGGCCCCAAGGGCCGTCCTCCCAACCGCAAACTCCCGACGACTCTATGTAGGTGTAAGCGACGGCGCTGAAGCGCCAGGAGGGAGGAGTGCCCCCCCGGGAGGTCCCCCACCAGAGTGAGTAACCTCGCTAGGCTGACAGAACTCTGCGATCGAGAGCACCTGCGCGCCAGCCCTCCAGTAGCCACGATGAGGGCAGCCCAGTTCCTGACGGCTGTGGCGTTCGTGGCCCTGCACGTAGCTAATTGGACGTAATTAGCCTCTAAGCTCCCTGAGGGAGGGATCCTGGACTTCGGATCGTATGACTGAGTGTAGACAGGAAGATCGACTGCCCTGTAGCTTCAGAGCTGCCGGGCACGGCCAAGAAGCGTGCGCGTCCGCCCGGACGGCTATGTCGTCGTAGGTATAAGTGAGGCAAGCTCAGGCTATCCTGCCTAGTCTCCTGGGGATAAGTCTACCAGCTGGGGTCAGCAGGGTCGGTAGGGGAGAGGTGACGGACACCGTCCAAGAGCACAATGCCTCGCCAACTTCATCGTAGAGGCGTCAAGTTGGGGAAGCGGGCCATAGCGATGCTTCGACTGCTGCCCATGCGAAGACTCCAGCGTTGAGGGTCTGTCGCAAACCGCCAAGGTGCAGGGGTAGGCGCTCCAGCAAGGCGGAACAGTGACCATCGCGGCTGCATGAGGACCTAGTAGAAAGCGGGAAGCAGTAGCGGGGGGTCCGTGGCGAGCTGAGGGGAAAGAGGTTCAGGACCGGTACCAGGGAAAGGGGTGACCAATAGGACGAGAGGAGGATCCTTCCCAGGCTAGGTCAGAGCGTTGGCCTCTCGTCCAGGGGGGCTATACCCCACGAAGGCGCGGGGAAAGCCAGAGATCCCACCTTGCGGCGAACAGGTCCACTAAGCCATCTCGCCAGCGCGCCGATCCTCCGAAGGTATCCTGGTGCATTCCGAGTGAAGCAACTGGTTCCATCGGGAAAAAGGCTGGCTCAGACCTCCCACAAGCAGACCTCTTAGTCCGTGTCAGATCCAAGCCGTTCACACTCTTGTCCGTGAGGTCCGGAGGCTAGGCTGGACCTCGAGAAGAACCACGGAAGTAGGGGGCATAGCTACAGCAGCCGGGCTGCGAGACGACCGACGGAGAGTAGAGCCGACTTCCGAGCAGTGGCTAGGCCCTTCCACCGCGAGCACCGCCGCAGCAGTACCACCTGTCCAAACTCCGGCGTACCCCTGTGCGCCCAATGGGGATGTCGAGTAGGTTAGGCACCAGGGAGACGGCGCTGCGCTTTGGTTCCACAGTGTCCATGGGTAGGTTGAGGACCCCCGGTGAATCCAACGGAAACCGAAACAGGAGCGGAGACTCCATCAGCGGTGACTCCTCCTTCGCAGGTGAACCGAGGAACGTTGTGGAGGCCGAGTGCACGGGTAACTGGAGTCAAGGGTCGGCAGCTCCGGAAGAAGGCGCAGCCCAAGATCTGGAGGCAGAGCCGAGGACCACCTGCGCGGACCGCATCCCATCGCCATCTGGCACCAGCGTAAGCGAAACCAAGGTCCTAGCAGCCTCCTCCGGTCTGCTCCCCGAAGTGAAGTCCAGGAACTCCGAAGAACCTGGGTCAGCCGAGTCGTCAGCACAGGGGGTCCTTCCGCGGCCAGACGACCTGCCAGGGGCCAGGAGCCATCCACTGGAGAATGAAGAGCAGGGTAAGGAGCTCCCCGATCCCACGCAGTGTAGGGTGTTACGGACGAGAGAGGTCATCTAGTCCAAGAAGAGTCAAGAGCGGATCCACAGCCGGTAGGGGCAGGCAAACTCCTGAGACCTCCCGAGAACCGGTCCTGCCGAGGGAAGCCAACAGCTGACCACTCCAAGGAGGGCGAAGCAAGAAGCTCTGGGAACCGAGAGAAGAAGCGCAGGGTAGTCGAAGCGCCTGTCACGAAGTGCGGCAGCCGCGGCCAACTCCGAGCTGTATCCGAGAGGGCACCAGTGGAGACAGAAGCCGAAGTGCTCGCAGACCTGTTTACCACCCGTGTGAAGTCAGAACCCTTCCAACTGACTAAGTGTAATTTGGATCTCACGCGTAAAAGGTCACAAGCTAGTGAGTAGTCAGATCTCCAAAGGTGTATATAGAGTATAACTGTGTAGAAACGTGTACATGTAAGTGTAACCCAAGCAAATATGTGTACTTTAACCCCAAGTGTAGGTAAACAGGTCTGTGCTAGGCGAAGTAACGACAGCGTCCTCCCCGAGGATCCACCGGAGGGGGTCGAGCGTCCAGAAGTGGAGCGACTGCAGCCAGGAGCCCTGGGACGGAGCACGAAGAAGGGGAAAGGGCTGAGTGAGGGGGAGAGGAAAGGGACGAACGGCAGCCGGACGCGAAGGGGACCAACGAGCGAGACGGGACAGGATCCCTGGAGCGACGTGAAGAACGGCAACTCCTAAGCACGCCCGCAGTGGAGAGAGAGAGGAGTGTAGATGTAGAGTGTTGGAAGAGTGACTCTAACGATGGCGAACCGTAGCGGACGAGCATCCCATGGAGCGGAGCGGTCCCTCCTCGCGTGTAGGAGTTCGAGAGAGGAGATCCGATGTTAAGTGCCGAGAGGATTCCAAATCGTGCCGTGAAAGTGTACACGTGCGTGAATGTCTCCGCGAACCGAGCTCTATGGCGAGGTGGGCTCGCTGCCGGCGAGGAGACTCCGCGTAGGAGCCAGCGGGCTTTCTAGGAGACGAGCGGGGATCGGCATTGGATCAAGGACGGATTGGCGCAGGTCCCTCGGCACCGAGCTCCATGCCGGTGCTGGTTTTCTGTCTGTCATAAGGTTTGTTCTTGGTGCGTTCCCTCCTGGGAACGACCGCATCGATCAAGCCACTCCGCGTACTCCACAAAATCGTCAAGGACTCGAGCGGTAAGAAACGGAGACTGGAACCTCTGTCTAGCCGGCTGGTCACCAACAGGACTCTGTAACCACTAGCAGCCGGCTCAGTGTGTCTCCCGACGAGCAGCGCTGTCCTGGTGGAGCCCCCTCCAGGGAGCGAGGGCGGTGCCAGCATACCCGCTCCGAGCGCAATAACCTGCGCTACGTCGTCGGCCGCCTGGACGGCTTCCCAGCTGACCTTGAGCGGTGTGTGGGTTCCGTACTGTGCGCCCAGCGGATTCCATTTGTGCCGAGACGATGCATGCGTGCGAGAATGTCTCCGCGAACCGAGCTCTATGGCGAGGTGGGCTCGCTGCCGGCGAGGAGACTCCGCGTAGGAGCCAGCGGGCTTTCTAGGAGACGAGCGGGGATCGGCATTGGATCAAGGACGGATTGGCGCACGTCCCTCGGCACCGAGCTCCGTGCTGGTGCTGGTTTTCTGTCTGCCACAATGTTTGGTCCTGGTGCGTTCTCTCCTGGGAACGACCGCATCGATCAACCCACTCTGCACACTATACTGACATATCCGGCATAGTGATCTCTCCGTCATCTCATCGGAACTCGAGCGATCGTAGTACCGGGAACAGCAGCCGGTATTTCAGCAGGTCTGGAACCAGTCACAAGTGCCAGGTGAACTCGCCAAAGGAAGCCCCAAAGTAGCGCCCAGCGCCGTTCAGGTCATGTGGAGCAGACGTCACACCAACGTTCGGAGGTACATCCGGCACATGGTAGACAGACCTTGTGCGAGTCCGACGGTCACTGGAATCCTCCATGTAGTGTGCAGGTCGTCCAGAGGCCACTGCAACATATAAAAACCGAAGGCACGCGGGCGTGGGCCTGAGGGACCCTGCCCTGGTAAGGTTAACCTTCGCAACACATCATGCACAACAAACTCAAGCATGTCATGACAAGTATAGGCCTGAAGCAAGCGGCAGGCACAGTAACCTTTGTCGGAGCGGTGCCCTCCGCTGAACACCGGCGCTGTACTATAGCGACGGGCCTCCAGGTGCAGCTTTGATCGTAGTTTTATGTTGCCTATATAGGCCATTAATCTCCTTTCGACCGTAATTTGTATTCACATGCACAAGCCTTAGTCAAGGAGGAATTTAACCAAAGAGCATATACTAAAGTGTTCAGGAGACATAGGGCTGTCTTAGCACTCTGTTCCCGTCAGGTAGGTTCGGGTTGGGATGAGGTCACTGGCGCCGGCCCTTAGCTGCCTTGGCGACGGGCTCCACCCGTCCCAAATCAATGTCCATTTTGTAGCTCTGTTCCTGTAACTTGCGGAACGAAGGCGTGCATGAATGTGAGCAGCACCTGTGGTGGCAAGACAAATTTTTTTTTTTGCTGTTTACGATTTTCTTCTATTACAGCCACAAAAAGGTCATCTTGGACCTTATCAAACGGCAGCAAGGCGTGGCGACCAGTGGCCCTGCGCTCAAGTGGGCATAACACATGACATCCAAGAACTGAAACATGTGATGCCAAGTATAAAAGTGCACAAGTATGTTCACCCACCAGCCAAATTGTGTACCTAACAAGCCCCCGTGTATGGTAAACAGGTCTGCATTACGCATAACAACAGGCATTACGTGACCGACACAGTACCGAAGTAAGCGTCGGCTCTCGCCACACTCACCAACGTAATGCGTCAAAGAATGGCTGGAGCATAACACATTCCCCGAACTCCACAAGGTACAAAAGAGTAGGTAAGGAACAAGTGAGTAGGTAAGCACCAGAAATATGGTTAGACTTAACTTTCACCGATCTTTCACACCACTCCCATTCCATTAAAGGTTTTAACCGCGAGGAAAAGGTGCTCTGCATCGCTAGACGCCATCTTGGAAAACGAAGCTGACCACCTGTGGATCTGAGCCGTTTAAGAATGACCGTTCCAGATTAAAACGTCTCATTCCTTTCCTCACGCGTAAATGCCCTCTTTTGAGAAAGGGAGATTTTGACCCTGTTAAATAATAATGCCACACCAACACGGAAGGAGAGAGGGAACGGGCGCGAGGACCGCCAAGTAAAAGTCAAGAATCTTGGCGCAAAGCAACAGCGCCGAAGAAGACCGCCTACGTGCCCGCTCAACCAGTGCCCAGCGCGGGGACCGGCCGAGGGCCAACCCAACTACCTTACCTTTTCCCGGAGCGGGACCGGGGAAGGGGGGAGAAAAATCTCAACCAAGGCACGCACGGCGAAGTCACAGTGAAGCGCACAGCACAGCCCAGGCATACAAGCAGCCAAGCGGCAGCTGCCAACGAAGAGGGGACACCAGAGCCACGCAAGGCACAGGGAGGACGGACGAAGAAGAAGTCAAGCGAAGAACCAAGGCCGTCGACGACCGGCGAACCGGTCGAAAATCCCAAGTCCGTAGGCTAGAGCAAACACGTCTGAACAGCGTAAGCCTAAGTAGACTGACTGACAGACTATGGGTACTCTGTCCTGGATGGGGAGTATCGGGAGATAACTCTCGGCCCCCTCGGGGTTCCCCGAGTGCTTCCCGGGTTGTGTGGTAACACAACGAGCTCTTAGGCTAGAATTGCGTAAGTAGTAGACACCTCCCATAAGGTCATGTCATCGGTAATGTTTTTGAAGAAACAAATTTGTTTTCTCAAAACACATTACCAATGGTATTACTTATAGGAAGAAACCTGAAGAGGAGGCGGGTGCCGCTATAACGCCCCTACCTATGCCATCGAAGCTACTAGAGTAGCCCTTCCCAAGCAACCTCCCTCTAATTTTAGCAAAGATACTTACGCGCCTAGGGCGCCGGGAGGGAGTGTTGCGCCGCCACGATGTCCCCCACCAGCGAAAAGGTTCTGGCGCTGGCCGGAGAGGTCCCTAAGGTAGAAGCGTGCGAAGGTGGTCTCCGTTCGCCAGCCCATGGCAGCCACAATGTCTTTGACAGCACAGTTGCGGTCGAATGCTAGGCTTGCAGCCATGGCTCTGATTTCGTGCGCCCTGATGTTCATGCGTTTGGCTGTATCAGGGGCGAGTTCCTGGTAGGCAGATCGTATCACCCACCGAAGCCAGGAGGATATTGTCTGGGCTGAGATGTCATTCCTACCTGGGGACAGAGGAAGAAATAGGCGGGTGCGTCCCCTGCGTAGCGGCTGGGTCCGGCGCAGGTACACACGTAAGGCTCGCACCGGGTCCTGTTGTCTGGACTCACGGGTGGAGCTTGGGTCGTATGCAAACGAGAGGTGCAGCCAAACGAGATCTGGTCTTGGCTAGGAAGGCCGGGTCGGGTAGCAGTTGAACCGAACCGTCCATCCCGAACTGCAAACAGGCGGGGCGTGCTGAAAGGGCGTGCAGCTCGCTGACCCTGGAAGCTGAGGCGAGGGCCATAAGGAAGCAAGTCTTCCGAGTCACGTCTGGTAGTCTGGCCAGCTGGATCGGCTCGAAGCAGGCCGAGTTGAGCCAAGTAAGCACCCAAGGCAAGTCCCATCGTGGCACCAGGGAGCGCAGAGTGGGACGTTGTAGACCGAAGTGGGCCATCAGGTCAGCGAGGTCTTTGCAAGAACCTGGGTCGGGTCGTCCCAGATGCCTGTACGTGTCAGCGATCATGGCCAGGTAGCCGCGGATGTGATGGGCGCTAGCTGCTGGTCGTTGAACAGCCAGAGGAAGAAATCCGCCAGCTGAGGGACTGTCAAATCGATGGGGGAGAGGCGTCTGTCGTCACACCAGGAGCAGAGTACTCTCCACTTGCCTTCGTAGACTCGTCTGGTCGAGGCTCTGTGGGCTGTAGCGATCGCATCCACTGCCGCACCTGAGAAGCCTCTAGCGGAGAGGGCTTGCCGGACAACCTCCAGGCGTGGAGGAGGAGACGCGGTGGTACAGCGCCTGCCGTGGTTGCTTGAGCATCGTGTGCAGGGTGGGGAGCAGCAGCGGGGGGGCCTTGGCGAGGTTCAGGAGGTCAGTTGTCCACGACTTTGTCCAGCAGAACGGCGCCACCAGGAACAGGATCGCGTTGCACCCTCTGAGCTTGAGTAGGACCTTGGGGACGAGCACCGTCGGCGGGTAGGCATAGGCTACCAGACCGTCCCAAGAAATGGAGAGGGCGTCCACTGCCCAGGCCAGGGGGTCTGGAATTGGTGAGACGAAAAGAGGGAGCTGGTGATTCCATCTCGTGGCAAAGAGGTCGATCATGGGAGTCTCCCAGGCTGCTCCGATCATCTGAAAAATGTCTGGATGCAGCGACCACTCGGTATGAAGAAGCTGACCACGTCGGGAGAGGGAGTCGGCTAGCACATTCAGGTGAACCGGAATGTGACGCGCGCGGAGAGTGATGTCCCGATCCTCGCACCACCGGAGGAACCTGGTAGAGGAGGATGCAGAGGGAGGGAGAGCGGGTCCCGCCTTGCTTCTGGATGTAGGCGACGACCGTGGAGTTGTCTGACAGCACCAGAAGCTCCTGATGTAGAAAGCGAGGTTCCCACGCAACGAGGGCTTGCCAAACAGCCTTCAGTTCCAACCAGTTGATGTGTCGGGACAGCGATTCCAGGGGCCACAGGTCGGAGGTAGTCTCGAACGACGGAAGGAGGTGTGCTCCCCAACCGGAGAGGCTCGCGTCGACGCAGAGGGAGAGGGTGGGCGGTGGCGAGAACAGAGGCACTCCTGTCGCGAGCCAGGTGGGATCTGCCCAGCGCAGAAGGTGAGGACGGAGCATAGTAGGGATCGGAACCGGAGCCTCGACGTCGGACGTTGTCGGCCGCCAGTGAAGGAGGAGATGCAACTGCAGCGGTCGGGAGTAGAGACGCCCTAGAGGGATAAGATCTGCTGCGGCACTCATCAGACCCAGGAGCTGAAGCCACTGCCTGGCGGGGATCGTAGTCAACTGGGACACCTGCCGAGCTAGATTCGCCAACTTCTGGATGCGGGGTTCCGGCAGCCGGACGTTGTTGAGGTCGGTGCAGAACTCCATGCCCAGGTGTACGAACTGGCGCGACGGTACGAGATCGGACTTGCCAAAGTTGACCAGGAAGCCCAGCGTCTCGAGGAGCTGAAGCAAGGCATCTCGGTCTTCTTCCAAGGTGGACTCGGTCTGGTTCTTCAGCAGGAGGTCGTCCAGGTAGTTCGACGTGGGGCTCGTGGACGTACGTCAGGCTCTGGCTACCACAGCGTCCATGATGCGAGTGAAGACCCACGGGCTGAGGTTGAGGCCGAAGGGCAGCGCTCGGAGTTAACTGATAGACTACACCCTCGAAGGCGAAGCGTAGATAACGTTTGGAGGCTGGGTGCATGCGAACGTGAAGGTAAGCATCCGAGAGGTCCAGGCTGACTGCGAAGTCCATAGGTTGCACCGCGGCACGAAGGGCCCGAGCTGTTTCCATGCGGAAGTGCGGTGCGAAGATAAACTTGTTGAGCGCCGACAGGTCGATAACAGGACGCCACTTGCCACCCGGCTTGGGCACTATGAGGAGCCGGCTGTAGAAGGCTGGGGAGTCGTGTCGAAACACCACCTCTGTTACCGCCTTCCGAAGTAAGGCATCTACCTCGTTGCGCAGGGCATCCGCTTTGCGCAGGTCTGTCGGGACCAAGGTCCACACCGGAGAACGTCGCAGGGGGGC
Source organism: Semisulcospira habei (assembly GCA_036245525.1). NCBI lineage: Eukaryota > Metazoa > Mollusca > Gastropoda > Semisulcospiridae > Semisulcospira > Semisulcospira habei. The sequence continues at coordinate 199,931,827 of BTPG01000002.1, read as the reverse complement.
GGAGAACGAAAAGAGATTAGTAGTCCTTCTGAGATGGTCGCGAGAATCCAAGGGTCGTCCGGTATCAGCGATCGCCATGCGTCGCTGTGGAGAGCGAGCCTCCCACCGACAGGAGACCCTGAAGCGGTCAGCAGGGGCCGAAGATCGAGACAGTCAGTGGGCCCTGCCCCGCCCGGGGCGACGGGCAGGCTTGGGCCAGGTCCTCAGAGGGGGGGCAGCAGCGGAGCCGGCAAGAGGATGGGCGCGAGGGAAGGCCGGAGGTCTGGGAGGTAGGTGAAAGGGCGAGCGGCAGGTCTCGCGGACCGCGACCCCGGGACCCGCGGGCTGGCAGAAAGGGAGTTGGAACAGGGCGGCTGGGCCAGATGTCCTTATTAGAATCCTTAACCGCAAGCCAAGTAGGACCGAAGAGGAGCTCACCCCCAATGGGCGCCTGGCGCAGTTGTAGTTTCACGTCGTCCGGGAGGAGGCAGGCGCGGAGTAAGGCATCCCGACGCAACAGGTCACAATTCGCGGCGGCTGCCATGGCGTTGACACAGGTGTGGTAAGCGACACGGTTACCCGAGACCGCCAGAGCGAGCAGATCTCCCAAGAGCGGCGTGAGAGACGGATGCCACGTCTCTTCAACCTGGCGGACGATGGCTTGCGTGAGGAGGTCCAGAAATCCCGCTGAGACCAGCGCATTATGGATGAGGGACGCCGTCTGATCCAATCCAAGGAGGAACCTCCTACGCGTGGGAGCAGCTATCAAGGACAGGGCCGGGGGGTTCGGTGCCGGCAGGGGGCAGGCGAAGCTCTGTGGGTGGCCAGCATACCAGGACTGCCTGAAGGAGATATCAAAATCTGTCGGCCACCTGGCGTCTGAGAAAAAAACCGGTGGAGCCAAGGGCGCCCTGCACGAGATGTGTGGAGAACGCGTCCCGTAAGTTGCGGAAGCCCGGTGGCTGGGGAAGAGACTTGAACCTCTTGGACTGGCGCTCCGCATCCACGAAGGCCGACGCTTTCCTCTTAAGTGGGGGGGATGGAGGGCAGTCCTCGGCCGGCAGGCAAGCCGAAATGAGACGCGCCGCCTCGTCTAGGGCGCGTAGGGTCTCTAACCTATGTCTGACACAAGAAGTATGTAACGCTTCGTCGGAGTCAGCAGGGCCGGAAGGGCCGGGGCTGTCATCTCGTAGGAGCGCAGAAACTGAGTCCTCCTGGGCTAAGCTGAGGGCATTGTCCTCTACCCGAAGAGCAACCAAGTCGTCCCTGGACGCGGTCGGCACCCTGGGGGGAGACCGTCCCCCCGGGGAGCGGATCTGAGAGGGGAGAAGCGGCGACCGTGCCCGCGACGAAATTCGCGGCGAACTCGAGGTGTATGGGCGAGACCTGCCGCCCCGGGGGGAACGGCGATGACGGGGTGAGCGCGAACAACTGGATCGGGAGCGTCGTCGAGAGTGGCGCCTAAGCGTGGAACGCCGGGAGCGGTGCGGCGACGAACGGGAGGTCGTGTGCGCGGTCGGTCTTGTATCCGGAGAGCATGTCGTGGAAGTGCGAACCGCTGTCGGCTGGTCATCAATGGAGCTCACCCTCAAACGAAAGCTAGGAACTGAGGCACTGGAAGTGGTCCGGCGGAGAGGTGATCTGTCTCCTGAGCGCGAGTGGTGGCATGAAGAGGGGAACCGCTCCGAACGCGTACGGGATTCGTGGGCTCGACGGGACGTATCGTGTCGTCTACTGCTTCCGGAGGAAGCGCGGGATAGTGTCCGAAGTGTGCGCTTGTCTGGACGCGGCGTCCGAACGTCCTGTCTGGAGCGGTGAGATCTCGGCCTAGGAGAGCGTGACGGACGAGGCTCCACACCCTGGTACGCAGTACTCGTTTCCGGTTCTGTGCTGGCTACCGGTGCTGGACCTAGCTTCCTTATCTTATCTGGCACTGGAACATGCGGCGTAACAGGGCAGGGACCACTCGGCGGGACTGTGGTGGCTGCCGGTGCTAGCGCTCGGGCTCGCGGCCTCAGCCGCGGTGTTGAAAGATTTCTCCCTTGGTAAGGGCCACTCGACGGGTCTGTGGGGCTTACCGGTGAAGAATCCCTGTTCCGCGAAGGAGTCTTGGCTCGAGGCCTGGGACGTTGTGCTCGAGGCTTTGCGACCAGGCAGGGGCTACTCGATGGGACTGTGGCGGCTGCCGGCGCTAGAGCTCCGGCTCGCGGCCGAAGCCGTGGCGATGTCAGCTCTAATAACGGGTAAGGGCCACTCGTCGGGTCTGTGGGGCTTACCGGCGTCGGGTCTCTATCCTGCGCTGGCGATGGGCGTTCGCGGCGGTAGAAACTCCATATCTGAGTCCATTGAGTTTCCTGCCAGGGGGCGCATACCAGGCACGGGCAAGTAGAGGTACAAGCGGAACAAGGTAGGCAAACAGCATGTTCATCTCTAGGCCATTGGAACTGTCCACATCTTGTGCAGGTGCGGACTTGCCAACTGCAAAACATAGTGCACACGTGAAAAGCGAGTGAGCGTGCCCCCCGTGGGCCCACAATACGAATACGCGCGTACGACGAAATAAAGTGCCGACGCCAGGCGCTCTACCCCTTCCCTCGAGCGCCGGACGGAGGCAATAATTTGAGGTTTTACCTTGCCATAATGAGGAAGCAGGGGAACCACAAAGGTCATCGACAAACCAGGACCCTCGCGAAGTCCAACAGCAATGGCGGCGGAGGTAGGCCGGTCGACGCAGTCCACTGTCCGTGAGCGAAGACCACGCCGGAGTCGCCGCCACGACCGGTCCCTGAACAGGACACCACCGCAAGCAGGAAAGGACCCAGCGAAACAGGCACTCTGAAGGCACAAGTAGAGTCTTGAGAGACTAGAAGTCAGGAATCCGAAGGGCGTAACACACTAGGCCCGAACGGCCTCTAGGCGCGTGAGCACAGTTCAAAAGCGCCGCTGTCTCGTCAGGCGAAGACACAACGCTGACGAGGAATCCCACAAGGCGTCCAAGCCTACACAAGGATGAATAATGTAACACCTCCAACGCACACGAAGACCGGTTACCCCAGTACACAGAGTCCAAAACTAGAGAGACGAGCGTACACAACCTATCGCTACTAGCAAAGAAAACTGACTGGAGTTGTAAGCGCTGAGCGCATGCGTGGTTGAACCGGAAGGGAGGCTACCGGGGTTCCGCCTAGGCTATGGCGCCCCTCACCTGCCATCATGACCATACTTGTACACAACAATTTTGGGCTAAAATTAGACTAGCTAAGAAACCATTTCCTATAAGTAATAACATCGGTAATGTGTTTTGAGAAAACAAACACCATATCTCTCACTCCAATACTGACCGTCCAAAAGCAACTCACCATCACACACACATGCTCAACCACCTGATAAGTCTTACCCTGATAATCGATTGATGAGGCTGAAGCTGTGATCTACTGAATGAGTTGACATGTCCAAGGTTACAGACGACACACACAGACAGAAAAGGAAGTCATCTGGCGTCTGTGGGCAAAATTTGTCGGCAAGATTCCGGTGTAAAGTTTTTTCTTTCAGTGACATGCGAAGGCTGGAACTGCGACGAAAACTGTACCAACCAATTACCTCCTGTTGAAAAGAAAGAACACAGAAATCATACATAATGATATGGATAATGCATTCTTTTTGCAAGAGGGCTCATGGTAGGGCAAATTTAGGGTTAACTCCTTTGTGCACACAGACAGTTTACAGTTGTGTTGGCGGAACTTACAAGAGGGTTAAGAATAAGAGTAAATTTCCATGTAAACCAAAAGTGAATGAGAAAAATCTGTTTACCATTCTGAACCTTGGAAAAGAATAACAACCGTTATGATTTCTTAATTTATTTAACCAAACAACTGCTTTTCCCAAATTTTGGAGGTGTCACCTAATGTCATGACTATGTACCAGTTGCAGGAGGAGGGTAGTGCCAGATTAGCTTGGTGCCATCAGATACCAAGCTAATCTGGCACTACCTTTGAGTTATTATTGTCGATCCATCTCCTGCTGTAGTGCGTCAGGGCTAAATCATGGGTTATAACATGTAAACAGGTTTCATTCAAGTGAAAATAAAACAGCCCTGACAAACTGAAATATTGACTGACCATGTTTAGTTCAATGGTGGTGCCAAAATAGCTTGGTGTCTCTTGGTGCCAAGCTTTTCTTGCACTACCCTTGAGTTATCATGGCTGATCTGTCTCATAAAATATGATTTAATTTTCAGAGGACAAATGTGGGTATTGTGTCCTTCTGGCTCAGTATTTTAAATAACCAGTTATAGTTATACCCCTCTGCGATCCCCTAGAAGAACTCCCAGTTTCTCCATGATGGGAACACCACCACGGCTGTATACACGGTCTTCAAGCGGCCATGGCAAGTGGGAGGACACATCTGTTTGATATGGAAGTTCTATTATACTGCAGAAAATATTCAAACATATAAACAAATATGGTACCAATAAATGAAAAGAAAGTGCACCCTGACAGTGCTTTTACCTACTTTACTTTGTAATCTTCCTAAAATATGGTACTGTTTACCAGTAGTCAGTTTCTGTATTTTTACCATTAGATCATTTCAAGTTATGTTACATAATAGTTAATACCCTCAATTGTTCATGATTTACCACTATGAAAATGGAAAAGTACAAATCGAAAACTGCAACAAACAAAAAAAAATGAATCTTTGTTTTATGAAATGAAGATTTGACCATTAAAATAATAAAATGTTCTTCTGAGCTCCAATTCTGAAGTTGCCAGCCAGGCTACATATATTATGGAGTTTCAAGTCTGCCCAAAGTAGCCTTGGATGTCATTAACTGCTGGTTGTTGGGGGGTCTTTGGGATCAGAATACTTACAAACATAAGTCTGTACTTCTGAGTTGTTGATTTGGCTGTCACTGATGTGATCCTTAACATGACTAATGATACGTCCAAACAGGAACCCTTCCTGTAATAAAACAGAAGAAATGTGATTTAACTCATTCAAGACAAACCTCATATGGAAACACAATTTTTCATTTGCTAAGTATCTGCAGATGGCACATCTTTAATGAATAAAAAGTTGAATTAGGTATAACACTTTCAGATCCCCTTGTCACCATCGGCACTAAGCTTACTATCTTTTAGAATTTATCGCACAGGAAGAGCTTCCCTAACTGAAGATTGATTGCACATTGCTTAACGTCCCAACAGCAACAAGACTTTCTCAGGACATGCCTGCACTGCATGTGAAAAAAAACTAAACAGAATATTGAATATATGTTGCCAGCCGGTCCATACGTTAAATAAACCAACGACATGGGGCCATAATAAAGCTAAGACCATTTAGCAACATGTGCACATCTAATATCAAGAGCTACAGGCAACTGTACGGGCCTGTGGAGGCGCTACAGAAGACCACAGATTTCATTTTGAGAGCCAAACTCCAAGTGTGACGGCGTTCGAGAAGAAGAAGAAGAAGAGCTACAGGCAGCGCAGACAGTAGGGAGAGTTTAAAAAAGGAAAATACAGGTGAATGGACCAAGGGTAGACAGAAACATGCCCCAGAACAGAGGGGAAAACCCACCCTGTGGGGCTATCCAGGGTGACCCTGGGAACTAAAAGTAAAAAGTAGTTAACCCCACCCAAGTCCCCCAGGGCAGACCCGGGTGGGGGCCTAACTGAAGAAATGTATGTACCATAGTATACAATGTCCACATCTGAGAGCAAAGGTTAACCCATTTAGCCCCGACACCCTACAGCAAGAGATAGATCGACCCTGATAATTCAAAGGTAGTGCCAGATTAGCTTGGCGCCTTCAGACGCCAAGCTAATCTGGCGACACCCTTGAATTATCAGGGTCAATCCATCTCCTGCAGCTGGTACATAGTCATTAGGTGACACCTTCAAAATTTGCAGAAAATGGCTGTGGGGTTAAAAGGGTTAACCCACTTGTCCATCCAGCCACCAGTGCCCCTTACACTAACAGTGAGGCTATTTAAATGCCCACTACCTCTGTAACTGTTCAAAGATTATATTAAATTGAGCAACATTTTGCTTGATATAGTGCCAATAACAGGCAGATGTGATTACAAGACGAGAATCAAAATGTCCGAGTCGTAAGACAAGGACATTTTGATTCAGGTCAAGTAATTGGCACTATATCAAACAAAGTGTTGCTCAATATAATGTATGTACCCAGTCAAAAAACAAAACTTTACCAGAGTCTTTCTGATTACCGCCATTGGTGCTGAAGTGGTCAATTTCGCTATAGTTGAACATAAAACTTCCTAGCTTTACACTACTAACCGAAATGTACTCAGTGCAAATCCACCCAAGCGTACATCTACCCAGTGCAAATGTATTCCTCTGATTTTCCATTTACTTTTAGAACTGAATAAGCTCAGCGTGAATCCTCACAGCATGATTCCATCCAGCATAAATCGACAAAGCCTTGAATTTACTCAAATATAAATATCTCAAGTTAGGGTAGATTTGGGTCACTCTTCTGAAAACTGCTCAGCTGCAGTGCATGTTCTTCAAACACAAAACCAACGCTGTTGTTATATGCCTTTATGCCTTTCAACCAAAGCAGGGAACCCAAACACAATACCATAGTATGCACCAGGCGTCAATTTTTTTTCTGGGGGGGGGGGGGGGGGGGGGGGGGGGGGGGGAGGGGGGGTGTCCTAGCGCTAGCGAGTGCACAAAGCACTTGAGGGGTGGGGGTGGGGGGTGGGGGGCTAGCGCTAGCGAGTGCACAAAGCACTTGACAGCTCGAGGACAGCAAGGAGTTTCATAGAACCGGGTTTAATAGCACACACGTGATAGTGCTTTCGCCTGAAAGATGAGCTTGCAAGCACAAGGACAAAAACAACAACAACAAAACGAATGCCTCGTCTATGCGCTAGGGTTGACTGTACACATACCAAGGAGCTACCAGCGCAAGCCTCACCTATCTGGTTAGTGAGTAGTGTGACTGGCCCAAGTGACGATGACAAAGCATCAAAGGAATGCATCATGGCACCCTCCATTTGGAAATTGCAATATTGGTTTGAAAGTGATCTTCTGTATCTTTATAAGCAGTCAAGATGAACGACTCATTTTCATTGCACACTTTCTATGCAAAGGACTGCACCCGTGCAGGACTACAAAATTTGCATACTAAAATCCCTACCAGAAGACGTCATGTATAGTTTTCTAAAAATGCAAAATGATGATGCGGAATGGAATGAAATTTGGATCCAACCCAGTTTCAACCCTACTTCACAGCAGGGTTGAACTCCTACTTAGTTTCAGCCCAGGTTGGACCAAGTGTAAACGCACCAACCTGGGTTAACTGAGGTTCAACCTGGGTTATTGTGCAAGAGGAAACAGTCTCACATGGGCTGCTTGCACAAAGAAAGAAACGAATTAGCTCTTTTGCTAGACTTCGACCACCACCATAAGCGATTCAACTATTTCAGTGCTCCTGTTTCTGTGCGTTAATGATGCACTAAAATTCAAATACTGAAAATGTGACGGAGAGGTAGTCATGCAGACTAACTAAAATTCAGAGCATCTGTACCTGTGGCACACTATTTTTCAATTATTTAAAGAACATGCAACTGATTCGATCAGTATTACTGATTCAATTTTCTTACCCTTTAAAATGTTTTGATGGGGTCTGTGTACTGGTACAGTTTAAAATGTACGGCACCTGGGGGTATACAGATCCTTTTTTTCTGATGTGAAAACGGGAGCCCTGACTATTTGCCTTCCTGCGACATCCTACCATAATTAGTCAGGTTCTGTCAAAACATCACAACTATTACTGAATTATACACGCGTGCATGCCATCTTACCATCTTCTTAATAATGACACGTCTTTTCTACGCGTGTTTTTTTCTTCTTCTTCGTTCTTTGTCAGAATGAGCCGTTAACAAATAAAACAGCTCTACATGTAATGTACTGGCTGAACACAAGACTCCTAGCGTTATAGGTCTAATAAAGTTCTGCATGAAGCTACAGGGGAGAATGACTCATATAGTTCACATCGTCTGCAATACAGAACTATACACCCAACAGGAAACGATCCATGAAAACAGCCTGACCAATATCTCACGCATTAACAGATAAGCTGGTGGTTTTAAAATGGTTCAATCTGTATTTTTTGTTAGACAAAACGAAAAAGGTGAATCTCTTTGCAAAATATCTTACTTACCTGATTACCGAAGCTGCCAGACTGGCTGTAAAACAACGACGATATCGTCGCTCCGTCGATGAAAACAGACATTTTTTTCTGAACTTCACTTCCGGTTTGGGTTTCGTGAAAAGTTTAATTTTCTTTGAAATCGAAAGTTGGATTCTCGATACTTCAACACTGAAGTTAGAAATCAAAATAATTTAACGATGTATTTCAATAAAATGCTTGTGCTACATCACAGTCATACACCAGAAGAATAATGTTGAATACAACAGTTTAATAAAATAAACCGTGGTCTAGTGGTAGCACGGCCTCACTCTGGCGGCAGTACTGATATGGGGTATGGACTGCCGCCGAGTGAGTCGCCGTTAACACTGATGTGTAAGGCGCGGCGACGGCCGCTCCCGGGCCTCCGACAGACACGCCCACCTGAGTGGTCGGTCCCAGACTCGGAGAATGCGGAATGACGTTGTGCGCTCTTACTTGGCATGTTTGTTTCTCTCGGCAGTCGTGGGAAGTCACACTTTTCACTCTGTGACCATGATGTGACTGGCAGACACTCCGGCCGCTCTTCAGTCGTCTGGACTTTGATTGATTGATTGATTCCGCGTTGGCTCGTTGGCTGGTTGTTTTGTTGATTGATGAACACATTGCAAACATCAGACTAGGCTAACGAGAGATTGGGCGTCATTAATAATAATAATAATTACGGTATTTATAATGATGATAAGCAAATAATAAGTTAATAATAATAATAATAATAATAATAATAATAATAATAATAATAATAATAATAATAATAATAATAATAATAATAATAATATAACTTATTTTCAAGGCGCCTATACTTTGAAAGAAAAGCTCTAGGCGCCGTACAAAATGACATACTAACATACATACACCTGGCTTGCATCCTGAACACATAATACTCCTTAACATACACACGCGGCACGCAACAGGATGTAACAACTGAAAAGAACACTGACACCAACACTTGAATAAATGCTCACACACAACTAAGACACACGCGGTGTACCATTAAACCAACAACGCGGCCATACACCAGACAGCCCTCACCGACAACGAAATGTTGACAAAAAGAAGAATCAACGGTGAATGCACGTTTAAAGCCGGAATAAGTGCGTCTTTAAAGACTGCCGCGGAAACTATTGGCTGATCAGTTCAACATATCTGAGGGCCACTGTGGGAGTTTATTCCAAAGAAATGGTCTTTGGCATGAGAAAGACCTCTCGCCGGCCAAAAGACTTAGTTCTCTCAGTCGGAAAGCCGCGTAATATTTTAATGTCTGTGCTGAGAAACGGAGCTGTCTTGAAAGTGTGTACAAATGAAGAAGCTCGGAAAGATAGACAGGGCCAGTAGAAGGAGACAGACAGGTATGACAGAGGGACAGAACTTTTATTGGTACTCTAGATGTGATAGGTAACCAATGGAGTGAACACGGCAGGATGGGTGTGATGTTGTCTGACTTCAGTTCATTGCCTTGACAACAAGCCGTGCTGCTGAGTTCCGCTGCACCCTCTGGAGCCGATCCAAAAGGTACTGAGGACAGCCACACATTGCCGTAATCGAGTCGGTACTACAAGACAAAGGAACAGACCAGTGTTTTCAGTGGCTTTATCTGGTGTGAGAAGATGTTTGATGGAGCTAATGCGACGCAGTTCAATAAATGCAGATCTACAGGTATTCAAACATGTCGTTTTAGTGAGAGACTGCAATCAATGGTGACGCCAAGATTTCCCACCTGAGCAGAAAAACTAACTTCAGTATCTAGGATTGTGATGGATTGCGGTAAGGAAGAATATATTCTGGTTAGAATGGACAATGATGATAATAATAATAATAATAATAATAATAATCATAATAATAATAATCAGAATAATCAGAATAATAATAATCAGAATAATAAAGAGGATTTATAAGGCGCCTGTACATGCTAAGATGCTTTTGGCGCCGTACATATGAACAAGAAAAATATTACACAAAAAGTGACAAAACCAAAACCACATGTACAATCACACAAAAGAACAGAAAATGAGTACTGAACTTACATGAACACTGATAATCAAAATGGGGAAAAGATAGGTTTTAAGACTGTTTAAAACTGGCACTGGACTCAGTCACTGTGTTTCAAGGATTTTGAAAGATCATTTCCTGGTAAGAAAAAGATCTCTGCCCAAATCTTTTAGTCCTTAACAATAACAACACAATTCATTAATATAAATATCCCTTTTTAAAATTGACCAACAAGCAAGTATAGAACTCAGTCGCTACCTATCTTATCATGCTTTAGGGTGTGTGTGTTTGCGCGCGCATGCGTGTGTGTGTGTGTGTTTGCGCGCGCGCATGCGTGTGTGTGTGTGGGTGTGTTTGTGTGGGTGTGTTTGTGTGTGTGTGTGTGTGTGTTTGTGTGTGTGTGTGTGTGTGTGTAGTGTGTGTCTAAGCCAGTATGAGCGCTTGCGTGTGTGCGATACTTTATTGGAAGTAAGTTGTAGATTTATTTAAGACTTTATTTTATGATTACTATTTAAATGAACTTTGCCAATTGTTTGTGATTTTATATGTGATACGTATTGTATTCGGTTCAAACTGTGTAAGAGCAGACACTAAGTAGTCATCTTGCGGGATCAATAATATATTGTCATCTCATCTCATCTCATCTCATCTCATCTCATCTCATCTCATCTCATCTCATCTCATCTCAGCTCATCTCATCTCATCTCATCTCATCTCTCATAGACCTATGCCTATCTAATTCGGGACGTACCCCATTCGTATCTGACTGCAGTACCGGCTCAGTTCTGACTCGGACTCCGAAATGCCTAATCATTTTGCTTCGCTGGTATGTGAGCTCGCGCTATTCTCTGTTTCTGTCCCCTTTTTCCAGCAGAGCGGTTTGTTTATAATTGCTGTCGACGCATCTAATACGCTACAGTCACTGAATCAGCTCGCGCTGCTTCTTTCACGTACAGACCAGCAGCATAATGATAGAGGCAGGCAAGAGGCATGATTCTCATTAGCTTTCGCATCATCAGGCGCCATAAGGATCTTTATTTCAGACAGTGAGTGTATCTAGGACAGTGTCATAGTGGCCCTTTCTATAGATGGGAAAAGGCCTAGATCCTCAGGAGTCCGTCATGCAAGTTACAGGACCGTGACCCATGAGAATCTGTGCCTAAGTTTTGCTTTTTCACTTCACACAATTTTAATTTCCAGGCTTAGGGAGATGCGCTATTGTGGTTTGCAGTGAGTTTCAGCCCTTTCTTTTGTTTTTTTCAGTAACTGTACATCATTGACCATATAAATGAACACACTTTTTTACCCATTTTTCGTTCTGGTAAAGACAGAGTCGATTTCACTACGGAATATGCTTGGATCTGCTTAGGCACTATACGGGCAGGTTCACTTCTGAAAACTCAGAAATTTTAAAGCCAGGTTATACGGTTCGCCTATACTCATAGACAAGCTTGAACTCCCCAAGACCTTCATGAGTTCACCGCGCAGTGTGCGGGGGCTTGTGACTGAGAAGCTATGTGTATTTCTGAGTCGAATTACCTTCATGTTGTTATGCCGTTTACGTAGTTTAATCGGTTGCGGTGATGAAAACAACACAGGCAAAACGCCGACATCTACAGGAGCCGCACTGCTCATACGCGTCTAGGAGTAGGCGCGGTCGGTCATAAAAATCCGTGTCTGTATCAGCCTGGGTAAGTCAGTCTTACTGGAGGCTAGTCAGTGTTGCCTCTGACGACCGTCCCAGCTTTGCGGCAGTAGAACCGACAGCGTGATGTTCATACTCACAATAGGTTCACGGCAGTGCCATGCAAACTCGAGTCTGGAGACTAACTGTGTAAGCCACGAGAACTGACCGACCAAATGTCACTAATGATTTCACTGAGCGGCTACAACGTCACTGTGCCGTTTGGTCGTCACTGCTTACGTCATTGAATTAGGCAGGGACTGACTATTTGTTCCGGCAGTAGTTTCAGACTACAGCAGAAAGGTCGGTGAGAACGATCGACCGTTGGAATGTGGCGACACTAGTCGTCAAATCTGAAAGACTACTCCTCTGTTCTCCTCCTTCAGTTTGTACGCCGTAGGAGATTTCAGTCTTCCGTTACGATCGGGAAAATAGTGGAAAACTGCTGATACGGCCGCGCCGTGTGCCCGACTCAGGCGTCATAGCCTATCACCCCTGTGAAAAGAAGGGTAGACCATGCTAAGTCTTTCAGTACTTGATGCAAGACAATAGAGTCGCCCATAAAGCTGAGATCGCTTTAAATCATAGTATCGAAACCTTCTTAGATGCACAGCAGAATACTTTGCAGTGATTAGCTAAATAGATAATTTTAGAATAGTTTGCACCTGCGTCCCCTTATTTGTCATGCACCGCGTTGGATATTTTTGCTCGAGACTTTCAATCGAGTCGATTTTGCCCAGGCATGTGTGTCAGTGTGTGTGTGTGTGTGTGTGTGTGTGTGTGTGTGTGTGTGTTGTGTGTGTGTGTGTGTGTGTGTGTGTGTGTGTGTGTGTGTGTGTGTGTGTGTGTGTGTGTGCCGGTAAGCCTGTGTGTGTGTGAGTGAATTTGTGGTCACAGTTTAGGCAACTAGGTCAGGAGTGCTGTATCATTACTTTGAAAATGAGCGACAACTGACACCTGTGACCCGGCATTTATTTATATTTATGATTTTGTTCACTGTAAGGATAAAATACATGAAAATGGGATCGTCACAGCACCAGCAATTATGCTGTATAAGGCGATCGGTTTCAGTAGTCATGAGGACAAGGTTGTTACATCATCGTTGTGACAGAGTGTAGTTTTCTGATTTTCATAGCCGTTGCTGGTGTAATAATAATAAATGTGGATCTAGAATTGGTCTGTGTTTGTAGTTGATATTGCTTTGACTTGACGCATGGTCAAAATTAGCCTATAGCGAATTGTACTGTAACGCGGAGTTGGTTCTGATATTCATACAGACATAGTTCTGTTAGAATGGATACACTGAACAGGCATACAATCTATTAGTATGTTTTAGTATTTCTATTTCTATGTGCACAATATTTAGGTTGTAATTGCAGTAATATTGTTGTAATGTATTAGTAAATAATGGTAGCATTGCTTTGGTGTAACTGAAGTGAGAGTAATGTCAAGTCACAGTGTTAACTCATGCCTTTGGCTGTCGGTAGCGCTTTTAGTCGTGGGTTTCACCTGCAGGAATCCCGTGACCGACAGCCCAAGGGTAAATAGTAAGATTTGGAAGTACATTTTGCTGTAGTAATTACAGGGCATTTGAAATTGACTGCCTGTATCTGTTATACTGTGTTTCAAGCCTTCATAATTGTCAGGGTGTTCTGTTCTTTTCTTCTACTTTCTTCATGTTCTGCATTGTGTATCTATACCATCATACCGTGTCATCCGGCCGGCGTCTGCGAATAAAGTACTTCAACAACTAAAGCTCTCTGGTGTTCGGCTGTCTCAGATGTGAACCCTTGTGGTGTGTGATCCAGAACATGCACGATAAACACCCCCTCTACAACATGTACATCTTTTGCAGAGAATTATTTGACCAGGAAGGTTCAGTGCAAACGTTTACGTACAAATTGCACAATTTTGTAAGGATCGTTTCCCGTGCCTGTCACGTCAGTATACAAACAAGAGTCAGTAAACGGCTATTCGCTGTTGACATACTGTTCTTGATTGCGTAATCAAAAGTTGGTCGACAGAATATGTCATAACCCATTATGATCAGTTATAGTTAGTATCCTTGGAATTTTTTTTTAGTTTGGTAAAAATTTGTATTATATATTTATTGATGAAATTACACATACAGTACCACTGACAGTGCGTGTAACACACAGTTTTTCCACCTGTCTCCCCAAAGCTATTTAACCTTTAAACAATTATAGTTTCTAGCAGACAAGTTTTGAAAACGTCATTGTATGCACATACAACTTACTAAATCGTAGCCGGCAGTACCCTCTAGCCATATACACTTTAATGAATTATGCCAAGGCCACTCAGTGTCTAAAAAAAATGTCAATTTGTCAAATTTAATGTCGATTTGTAAATTTCTTTTTGAAATACGTAGTACATGTATTCTTATAAATGACTCTCTTATATGCCAATGTTAGATAACGGAAAACTGGCAAATTATATCAGTTTTATGGATGTGCTTGGCTGATTAACCAACCATACGACCAGTCACCATTTCGGGTACACGCAGGCAGATATCGGATGCCGGACTGCACTTCATACTTCGCGCACTTTTATTCACGCACTTTCTTCACGCTGATAGCATTGGTAGATGGTACTGAATTGTATTCCGGGTGCATTTACGGGTAGGTAGTGCGTTAAAAATAAATATTGCTTAGAAAGAGTGTACCGTGCGGCTCAGGGGCTAATCGGGGGTAGGGAGGCGGGTTCCAGGGGTTCCGGATCCCCACCCCCTTCTCGTTGTTCAGTTGATATTTCGGCGAGCGCTGCCGATAGTCCTGATACACCGCCTCCGCTCAGTATTCCCGCCCCCCCCCCCCCCGCCCCCCACTAACCCCTCCCCCGCCCCCTCCCACCGCGATGTATTTCGCGAGCGGCGAGAGCCGGCCCTGACACACGCTCCGACCCCGTTCTACCCGTTAACTCATTCGAGACGCGCCGCCTCCGGATACGCGGCTTATGCCGCGTATCCGGAGGCGGCATGTCTCGAACGAGTTAACATCTGTTCTCAGTAATAGCCATGCCAACAACATCCTCAAGTTGTCTTCATATCGGCAAAAAAAATGAAAAAAATATTTACCTGTTTGATGTAACACACATATTATATGCTGGTTGCCTTAGCAACGATCGATTCATTACTAGGAAAAATCATTTGTTTCAACCAGACCATTCACATGTATGGCTTCACCTTGTAGGCAGTTTTAGTATATTCATGAGGTAAATGTATACGTGTTCTGTCAACTGTCTGTTTGGTTCAAACCATTTGTGTGACGTCATTCGATGACCGTTTCTATGGTGATGCTACACAAAAATGACATAATCATGTATTTCTTTTGCCCATTACGGCCACTGATCCTGAAACAACTTTATTGGCTACCAGTCAAACAAAGAGTCTATTACAAAATCGCCTGTCTGCGTTAGCTATCAACTTCTCCACCTCTGCCTATCTCATCTTCTTCACATGTACACCCGCTCCCGCTCCCTCCGTTCAAGCAGTGACACACACCTTCTCAGAATCCCTCTCCAGGGACGGATCGGGGGGGGGGGCGGGTGTCCTAGGGGTTCCCGAACCCCCCCCCCCCCCACCACCACCACCTCCAGTCCCAAATTTCTTTAACTTGAAATGTTATAAGAAAGTCCCTTTTTGGGATGTTTGGACCACCCCCCCCCCCACCCCCTCCCGTTTGATATTTTGCGAACATACGCACGCGCCTACTCCCCCCCCCCCCTCCCCCGCTTTTCGATTTTTCGACCCCTGAAAGCAAGTTCCAGCGTCGGGGAGGCCTTTTGTATCAGGCGGGACACCCCCCCTCCCCCCCGAGGTAACTGATCCGCCCCTGTTCTCTGCCAAATATACTTTGGTACCGGTCTCAGGCCACTTTACAAATTTCAAATACAAGCGATCAAAAATCTCTGTAACTTCAGTAGCTGACTGGCCCTTCGTTTGTCTTGTACTGTGTTTGTCTTAAATGGCGTAAATCTGTGTCTGTTCCGTGAGTGTGTGTGTTGGGTTTCAGGCGCGGCGCTTTGAGTCGATTTCCCCAAAAATTGAGAAAAAGCGCCTATATAATAACGGTATTATTATTTATTATTATAAATACAAAACCAGAGGTGACCGTTGTTTTGCACACGTTGGGCCGAACTGCCTACCTGGAACTCACTGCCTCTGGACATTAGACATTCATTGCCTTTAAATATGGCCCTCAAGACCCACCTGTTCGATACCCAAATGTAGCTTAGTTCTTCGTGATTGTGTGTGTGTGTGCCGGTGTGTGTGTATATATATATATATATATGTGTGTGTGTGTGTGTGTGTGTGTGTGTGTGTGTGTGGTGTGTGTGTGTGGTGTGACGTGATGTGATGTGATGTAATATGCTGTGATGTAATTGTAATATAGAATTTTATTTTCATCCCTACGTCACACGACCAATTTCTTTAGCGCAAGCCATACCATGTGACTGAGCTACAAAAACCCTTGTGTTCTATAAATGATCACCTAAACGTTCTAAAGTAAAAAGTTACTTAGTCTTGTTCGAAACAACAGGGACACTGCTGGAGACGGCAACGTCAGTCGTGAAAGATTTTATTACGTCACATGTCTATTATTTATAAATATATTTTCCTTTTACGTCAGTCGATCCAGGTCGGAAGATTTCTTGATTTCTTTTACGAAAACATTGGAGGAATCAAAACAAATACCTCAAGTTAGGGGCTTGCTGGGGCAGGGGCTTGCTGCACGGACCCGTAGGCCGCGAAGTCAAAGGAACGATTGTACCCCTGCTACTAACAACTTATAATGTCTCATAGCAATCTGTTTCTCTGGCTTTATGACCCCCCCCCCCCCACCCCACCCCTCCTTGGTTTGTAAAAGGCTTAGAGCTTATTAAATTTTAGGATAAGCGCTCTGTAAATAGTCATAATTATTATTATTACTGACCAAAAATGAAGTATGAATGGTGAGTTTTCCAAACATTAAAAAAGTGACCCTCTCTAAACAGATATTAAAAAAGTGACCCTCGCCGGCTGATTATGCGGAGCCGCTTGAGACCACTTGAAATCGCAGCTCTACGGAATGGTGGTGGTGGTGGCGGTGGTGGCGGTGGTGGTGGTGGTGTGTGTGTGTGTGTGTGTGTGTGTGTGTGTGTGTGTGTGCGTGCGTGCGTGCGTGCGTGTATGTCGTGTCAGTGTACGTCAGCGTACTCGGCGCGTCGATGTGTTACAGCTTGGTGCGCCGTCGCCGCGATGGAATTCATCTGACAATGACGTAAAAACTAAAATACGCCAATAGGAACACATGTAAACATGTATGCCAATATCTGTTTACGTCACAAATCTATTTCCATTGTCAGGGATGAAATGATGTGTTTGAGGGAAGTGATTTTGACTAATACGTGTGGTCCTTTTATGGCATCTTTTAGTACAACGGGTACTAAAGTCGTGGCCGATCCGGCTACATGGAAAGCAAAGGTAGGGTCTCGAGCTTTTCTTTATGAATGGATCAGTTGTTCAGTTTGATGACAATGGAATCACGAGACAGCCTGAAATAATACAGATTTGAGTTTAGTACCATCTTCATAGTTGCACACAGGGAACTTGAGTTTGCATGTACTTCAATGGGTTGTCACAGCCTGAGAACACTGAGTATAGTGCACACAGTACTAGATGGATATCAGCATGCCTTTGAAAATTATATGTCGTTCGTTAAAGCGATCTGCTCCAGGGTCGGCTTCGTCGATACAACGGTTTGCCGAACGTACTATGAATTGGAAAAAGGAACCTTCAATGAACCCAACCCTCCATGAACATAATCAAGATCCACCGCGGTAACAAATTTACATTAGTATTGACTCGATGTCCATGCAAATAGGCACACGTAACACAGGTTTTCTGCTGCCCCTGATGCTACGTACGTGACAAAGGCCGGAGATGAGTATTTTTAAAGGACATGTGCCGCAACCATTAAGCCTTTGTAGCCTGAAGCAGGCCGCTTAAAAAATGTAATTCATCTCGGCAAAGCACATTAAGCAGCCCCATCCTAGTTCAACGCCGGCCCTTCATTTTATGCCATTAACCCCTTCCCGATTTTGTTTCGTGTTCACTGAACGACTCGGACTAAAAACGGCCACAATTGTCCAAAGAACATGGGCACAAAGTGGTCTCAGCAAAAGGCATAGATCCTCATAAGTCCCCGCAGTCGCGGGGGCCCATGAAGATCTATGTCTCTTGCAGTTGTTCTCTTTTTCTCCGCAGTGAAGGGGTTAAAAAGCCTGTCGAACTGAAACGCTTGAGTCTTTGAGCCGGGTATGACACGATGACGATCATCAGCCATGTTATTTGACTGACTCAGCCGGATCACAATAGGGCGGCTCGGGAAGTTCCCCGGCGGGGTTGCCTAGCAGTGTCGGCGCGTCAGCCGCCATCTTAAGAGGATACCATAGTCATCGTATAGTAGCGAAATACTGAGCGGCCGTGTTCAGTTCATCACGTAGTCACCGCTGTGACGTTTTTCTTCTTCTTTGGAAACAAACAAAAACAGATTCTGGTGAGCGGTTTCCAACAGTGATGGCAAGACTTACTGTTATTGCTTAAAAAGTAGCGGTACGTCAGGACTTTTCTGACATTACACTGAAAAAAAGCGATTTCCCTATGTCGGAGGCTGAGCGCTTCGGTCCCGTATCACTCCTCACAAGGATGGCCGCCACGACTGGCGTGTGACGTCACAGCTTCCCGAGCCGGCAGTAATACTGATTATGTTCAGATTATGAACTGATTATGTTATGACCGATGGAGACTAACCGCTTGATCGTGAGTGCGCGATGAACCGGCCGGTAAATCAATCATTAAGTCGGTCGGTCTGTCAACCAGTCAGTCAGTCAATGAATCAATCTTTCAGCGGTCAAACGATCAATCATGGAGGGCCAAAACTGATGCGGCTTTCAGTCCGACTGACCTTTGTCATGAAAAGAATAAGAATAAGAATAAGAGTACTTTATTATCTCGAAAAGAGAAATTCGGTTGTGGTACATTTATAACAAATAGTACAAACAAGACATAAACACATTATAGCATAATTATGAACATTTTCTCCCTGCCCTTGCACAGCTACAAATTCCAATGGATATAAAGTAAACACTACAAAATCTTTACACTGCCATAACTCTTACATATCTCACACAGACATCTTTTATGGACTGAACTGAGCGGCACTTATACATTCACACCCACCTCTACACATGCATACACTAATACGCGTGTTTCAACCTAGTCCTAACCCTCACTACTTATTATACAAACGTCTCAGTACATTATTACACAAGCTGCGTAATCAAAGTCTACCGTAGTAAAATAATTAGTGCCGGGTAAACACGTACGCAGTAACAACAATCCCAGTATGTCCATGTTCACCACCAAATAAAAGTGCGTTTGGCTCTACAGTCAAGTGCGTAGTAACTGTCTGACGAAAGGCTATATACATTAATCCTTTCGTGGTGTCGGTTGAGGTTTTAGTCGCTATGATCACGACTAAACACGACCAACACCCAAAGGGTTAAGTATGCCCATTCAACGACCAAATGCCACAACCGTCCAAGAGAAATTAACTGAAAACAATTTGGTCTCAGCAAGAGGTATAGAGTCTCATGAGCCCCTGTAATTGCGGGCGGGCGGAGGTGGGGGCGGGGGTGGGGGGCGGGGGATCTATACATTTTGCATTTGAGGAGCGGTCAGATTTTCACTAATGCCGGCCGGGCATAGTTCCTTCGACCCTTAGTTTATTATTTAGTACAATCATTCGTTCATGTTATACTGTAATTTAGTATATGTCTGTGAGCTCTATCAACTGATTTGCATACAAATGAATTCAACGTCTCCTTCCGCACTAATAGAGGAAGTTCAGTAAAACTAGTCAGTTTCACTGATGCAGCTATCTTTTACTTGGACGGCCGTCAGTGGCGGCGAACATGGATTCTAAAGCGGCCGAGAATGGAAGTCCGTTAGACACATCTATATTGGTTCAGAGGTTTATAAGTTTTCTCTTGCCAGTATTAATCTGGTTCATGATTTGTACAGACGTTTTCATTTCACGTTGTTCTGAGTCATTCAAGTTCTTCTAGTCCGTAAGTGGATGACTAGGCGGTGTGTGCAGTGTTTTTCAGTGAGGCCTGATGAGGGTATACGGCAGTATTTCCAGTCAGTGGTTTTAAATTATGTCACTCCTACTAAATCAGTTTAGTGACGGGCCGCCCGACCCGCTCGGAAAAAACACAGCCACTCAGTGTGGTTGCAATGATACTGACTGAACAACTGAGTAGAGGCTGAATCAGCACAGTGGCGTAGGAAGATATGTTTGCCATTACTGAGCCTCGGAAGTCCGCCAGCGTAGTGCCTGACTTGTTACTTTCCAGCTTCCAATAAAATCAAACAACGTCAGTTTGGCCGGGGGGAGGGGGGCGGCAGGGAAACTACTCTGCCCCCCCCCCTCCCCTTCCCGTTAAGTTTTCTCGGGAAGGGGGTGGGGGGTGGGGGTGGGTCCTAACTAAGTACACCTGACCACTACAGTAAAGCGGCCTGTCGTCGACCATTCAGTCCGGCTGGCCCTTTCTAGCCGAGTCCATCCAAGCTGAAACTTGATATTGACCGCCTCAGTCTGACATTTCACCACTTAAGTCACGTTGCGAGTCTTTTCTACCAAATATTGGAACGGGCGGGGTGGGGTGGGGGTGAACGAATATTCCCCTCCTCCCTCTGACATTTTTCTTTGCCCCCCCCCCCCCTTCCCCCCGTCCTCTCACAGCGGCCAGTTTCTACCGCCACTGCCCAGTACTTCGATCAGCGGCGGTCACAGAGATCCGACGGAGCGGTCATGCAGTGGTGAGTGGCCGGTCAAAGCCGGTAGTGGTGACCACCTAGTAGTCTCCCGTTTCACTGTCGGACTGAGACTATCGGGGACAAAAATGTCAAGTCAGATCAGTAACGACGTGTGACATCACAAAACCTGATTTCACGAGTTCTTAAATTTGATGACAAAACTTTTACACGCACAGCAATATAAAATCCGCAGAAGACAGGATCGGAGGCAGCTGCTCTGAGGGCAATTCCGAAACAGTTGCATCATCAGTATACGGTATTCGCGCTGCCTGGTAGGACACGCTCGTTTCGTTTCGGCACGCATGGCAAATCTTTTGAATTACTCTTCAGGTAGGAAACTTCCGGTGCAGACAACATTTAGTTTCCAGAATTAGGGTGCACAGGTGCCTCAATGACGAGGCAGGTCACAAGTTGTTGCTTAAGTGAGGAGGGCCACTTTCCTACCGCCCAGCGATATCACTGTGGCCGACAGTTAGTGTCGGCGTGAGGTCAAACTGCACTACGAGATTCAACGAGAAGAGTACTTGTCCCTGACCGACTGACCTTGAGAGCGCTAACTCAAAGCCGGTCACATACCGTGAAAGGCAGCGGTAAAAGTATGTCTATCTCAGACTTACATCGACACGTGCAACGAAAATGGAGCCCGTTCATCACCCCCATCGACAGAAATTCGGTAAGGCTTTCAACACATAGTCCGATCTGTGTGTTTTATGGCGTCCCCCATTCATAAATATTCGCCAAAGCTCGACTGTCTTTACGTTTCGAACGTCTCCTAGTGTTGCGTGATTTCCTGTTATTAGTAAAAACTAAAATATTAGTTTTCTCCTTAGTTGACCCGTGACTTTGCTCGGCGATCTGACTTAGCGAGGACAGATCGTAGATAACGGCGGGCCATCTGTCATCGTACATGAAGTGATTTGTCAGATCGAGAGGTTGCCTGTGGCACGCCTACGTACCTTGGCCATTCATCAATTGCATACATTTACACGAAGTGGGAAAAGCCCTCGTCATTGATCATCAGTCACCGTAAAGTTGTATGCTCAGCCAATGTCTTGTAGCTTTAGCAAATATGTCAATGATTTTATCATAGGTTCAGCGAAAGGATTTGTATTTCTGACTATGTTGCTTTTAAACTTCTTAATTTTCAGCTCAATGTTTACAAGCAGGAAATGAATGATGTATTGTGATGGCAATTATGGAACTAAGTATAGTATGTAGTATATGTTTGTAAGAGTCAGATAAACCAAGTTAACCCATTTAGTCCCAACTCACCACAGCAGGAGATGGATCGACTAGGATAACCCAAGGATAGTGCCAGATTAGCTTGTCGCTATCAGGTGATAAGCTGATCTGACACTATAGCCTTGAATTATCATGGTCGATCCATCTCCTGCTACTTGTACGATGTATATTCGTTAGGTGACACCTACAAAATGTGTGACCTTAGGGTTAAATGGCTCTGCATCTTGAATGCACAGACAATACTATCTGACACAGAAATTTTCAAAGTGAGCTATATCGATACATACATTTTAGAATATTTGAGTAGCAATGTGTCACCAGCACATAAGTCAAACCGTTTTGAATAAAAATAATAGTAATTCTGCTCTGCCAAGTTGCAAGTACAGTCTTTACGCCATCACATGATGATCTTGTGACCCTCAAATATTTCAGCAAAGAGTCAGGCTGAGCCAGTTATGATGATAAAATCCTACAGGGAACACTGACATGCCAAGGGAGTTAAAATGCCCTGTACAAATCAGAAAAGGCAAAAACTGTAAAGATATGGGACGTAAATGATTGTCTTGTTATATACCTGCATATTTTTCTGTGTGCTGGCGATTGGGTGCCTGATAGGCAGGGGATCTAACTGTTTGTCTGTCCACCGCTGAGTAATTCCCCTTGGTATGTGTAAAGATATGGACCATGTAGCAGATTCTAAGTGTACAGTTTCTTTCACCTGTTTAACCCTTCCTCTGCCAGGAAAAAGTGAACACAATCCAGTTGCAAGAGACAGAGATCTTTATTAATATTAGCTCCCACAGTTGTTGGGGCTCATGAGGATCTATGGCTCTTGCTGAAGTCACTTTGCATCCATGTTTCTTCAATGCCTGGGACACTTTGGCACGGAATTATGAAAGATTTCAGAAACATAATCTGCGTCGACTGGCAGTGAAGGGGTTAATCCGTGCACTCTTTTCATTGCATGTACCCAGTATTGGTGAATGAAGAAAGTGGAGCGATGTGCCCATAAGCTATTCAGTGCCATTAACAATAACATAGCAGTTATTTCATTGTTATAAATCATGTAGCAGATCATCAATGTAAATATGCTCTGTGAATAACTGGTTTCAGAATTGTGAAACCATGATCAGGAAAAACAGGCTTGGATCTGATACAGTGTGAGCTTCTGGTAACTGAATTGCTACCAGTTCCCTTGTAATCATTATTTATATGGGAATACAATGGCATGGTATGGTGCAGTCTATATTCATTCTTTGGTGTACATTTAACATTTATGATATAATTTTTGTTTGATCACGTCAGCTGTTGAAATTATTTGCCCATTTCATCTCATTACATTTTTTCATCTGATGTAGCCATTCTTGGTGATGCACGGCAATACCGACCCTGTGAGTGTGACCGTGGCAAATATATGCTTGCTTTCAAGAGAATGCCTGTAAAGTGTAATATGTAATTCCATTGTGAATTAACCCCTACCTGCTTGGACAAGATGAGCATCACCCAAGTGCAAGAGACATAGATCCTCATGAGCCCCTGCAGATGTGGGGCTCATGAGGATCTATGCCTCTTGCTAACACCACTTTGTTTCCATGTTACTAGGACGGCTAGGGTTCTGATGTAAAATGAGCACAAATTTCAGAAACACAATATGCATCCATTGGTAGTGAAGGGGTTATACCTTTGGCAGTCGGCAGTGGACCCGTGCGAGGTGACTCCTGCATAAATTGCCATGACAGAAAATGCTACCAACAGCCAAAGGGTTCACCTGTTCAGTTCTGGTACATTATAACAAGAAACAGACTGGCATTGATAGATTAAAGGTGGTACCATAATACTTGCACATTTTGAGATTTTCGATTAGCAACCTTCAGGCTGAATGTTTTAAAATATGCTTATTCAGGATTGGCTTTGATCACTATGATTTGCCAAAACAATGGTTTCTCAAATGTTCTCTTGCCTCGGCTAACACTTTTCTCCATTCTTTTCTCAATCCGTGTGAGTAGGTACACATAACAGATTTTCTATAGCTTCTTGTGCGCAGCAGGGAATTCTACATAGCACAAGAGGAGACATTGAGTAACAGATTTGGGGGGGGGGGGGGGGGGGGGGGGAGGGGGGGAAGTGAGCTCTGAAACCAAAAGCAAGGAAAGGAAAAATGGAAAGCTGATAAATGGGATAGCTGTTTTGTGTGTGTGTATGAATTTACAAATATGGCAGAAACACAGCCTGTGACAGCCAGCACTCAATGGGTCCACTTCAGAAATTTATTTCAAATGCAAGCAGTAAAAGTATCTGAAATTTCAGTAGCTGAGCTCATTCTTTGTATCACGTGAACGTTCTGAGTTTGTATTCCGAGTGAATGTGAATGCCTATTGGGTTCAGTTCGCAGCCCTTTCAGCGAGTGCTTATATAAAGATTGGTATTTATTATTTGGCCAGACACACTGTTTGATTTAAATGTAATCACCCATCCCCACCCCCCCACACACACCTTTTAAAATATTTTTGGTGAGTTGAATTTTTTTTAATCATAATCTGAATAATCATTTTGAAAGTTGTTTTATCCTCTTCTCATCCCACACTCACCAGTGTTTTACACTGGATAATGTGCAGTTAAACCAGGTATCATTGTATTTTTGTTTTTCTGTTGGATATGATGCAGTATCATTTTTTTTAATATGCACGTTTAGTTGATCAAATGGACAGGTCAAGTATGGTGTGTATGGCATAATATATTATACAATATTTTTTATGAAGGTATACATGTGTCATGTGTATTCAGGATGCATGTATTGACCGAAGACAGATTTTTTAATGCAGTATTTCACTTTCCGAAGATGGGCATGATATCATTATTGTACCGTGAGATATGGGACATTCACCTCTTGGTGCATACCGCCAACGGCGCTGTAAACAGTAACGGCGGCTGTATACACAAGAGAGTGAAACATGTAGAGTGCCTACAACTGTACCGGTAGAGTGACTGGGTTCCTTCCCTTGCATTGTTTTGGCCACAGCTTTGTGTGCATCTCGGCTCTGAGAGAGAACATCGGCTAGAGCTGACTAGATTGTATCGAGTTGTTCAGTAGCAGTATATTGTGCATTGTTAATCCCTTCCCTGCCACTGTACGTACATTTTTGTTTCTGAAATCTTGGTTCATTCAACAACCAAAAGCCAACACCGTCCATCGATTAAAATTGGTCTCAGCAGGAGGCATAGATCATCATGAGCCCCTGCAGTCGAGGGGGCTCATGAGGATCTATGTCTCTTGCAGTGCAGTTGGATCGTGTTCACTTTTTTCTCAGTGAAGGGGTTGATGAGTTTGATTGATTGGTCTTCTTTTGTTGCTACTGGAAATTATTTCAAATAATAATAAATAAAAATAATAATTACGGTATTTATAATGCGCTTATCTTATAATAATTATAACTCTAAGCGCGCACTCACAACTCGCGCACGCATGCGCACGCTTTAGACAACGACTCATACATTCTTTGACATCGGGAACTCAAAGTAAATGAGAAAACATATCAGTGTGAGCCGTTTTTATCATGACCAGCTAAATGCTGCGCTGCTTTCTTTGCCAGTCAGATTTCATCATACGGTGGTTCAGTGTCCATGTCGATAATTTCACCGAGCTACTGCCAACCTCTTTCACCTTTGGAGCCAAATTGGCCCACAGTTGATCAACGGGTAATTTCACGATTGTGATGGACCATGGCAGATCAAAGGCAGTGCCTGATTAACCCATTAACAGCACAGCCGCAATTTCGAAAATGTTGAGGTGTCACCTAACGATTAGATTGCAGGATAATTTAAGGATATTGCCAGTTTGGCTTGGCGCCATTAGGCTCCAAGCAAATCTGGCACTACCCTTTGTCATGTCCGATCCATCACCTGATGTAAGCCGCGTATCCGGAGGCGGCACGTCTCGAATGAGTTAGGTGCCAAGCTAATGAGACACTGCCGAAGGGCTGTTAAAGCCTATCTCTCGTCTAATGCTTTGAACAATAAGTGAGAAGTCAACGCTGTCATTAAAGCGTGTAATCGTGGCGAAGTACATGTAATTTTCCCACATGAACTTTTTCTGGCACCAAGCCACAGTTCCACTGGTATACATTGTTTGCATACTGGATTAGCAAGTTCTTTAGATCCAGTTTTTTTTTTTTACCTGACACTGGACAAAAAGGGCACTGGTCAGATCAAGTAATAATAATAAAAAAAATAATACATGGTATTTATATGGCGCATTTCTTATATTTATAATATAACTCAATGCACAGGCGATAACGACACACGCGCGTGCGCGCACACACACACACAGAGTCTGCAGGGGGGAGGGGGGGGGGGGGTGTACACAGAACACAGTAGCGAGATTACACTAAAGTCTGCGAGAAAAGGTAAGTTTTTAACTTTGCTTTGAACTGCGTAAGGGGGAAGGCATTTCTCAGCTCAGTCGGCAAGGAATTCCAAATTAAAGGAGCAGTACATCTGCAAGAGCGTTCAGTTCACCGGCAGATTTGAGATGGTCAGTACTTTGAAACTTTGAGAAGTTTCTCTCCCGATGAACGCAGTGAGCGAGAGGACTGGTAAATAATTAGACAGGAGGAAAGGTATGACGTAAGACTGCCATCAAAGTGGCGGTATGCAAGGGGTCGCTATCTTAAACTGTATGCGGGATTGGATTGGAAGCCGATGAAGGTCTTTCAGTATAGAGGTTACGTGGTCTCGTTTTCGCCTGCGCTACACAAGCCTTGCGGCATTATTTTGAACTCGCAGAAGGCGGCTAATCCGCCTGCTCAGATGAAAGACCAAAAAGCAGAGAATTGCGAGTAGTCAAAAAGGCTCGTGACTAAAGCATTCACTAACTTTGCAGTGGCAGATTCAAAGACTCTTGTGTAAGTAAGGATGTAAATGGATACGCATATCACGTAACCACTTTGGACTCTGGCCAAGCTCATTCAGGCGTACAGGTAACCCTTCAGCTTTTATCGTGGAGGGCCACATTTGATTTTTTTTTTTTTTGGCAAAAGACTATCTGTGAAACACCAGTTTGAAACCCAACCGAGTCTTGTGTCATGACTTTTTAATTCTGAAGAAAAAAAAACTTCTGTCTGTAATAGAAAGATATTCCCTGCAGCCAAATTGTATCATGGTGATACACTACTTTGGGAGTGCGTCGGCTTTACTAGCCTTCTTTAGGCTGTGTTACCACGTGACAAGAAGTAAAAATAGCATCACAACGTAAACAAAGGGTAACGTAATAGGTGACATAAATGTTCTTTATAAATATTACAAGTAACAAAATTTTCTAGAATGTTGATTGGTTGATAGTACTCTGGACATGTAGACTCGGGATATAGTTCCCCAGCATGTACATTATGTCAGCAGGTGGCCTAGATTGTCATGTGTTCCTGCGGCTGCAGGGGCACGTGACAATCTATGCCTCCTGCAGATATGATGTGCATGCTGGGGAACTTATCTCGATTCTAGATGTCCAGAATCCATATCTCTTTCTGAGAAGGGCCCAGTTTACATCCTCGGTGAATGAAGCAGTCTTCTGAGTTGTCTTTGGTAGGATATTGAGTCTGACATCTTCCACCGTCTGGACAGCCGGAGTCATGAATATGACGCTGGTTCAGGACATGACCGTGCACGCCATAGGCTCAATATTGACTTTTAAAAACAGAACCTAAAACAGCATTACTGTGGTTATGGCAGGATACTGCACTACACGGATGCTGAAGTTTTAGGCTCCAGGTCTCCAGTAACTGTATCCGGTTGGATGTCAGTATATATCGCAAAGTGGCATGTCTGTTCATGTTCAGTTTCATTGCTTGCTTAGACGCTAATCCTTATGCACACTTTCTCACCATACAGTAATTTAAACTGACAGTATCAATTACTGATTAGCACCACAGTATCCTAGCCTATGTTTTATAATAGGAAGACTCTTTGACGTCAACAAGGACGTGACTGGTGTAATGAGACGGAGATTACTTTCCAGTGTTGTTGGTTTTAGTGCAACAATTGATTCTGCTTGAGAAGGTATTGTTATTATTGCGTCGTTGCTTATTTTGTCCGCATTAACAATTAAAATAAGCAAAACAATGAGCAGTATCAAACGCACAGCCGAACTTCCTGGTTGTTCTTTTCGGAAACAGTTTAGTGTCTTTTTTTGTCACAAGAACAGTATTAGATCTAATAGCCACACCTGATTTAAGGCGTTCAGATGAAACCGTGCAAGTAATACTTGTAGAACCAAAAAGGTTAAAGTGGGACAGGTTCAGAACAATGTAAGAGTCATTGTGTGGTTTTAAAGTTTTTTGGGCTGGCTTCCAAGTTCGCTTCAGCGTCACTTGTAAATGTTAGGCAGGTTGGCGTAGGTTGCACATGCTAGAGGCGTAATTTCTCATTGGCAGCAGGGGCTCATAAGAGTCTATGCCTCTTGCTGGTAGGTGTGGATGTCATTGTATAACCCTTATCATTCGGAATACACCAGTGTGTGAAATAAGTTTGAATAAAATAGTTCAAGGGTAGTGCCAGAATAGCTTGGCGCCTCTAAGCGCCAAGCTATTCTGGCACTACCCTTGAACTAAAGCCATTGTTCTATATCTTTATCTCAAAGTACTACAATGTAGCTTGCATATGGCAGTGTACAAATTTGAAGCTTTTAGCCTCAGTATGATATGGATTAATCAAACACGCCATAGATTGTCCAAACTAATACACGTATGTTCAATTCATTTCAAAAACTTTATTGTGTCAGTCTAGCCGACAAATTTTTTTTCGTTGGGATCACATGCGCGCGTACGGTTTTAGCCACATTATGAGAAATGGTAAAAAAAAACAACAACAACAAAAACAACACCAATGCGACATCTGAGGTGCAAGTTCCTCGACGGCGTCAACAAGGAGAGAGAGAGAGAGATACGCTAGTTAACACACTCTTCATTTAGGAGACGGATGGCCCAGGGTACTGTGCAGTTATAATTGGCATTGCCGTTCCCCAGTAGCAAAACGTCTTTGGGCACCTGACGGGCGCTATGGGCCCGCACACACCCGTGGGACCGCTGTGGCTGTCGTGGGCCCGAGAAGCTTTGCTTACCGGTGAATGCAACATAATAAAGATTATCACATTATGCAAAATAAATTACATGCCTGCATGCTTGTGATACGGAGGTCAGTTGTTAAAGAGAAGTCATTTATTTCTTCATCTAGTTCTAAAATAATAACAGAATTCACACACACACACACACACACACACACACACACACACACACACACACACACACACACACACACACACACACACACACACACACCAGTATTACCATTGTCGTAAATAGTCAGTAGTGTTTGGATCATGTGTGAAGGATATTAAGGACTGCCCCTTTAACTGTTGTGCCTGCTACAATGACCACCAGTGCTTTGCTTGTACCCACCGCCTAATAGGGTACACATGTGTTTATGTTCATGGTATTGCTGGGTTTTGTCGCCCGCTTATAAAACGGCAGCACTGTAGCGAGGACACGCCAGGAACCGGAGTTCAGTCACAGCTTGCAGTAACAAGTTGTAGGATAGGAAACATTTAGTCCTGTTGAAGGAGTGTTGCCTTGTCCTGAAAAGTCGCAATCGGCTTTTATTGAATGATTGGCGTTTACAATTGAACTGTCCTGATTGCGAGATGGCAGTGACGATTTTGTGATGTGAATCATAGTGTTGGACTCTTCACCGTTGGGGCATTTTTAAAGCAAATGACATTTAGGGTTGGACTTCCTGAATTTTGACACATCCTACTACATGCTTGAGCTTCTCGATTATTAGTTGATACATAACAGATTTAGAGAACTAGTCCATAGCAAACGGTAGACATGGGCGTTTTGTGGGGGCTTCTCGATTTCGTTGGCGACTGCCTGAATAAGCTGTTTCATTTCTTCATCAACTATCATCTTGGCAGACTGGTGGGACTGGGTGCACCCAATTCCACTAGAAGGCTCTATGGCAGACAGGTTTGTTTGTTTGATGGATTGATTGATTGATTGTCTGTGTGTGAGCACACGTGCTACATCAGCATGTGTTGTTATATGAGTCTGTTAGTATGATCTTGCTTTTTTGTGCCGAGGATCGAGCATTCTCTCTCAATCTCTCTTTCTCACTACACGCATTGCCGATTTTTTTCTTTGGTCTTTTGCAATGATATTCTGAGAAGTACTTGAGATTCGTTCGGTCTTGTCCGGTTACAGGTCGAGACCTTGGCCAGGGTCACCTTCTGATGGACACCCAGATAGTTGTGTCCTATGTGTCCCGCTCACCCCAGGGGACATAACCGTAAATTAAGAGGTGGGGGGGGGGGGGGGGGGGGTGGGGGGGGGGTAAACTCTCTTGGTGCCTCAGATCGCGGTGACGAGGTAATAACTTGTGTTCTGATCTGTCATTTTAGACCTTACGGCCTAGAGGCGTAAGCGCCAGTTTCACAGACCACACACATTCGTTCAGCCCTATATAAAGTTTGTATGGTTTTACTCTTGCAGTTCAATAGCGCTCTTTTCCTGTTTGAGCCCCCACCCGGGTCTGCCCTGGGGGACTTGGGTGGGGTTAGGTACTTTTTAGTTCCCAGGGTCACCCTGGTCAGCCCCACAGGGTGGGTTTTCCTCTCTTTTCTGGGGCATGTGTTTCTGTGTACCCGAGGTCCATTCACCTGTATTTGCCTTTTTAAAAATCTCCCTACTGTCTGCACTGCCTCTTAATATTGGATGTGTGTTGCTAAATGGTCTTAGCTTTATTTAGGCCCCATGTGTTAGGTTTATTTAACGTATTTGACTGGCTGGCGAGATACATTCAATGTTCTGTTTAGTTTTTTTTTCACAAGCAGTGCAGGCACGTCCTGAGAAAGCCTTGTTGCTGTCGGGACGTTAAGCAATGTACAATCAATCAATCAATCTTTTCCTGTTTGACACTGGCAAATTATGGGGCTTGAGCAAGTAGTATAGATCATCATGCACCCCCGCATTTCCCAAGGGCTCGCGACAATCTCACCTGTGCCTCGTGTAGAAGAATGATGTTTATTGTGCACGGCTTTTGACCTAACTTGCAGACCAGCACACGCAGTTCATTGTGTCAGTCAGTCTTATTTATTATTTGTACACGCATGGTCGGTAGCTGGTTAGTCCTTTGGCTGTCGGTAGCGCTTCCTGCAGGAATCATCGCGACAATAAGCGCTACCGACAGACAAAGGGTTAGTATATTTGAACAGTCTTATACTTGCACGATGCTCACAGAAACTTATTTATTCTTACATTGAACGAATATGTATGCGCGCACCAGAAGCATTGCATTCTACCTAAGCAGGATGTGTTATGGAGTCAGAGGGAAGTGCGTGTATTTGGAAAGCGTTTGACGCCGTGTCCGGATTCACAACGACGAGCGTGTCGTTTCTCAAATGTCATCGCATCCTGCATTCCATTCATAGACTATCATGAGCGTTTCCGTTATGGGGTTAACGATTTATTTATTTATTTATTATTATTATTATTTTTTTTTGGGGGGGTGAGGCGGGGGGGGGGGGGGGGGGGGGGGGGCTGGAACAGATTTGATGAGACCCATAGTAACAAGTCTGGAGGGGTCCGCGAATCATCGTTGTTTCAGCGGGACGCCCTACAGTATGCTCCCAAACGTGATCAGCTACATACATTTATTGCACTATAATTTGCTTCCCATTTGTATTCTGACCCCCCTCGTTTTAGTGCACGTTTCCTATAGTGGCTGTGTGCTTAGAGCGGACAATTAATATCTTAGTATTCTTCCAGCATATTTGGACACGTATCAGACCTGCGTACTTGTGTGCTGATCTGTGATTTTGGACCTTACGGCTAAGAGCCGTAAGGTCCAAAATCACAGTTCAGCGCACATTTCAGTTGTCTTCTTAATTTTACAGAGGATTCTGCCGATTTGTAAAGAAATATTTTTTTGTCATTTCCACTGAATTTCAAGCCAGTAGTGAGTTTAATGGCAACGCGTACCAAACGTGTCAAGCTCATGCCAAGCAATTGTCGGAGATGAACAGATTAGCTTTATACACTGATAATCATCCGTGTGAGACTAGATGCTGTTCGGATCAGTATCTGTGCATACCTCGGCCTGAGTGATTAACTCATTGGAGACGCGCCGCCTCCGGATACGCGGCATAAGCCGCGTAACCGGAGGCGGCACGTCTCGAATGAGTTAACCACTCAGGCTGAGGTAGCGCTTATTTTCGCGATGATTCCTGAATCCGCTACCGACAGCCCGTTGGTGAACACAACAAGCTGCCAGCATAGCAGTTAGCTTCGCAACAGTGGAAGTGACAACCAGACATTTCATTGTAACGCGGCCATACTATCACGTTTGTCAAAAGTACACGTAACTCGACAGTTACTTGTGTGGCTTATAACGATAACCGACGATTTAATAAGGGAGGAGGAGAGGGTGGTGGTGGGTGGTTACCGTGTTAATCTTGTTTATTAACCCATTTTCTGCTGGTAACGGTTCTAGTCGAGGTGATTCCTGCAGGATCAACTCGACAAAAATCGCTACCGACAGCCACAGGGTTAAACCCTTTTTAACCATCCAGTCTGCCAGCTACACAAAACAGCCAATCTCACTAGACCATACTGCTATTACAAGAGGCCAGTGGTCTCTCCCGAGATGACACTTCGTGAAAACAATGTAAGATGATAAGTAGACGTTTTGTGAAATTAAAATGAGCGTATTTTTCAGTAGTATAGTATAGGTGTTAACTATGGTGGCTCAGAAAAGGCCGAATACATCAGCATTAAAAAAAATGTCGGGTCACGACAGTCCTGTGAGACTTCAGTCTCGTTTTAACCTATTCAGCCCTGACGCACTACAGCAGGAGATGGGTCGACCATGATAATTCAAGGGTAGTGCCAGATTAGCTTGCAGACAGGCGCCAAGTTAAGCTGGCACTACCCTTGAATTATCATGGTCGACCCATCTGCAACTGGTGCATAGTCATTAGATGACGCCTCCAAAATTTGGATAATACGGCCGTCGGGCTAAATGAGTTAAGTCAAACCATAGGATAATTGGTACAATTTTCACCTGCTTCCTAAAGTATCTTGCAGATTCCACTCATTGATTTAGGCCTCCCGGCGAGTCTATTCTTGCGTTTGACCCCCAACGTTTTCTACAACACCTGGTTAATTTGACAAATTGTCCACAATTACCTTGTACACATTTCGCTATCCGTCGCGCTTTTTGGTGAGGTGATTCCTGCAGGAACGCTACGGACAGCTAAACAGGGGCAGTCAAGCCTATACCCCTCACTCGGTGTGACTGCCATCACCGAGAGGTGTTTGGACAAGTCGTCTAAAGGGTAGTGCCTGATTAGCCTGGCATGCCGTCGCCGTCAGCATCTAACACCACAGCCGGTGTCTACAACACCTGTCTAATTTTGTCTGCAATTATCTCCGAGTATGGTGCATACCTCCCACTCAGTGTTACCGCCAACTCCGAAGGATACGTCGACAAGTCAAGCTCAAGTGTAGTGTCTGAATAGCTTGGCGCCTTGAAGGGCGCCAAGCTATTCAGACACTACACTTGAGCTTGACTTGTCGACTTATCTCACGACCTGTACGTCATGGCTGGCGCATGAACTAGTTCTAATGGTGATCTGTTTGGTTATGGAACTCACACGTCTGACTATTAGAAATCGGGAATACGGTTGATGCAGCGTTTGCGCCTTTTCACCGATATGAGTCAATTCAGTGTGTTGGAATACCTTTTGCGTGGCAGCTACATATATACTTGGCATACAAACCTCTATAACTATTTATACACTAATACATTGTTTGTCCGCATAATTTACTGATGCGATGGTGATTGCGTAAATACATTTTCGTCGCGTCACGTTTTTCAAGGTAGTGATGAGTGTTCTCTGGTATGCGGCAATTTTGAAGCTAACGACCTGGAGCCGTTTGGGCCAAAACCACCACAGACCAGACGAAATATATGAGGATGATCATTTCGGTTGGGTCACTGTGCTTTTTAGAGTTACGAGACAAGAAAGACTGTGGTGCTCGCAGTGTTCTTTCTGGTATACGCACAAACCAGAAAGGTGAGGCTGTATTTCTGCTATACGGTTTGTTTGTCAAAACAGGCCGGATGATATTTCGCGTACGTCACCAAGTCATGTCTTTCCACTTTCTATCGCGACGATTCCAGCAGGGATCATCGCGACAGAAAACTCTACCGACAACCAAACGGTTATTTTGGGTTCATACTTCACTGACTTGAGTCAGGCCGCAAGAACTGAGTTTCTTCCAGTCTGGTCCTTTCTTACGCCATTCTTTCTGGCTGTATTGTGATTTTTGGGCATTCGGCCAAACCCAAAGGAGCTTTTGAAGTTTTCGTGACGCACGACGCGGCTGTCAGTAGTCACTGATGTCACGTTCCAGAACTTGTTGACGGCTCTCTCGCCGGTTCTGGATGTGACTGATCTCTGCCAGCACGAGACATCATAATTGTATGATCACCCTGCGGCTGCGACTGCAAAGACTCGTAAGAATCGCTGTGCCGAAGGATTGGCTTGGCAGATAGACCATCCACGGCTGAGGGCTATGCAAGTCACTTACACTTTACATCGGCATTTCCGGTGGTTCCGATCCGTCAGAGGCGAAAGGCATAGATTCCCATACATGCATAGAAAAGCTGGGCTGATACATACTCGCAGGGAGTACAGAGGTAGTGACATGTAGTAGCAGGGACCGGCAGTTGCGGGAACTCATCACGGAGTCGGAATTGTTTAACTGCAGGTTTTCAAACAGAGTACAGACACTTTTCAATATACTCTCGCTAGCTCCAGTCCGACACATACAAGAGGCATAGATTCTCCTGCTGTTTTTTCAGTCATGGGGTCTGTTGCATCAGCGCGATTGGTCCTGTGCCTGCCACTAAGCAAGGTGCCCATATGGCGGAGTACCTTGCTTTAGTGGCAGGCGCAGGACTAAGCTCAGTTATGGAAGTGACCCCTGGTGGAGATCCTCCTCATACGATGCAGTCTTAGGGAGTGGGGACCTTCCCGCAAAAACTTTAAACTTCACTCTCATGTTTGACACACTTGACTCCAATGCTCAAGTTGAGTCCTCCGGTCTACTCTGACTAGACTTGGCCGCGATCAATCGTTTCCTGTGTTCCAAATATAGCCGCCTCAGTCGATTGGCATTCGCCCTGATGGCTGCCTGACTACAGGACTCCAACCCGACACAGGCCCTACCTGGGAACCACCGCTGTGTTGTTATCAGCGCTTTCGCGGTCACTGTGCCCTGTTAAACTGAAATAGTGTAATTACAATCGAAAACTGCCGGTGACAGGCTACACGACGGTCCGTTTGAATGACTAATCTGAATTGTGCGGAGTAGACACAGGGATTGTAGAGTTGAATATTATATCCTTGTGTGAGGAGTGCCTAGCAGTGTGTGCGGTGACTTGACTCTCGCTCAAACCTCGTGCTTCGTGGGCCGTAAATTTCATCATTGCTGTTAGCCGGATCGGCTACACCCTTGAATCTGGATCTTGATAGAATATTGTGTGAAGATTCTAAGAAGCCCAAAGTGATGCCTCAAGAAGACGTGCTAAAGACTAAACCAGGATACGACCGTCGTAATGCCAGAAATGGCTATACCCGCCACTTCCATTCAGACGACGATGCTCGAACGGTTGGTGTCCAACGTCGTTAACCTAACACCTCGGTCTGTGGGAGGAATATGGACTTAATTGTAACCAATCCTTGTCAACAAGAGGCATAGATTTGTCATGAGTCTGTCTTGATACAGGGGCTTATGAGAATCTATGCCTTTTGCAGATGTCGGCCTTTATTGTGTGCCTCCGTGGCTCCGTGTATGAGAACACAGCAGTGTCATTGATCGTGTAAAGCTCTGGGTTGTATCCGGGCTCAAAGGGTACAGTTCGCCAGTGACTAGCCTTTTGAAGGTTTTTACTAGACACCTCGCTATTATGGGTTTTTTTTTTTTTTTTTTTTTTTTTTTGTATTTGTCATGTTGTGTTTCTTTACAAGGGATTTAGCATTAGTCTGAATGCTATTGGTGTGTAACCCCTTCACTCCCAGTGGACGCATATTTTGCTTCTGAAATTGTTGTAATTCAACTCGTAAGAGCTGTGGAAAGGAACATAGGTACTATGTGGTTTCAGCAAAAGGGATAGATCCTCATGAGCCCCTGCAACTTCAAGGGCTCATGAGGATCTATACCTCCTTCAGTTGAGTGGTGTTCAATATTTCTTATCAGTGAAGGGGTTAATGCCAGGCAGGTTACTGCTGGCAGATAAAGAAGATTTCTCTTCATATTAATTATATCTGTAACATGGAGATTCCAAGGTGTATGAGGAGGCTGAGTCTGGTGAGGCTGTCAGAGAATTACAGCAAACTTTCCAATTTGTTTTCATGTGAAAAAAGTTGGAGTATAGCACAATATTTATTTTACACTGTCTTTTACAAAAGTTGCAATAGGAAAGGAAAGTGCTGTTGTAAGATCTGTACATCTTTGTTGTCTTGATAATGTATTCCTGTGTGTTGTCTTGATAATATATTCCTGGGTTCACAGACTGCAATTTGGCTGCTGATCTGATTTAGGTAAGAAACTAACCCTCCTGGGGCCACATGCACAGTGATGTAATACAGAGCTTCAAAAGTAAACACCTACTTTGAAAGTCGTTACTTCACAAGTTTAGCGGCAGGTTGCTTGCTATGCACAGAATAAAACTGGCTCTGTAGTAGTTACTTCTGGAGTAGAGGACCAAGGAAGTTTGATTTGCGGTCAATCATACATTCGCGCATGCGTGCAAGTACATTCTTAGCTGCAGCAGGGTCAGCATCAAGATGCCACAGGTTAGGCTGGCCATAGCATCTTTGATTGTGGTCCCCTCTGCCGCCTGAAAGTGAAGTCGCTGTTTTGCTTTTACTCTTATAATGCTGATCCATTTCCCTCCACTCTCTAAGCCAAGCTCTGATCAACAGACACATCGGCGCACATGAATAAAGATGGACACACGGCGCTTCCCATTATTAGTACACTCTGTGGGCTCATGTAGTGACAGGAAGCCATCTCCTCCTACTCTAACCCACGCTCTGATCCACACACACTGGCACACAGAAATAAAGATGGACACACAGCGATTTCCTCCATTCGTAAGCTCTGTGGTCTGGCATAGTATAACTAATCTGAAGAAGAATAATAGCACGATCAGCGAAATGACGTCACTTCAAGTTTCACATCCTGGTATCATTAGTCCCAAGATGCCATGTTCATAGTGACGACTAGATGTTATATCTTGCTCATCACAGTACTAACATTTGTCATATCAGAGGATCAGCTTTGCAATTTTCTTGCTGATTTTCACGCCTAGAGCTTACAGGTCACAATTTGACCTAATCCTACCCCAGGGCCGGGACAAATAGCAGGCTTATGAAAACACTGTTTATGAAAAATCAAAATGCATGCGAGTATTAATGAGAAGATAGCTTTTGTTGTAAAAGAAAAATTAAAGTTATGTTAGCTGTATTATAAATGACTCTGAAAAAGTGCTGCAGAAAATTGTCTGATTTTCACACCTAGGGCATACAATGGACCTAATCGTACCGACAGCTGAGACAAACTGTAGGCTTATGTAAATACTGTATATGAAAAATCATGCGATTATTAAGAAGATTATTTTTTTTCATAAAAACGATTCAATTGTTTTAAGATTAGCCCATATAATTCATGAAATTAATCCGAAAACGTGAAAATATATATACATTTAAAAATATTTAATTATCATTTTAAAAAGTTCTAGAGGTACAATGCTGGTTAACGAACTCATTTAATATCTCCCTTTTATCTACTCTATATATGCAAAATCTTTAGTAAAAATTAGAGAAATTACGGACTCCAATGTGGATCAACCGGTTTTTTGTGAAACGCCCATTTTCTCTCAAATGAGCATCTTAATTAAAAAAAAAAATAAAGGTCTTGAGATAATTCTTTAGGGACAATATCCTAAAATTTCAAGCTTGTCTGTCCTCAAATGCGGGCTCTAGTCGCTGTCACACACACACACACACACACACACACACACACACACACACACACACACACACACACACACACACACACACACCATCACACACACACACACACACACACACCATCACACACACACACACACACACACACACATACAACACTTTGGCGCCAAAAAGACGTTCTCTAGCAAGGTTTGCGTAGGTAGATGTGACTTCATTTTTATCTTGCTGGCTCATGTGTGAAGCAAAAGTGAGTCTATGTTTTGGGCCGGTGGTCCTCAGTCCATCGTCTGTCCGTCATCCATCCGTCATCCGTCCGTCATAAACTTTAACGTTGGCATTTTCTCGGAGACTATTCAAGCCACATCCTTCAAACGTGGCCCAAGGATACTTTGTGGTAAGACCTTTCTACACATACCAATTTGAGTGACCTCTCACAAAGGTCAAGGTCACAAGGGATCAGGAAATAGGTAAAAAATAGCTATATTTTGACATAATTTATTTTTTTTTTCTCAAATACTATTCACAACTTCAAACCCAAACTTGGTACAAAAATACCTGTTAGTGTTAGTAAGACCTATCTATGCATACTAATTTGGCTGACCCCACAGAAAGGTCAAGGGTCACAAGGGCTCAGGAAATAGGTCCGAAATAACCATATTTTGACAAAAGATGTTTTTTTCTCAAATACTATTCACAACTTTAAACCCAAACTTGCTGCAGAGATACCTGATGGGAAAACCTTTCTATGCACACTAATTTGGTTGATCCCTCATGAGAGCTCAGGAAATAGGTCTAAAATAGCCATATTTTGACAAAAGATGTTTTTTCTCAAATACTATTCACAACTTAAAACCCAAATTTGGTACAGAGATACTTGATGGTAAGACCTATCTATGCCTACTAATTTGGATGACCCCTTATAAAGGTCAAGGATCACAAGAGGCTGGCAAATGTGTGTAAAATGCTGATTTTTGATAAAATTGTAGGTATTCCCAAATGTTTGCAAACTTTTCAACCAAATTCGGTACAAAGATAGTTGATGATAAGACCTTCCTATGCATACTAATTTAGTCGACTGATCACAAAAGTCAAGGGTCATGGGTTGACAGATGTGTGAAAAATGCTTACATTTTCAGAAAACATGGATTTTGCTGCTGCAGAAGCCAGCCCTTGTCACAAAGGTCACACAAGGTCTACCGTATTTTCATGCGGTAGACAAAAACACGCTAAAGCAAGCTTCAAATATTAGAAAGCTGAACTGAACGAGCATTGTTTGTGATATGATAACAATAGCACCATGAATTACTGTTCAAAACCACTAAACACATCTATGGTAACAACTGACCTAAGCACGTTTACTCATGGTCTCCAGCTGCAGTAAATTCCGCTTGATTTACTTCCTTGTTGACCCCCACCCGGGTCTGCCCTGTGGGACTTGGGTGGGGTTAACTACTTTTTAGTTCCCAGGGTCACCCTGGTCAGCCCCACAGGCTGGGTTTTCCCCTTTATTCTGGGGCATGTGTTTCTGTCTACCCTTGGTCCATTCATCTGTATTTTTTCCTTTTTTAAACTCTCCCTACTGTCTGCGCTGCCTAGCTCTTGATATTAGATGTGTGTTGCTAAATGGTCTTAGCTTTATTTAGGCCCCATGTCGTAGGTTTATTTAACGTATTGGACCGGCTGGCAATATACATTCAATGTTCTGTTTAGGGTTTTTTTCACTAGCAGTGCAGGCACGTCTTGAGAAAGTCTTGTTGCTGTCGGGATGTTAAGCAATGTACAAATAATAATAATAAACTTCCTCGTTGACTCCCGAAGTAAGTAGACCTCCCGCCATATGCATTAGAAAATGAAGCGTTTACTTTCAAAGTAGCTCATAACTTTGAAAGGAAGGCCTAACAACATTGTTGTGCATGCGGCCCCTAGCTGTTGACAACCATCCCCCTGACGAACCGTACCGTTTGAGCCCAATATACACACTGTGACTGGGAGAAACAGGCAGGTGGAGCCAGATAGGATGGCGGGAGATGCTGTATTCAGTGTATATCGCCGCCTATTGTTGTCAGCGGTAATATGTAATAATAGTGGCTTTTGTTAGATCGCGGCCGTATCAGTTCGGGGGTGGGGGGGGGGGGGGGGGGGTGAGGGAGAGACCATTTCGCTAACATATAGTTTGTTTACGCTTTTCGTCAGGTCATCAACACCAGTGAGACGAGATATCGGCGTCCTGTTTCGCCATTTTTACCTAGTTTTCACAATTAGCTTTGGTGATGGTGTGCATAGATTGTAACGGCTATAAAGATTAACCTTTGACACCATGAACATTACTGGACAATAATAAGTTAGCACCTGCATACGTCATATGAACAATACTGTTCCTTAAGAGACCGTCAAGTGTTGGCATTTAACCCCCCCCCCCCCCCCCACCCCTTTTTTTCTCTCTCTCCCTCTTATCCTCTTCGGCTTCCTAACATCTGTTACTGCCTGAAAGTACAAAATATTGATGCAGGTTGTATCTCTTTACTTATAGAGCCAACTGGCTCAGTATGTTTCGCATAAGTCGCCCCAGTTGATTGATAGTGATAATTCAAGGATAGTGCCTGATAAGCTTGGCACTACCCTTGAACTAATATGACATTCGGTCAGTTTTTTTTTTAAAGGAAAGTTATGAAGATAGACACACATTTATACCAGCGAGAACGCAGCATGCAGTGAGTAATCAGCACCGCGAGGCTGTGTCACAGCACAATCCACAGTGGTTATACCTCCATCGAGGTGACCCTTTACCCGGATCGTGAACACAGTCATTTCTAAACGATTTCTCCTGACGTGTTGCAGTTTGACGGCTGCCCATGTGTATACATGGATCAAAGTGTACACGTTTAGAGCAATGACGAAGCAAAAGGGAAGGAAAGAGACACTGATAGACACGTTGACAATACGCACTCATACTAAATCTCTGGTATTTCATTGCGCGTATCATTTCCCCAGAAATTCCGTGCAAGGTAGTCAGCTTTTTTATAACGACACCTTTATCTTATCTTAAAACTTATCAGTTTGGAATTTCCAGAAATGGACTTTCATCATACATGAAGGCTCGGTTACTCCTTCATATCAAACTAAAAAAAAAAAAAAAAAAAAAAAAACAGCAACAAGGCCAAACATGTTGACAGCCATTCAGCATGTGTTCTTACCAGATGTAAGTTAAGATAGAATTTTCAGCGATAATCGCAACTTTGTTTAAAGGCAAGCTTGAATCCATTTAACCCCACGGCCACTTTTCCCAAAGTTTAGAGGTGTTGCTTAACGGCTGTACCATTTGCAGGAGATTGATCAACTACGATAATTTAAGGGTAGTGCCAGATT
Organism: Semisulcospira habei; assembly: GCA_036245525.1. NCBI lineage: Eukaryota > Metazoa > Mollusca > Gastropoda > Semisulcospiridae > Semisulcospira > Semisulcospira habei. The sequence goes on along the minus strand of BTPG01000002.1, from coordinate 199,890,379 downwards.
AGCTTGGCGCCTTCAGGCGCCAAGCTAATCTAGCGCTACCCTTGAATTATCATGTCCAATCCATCTCCTGTTGCAGGACGACGAGATTAAATAGCTTAAAACATTGGAGGAGCAACGATATGATAGCTACCGTGACGTTTCTTGTTGTTTTTACGACTGGAACTTTCTCCTTAGTGTTACTAGGCGGTGCTTTACTAATCATAGCCTGCACACGAGAAAGGCATTAGAAGGAGATTTTCCCTCTCAGCATTTTTTAATGATTGATTCACTGGTTTTCAATTGCTTTTATTAGGCTTTCGGTTGCACAAATATTGAATTAAACTCTGTGTATGCGACCCGTCCCTGCGGCGTATTGCGCACGCAGAGATAGTTTTCCGTTGCTTCGTTCAAGCGAGAACAGTCTGCGGCGGAGGTCGGTAATAAAATCAAACGACAGGGCGTGTATATTAACAAACGAGTTTTCAAATGATCTATCCGTCATATTTTCTAGGACAAGGAATGCTGGGACACAGGCGTGAAGATGACATAATAGCAATTTGTTACGAGTGGTTTCGTCAGATTTTCTGTACTACTTCCAATTTCAGTTCACGTTTGGCATACTTACTTACTTACTTACTTACGCCTGTCACCCCTACCCGGGTATAGGCCGTCGACGAGAGACCTCCAGCAACTCCTGTCCTGTGCGATTCTACTCCAGGTGGTTCCCAGTCTCTTGATGTCTGCTTGGAGGTCTCGACGCCAGGAGTTTCTCGGCCTACCTCTTTTCCTCTTTCCCTGGGGATTCCATGACAATGCCTGCCTAGTGATACTGGAAGCTGGCTTACTGCGTCCATCTGGCTTCACTGATACCTAGCAGGGAAAGGTTGTACTTTTGCATTTCCGCTGCTATCTGGGCGGCCTTGCCGCTCTGGTACATGGTCTTGACGTTCCATGTGCCCATGGTTGTATCCCTGGATAGAGAGAGGCGGCTCGGTCCTGTGGCTTCCGAAGACTTCCGGCTTTCACCACAGGACGTCATAAGTCTTCTGGTAGAAGAACCTTCCTCCTCCAGGAAAGGAATTACTGTTAGTCTTTTCGTCGGCGTTTTTGTAGCTATTTCCTTTTTTGCAGGGTGGGGAAGCTACCCCCACGCCCAACCCCCTTACTAGGAGGACCAGGGGTTTTCTGTCGGAGTCACCTTCCCTTAGACCATGTTGGTTCACGGCACCTTATTTCATTCGGTGCACCCCTCTCACGAGGGACCCCCTATCCACCACCCAGGGGACGCGCCTCAACGCCATATGGTCCCAGCGCGAGGACTTTTGGCATACCCAGACTCTTTATGTTTTGTGCATATGTGTACATTTATTCCACATCCTCAATAATCCAGCGGTCGATTGACAAATCAAAACATCGGGTAGAGGTCACTGCAGACGGTTCGAACTTGATCACCCTCCAAGTTCAGGGTCATTGCACCGTCGACCTATATGGGGCATACAAGTTACACTGTATCTCACACTTTCAACGCCAACTGCAGAAGTTGGCGCCGAAAGTGAGAGACACAGTGAACCGTGTATGCCCCACACTGGTTAACGATGCAGTTATCAGCGAAGCGTAACGCTTCAAGCATTGCCACTTGGCAGACAGCAGCAATATCGTATCAATGGCAATGACCTACAATTCTTGTGTGCTTGTCTGTAGCCTTGGACATTACGGCTTAGGCTGTATGGTCCCAAATCACATACCTTCGCACGTAATACTTTTCTCTCGGCGCTGACTTACGTACATCCAAGTTTGGTCATAAAATTTGCGACTGAGAACGTAAACATAAAATTTCACTTTTATTATTTTTAGTATTTCGTTTTATATTGAAGCATCATTGATATAGTGTAGACGTTACTAGCTTGAAACAAAGTCCAAACAGTTTAACTCATTCTACCCCATCACCGAAATCCTTAAATTTTGCCGTTGTCCTCTTAACACTGCATTGCAGTGCAGAACACAGATCGATCATGATAGTTCAAGGGTGATGCCAGAATAGCTTGGCGCCCATAGGCGCCAAGCTATTCTGGCATCACCCTTGAACTATCATGGTCGATCCTTATCTTCCTGTGGTGTGTCTGGGGTAGAATGAGTTAAGTTATTGTAATTATAAAACGCAGCAGACCACTTCATTAATTTATGTCACGCCCACGAATCACTGAATTATGTCATAGTTTTTGTTAAACAGAAACGTTGCACACGTTTTTTTTTAAATCTTTTTTTTTTTTACGCGCGAAATAAACAATAACAGTGCCTATGTATATAATTGTTTTCAATTCGGTATTTACGCACTTAAAGTGGGCAGGTAAATAAATAAACGGCTGGCCACGTTCCAGTTGTGTCGACACTAGAAGTTTACCTCAACGCCAGAATGGAGTCGCTTAAGTGCGAAGTGCGGTGTACCTGTTATCAGACTTTGCCGTTGGTCACCTCCTCGTTCTAATAATGTAATCAGAGGGGTTCGTGCCAGAAAGAGGCATGGGGTTTCATGAGCCCCTACAACTGCAGGGGCTCATGAAACTCTATGCCTCTTGCAGATGGAAGGCGCTGGTTGATGTGAGGTATTCATGAACGACCACGTTCAGGTCGCAGCATTAGCCGCTGACGTAAATCCACAGTGGTCTTGAAGGATTGCCAAACGTTTGCGTCGCTAAATGCTGGACACTTTGTGTGGAGTCACAAATCCTGCCATATCAAAGACCATAATTCTGTGTGGCGCTCGGCTGTATGAATGCGTATGAAAGCCGTTTGACTTCCAGCATCAACTACACGTACAAGAGCTGGATGAACTAACACCCTTTGGCTGTCTGTAGCGCTTTTTGTCGCTATTATTCCTAAAAGAATCATCGCGACAAAAAGCGCTACCGACAACCAAAGGGTTAGGCTCATCAGACACTACGTTTGAGCTTGCACCGCCCAAATCTCTCACGACTTGTATGTAGTGATTGTATGACGTGAACGCTAAATTTGAAAGACAACAGCGACAACAAATTCATTCGAAGCACGAATGTTTGATTTAGCCATGCAAGTCTTTCAGTCACATTCAGTCACGCTTCGAAGAATGAGTTTTCAATTGTAATAATTATTAATGATACTGCCGGAATAGAAACACACACCCTAGCTTATTCTAGCGTGAACAGGAGAGCAACAGAGTGTTTATCTCCGTGGCATGCATGTTACGTGTTGTTGGTTCTTTTGTTGTCGACATTTTAGAGAAGATTTGTGTCGTGCTATGCCCCGCCGCCTTCCCCATGTCAACTTTGACCCGCGAGGGTGTAACAATTTCCACCCCTTCAAACTAGACTAGTTCTGTATAGCATACCGCCATGGCAGGCACCTCGAAACATGCACGGTCTAATGAATATAGTCATAAGGCAGACCTGCGTCGAGTTGACAACATAATATATGTCTGAATATAATTATGATTTGATGCCGCTCTCTTGACATCTTATGCGTCATCCATAAAACATGCAGTGCATACCTGCATGCATATTGTGGCGAATACAAGCGAGCAAAATGTCAGCGATCTGCAGCGCCATTACTTTATGATCCTTTTGTAAGGTGTGTTCGGCAAGGCCATTATTTTGAATGAAAATAACGAGACCTTTGGGATTTTTAGGCGCTTAACTCATTCGAGACATGCCGCTCCGGATACGCGGCATAAGCCGCGTATCCGGAGGCGGCACCTCTCGAATGAGTTATCAGCAGTTACAAAAATGTTCGTTTAATGCTTTGAATGCTGTTCGGTATGGCGCTTTTAGTCACGATGATTCCTGCTGGAATCATCGCGACTACTAAAAGCGCTTCCGACCGCCACAGGCGCTACCGACAACCAAAGGGTTAAGGCAGGTTAAGTTTGTCAGTTCCAGCATGTTGAACAATTAACCATTTCTATTCAGTATTCAGGAATGTTTTACGTTGGGGACGGGAAAATGATGTTATTTAAGTTTTTTAAAACGCTTTTTGAAAGAGGCTTTTTAGTGAGAGTGTGTCTAAAACAGGTTTATAATGGCCCAGGGATATGCCTTTTTAAATATATAAAAGTATGAAGTCGCCAATTTAATATGGTAAACTGATGAGGGTGTGTCTTTTTATCCAGCTTGCTTTATCTCGTGCGCAGTGACTTAGCGTACTTGTTATCAGGTAAAGGGAAAGGCGACCTTAGAATAAAAATAGCCTTGCTCTGAACCACAAGTATTGCATCAGCACTGTGTACATGTGGTTGGAGGGAGAGAGAGACCGCGTAGGCGAGCGTGTGTAATCAAGTCCCCCAGCCAGTTTCGCCACATGCACGAAGCACAGATCCGCTATGACACTCGGGTTCTCGGGCTAACATTCCGCCGCAGAGGGCCTGCCCACAGTCGTGCGCGGGGCCGCTGTGGCTGACATTGGCCCGAGGGCCCTTTCCGTGGGCGTTTCCTAAAGCCTGCGCGGTGGAGCTTTTTGGTGGAGTGCAGTGTGCGCAGTACTGGCCCCACCCTTTAAACCCTTGGTTCGTTTGCCATGGCCTAGCAAGCTGGGACGGTGGCATCGAGGTCCTCGGGTCGTAGGTTTTATATCAGACTGTCCTTGTCTTAGTCTCTGGCTCAAAAGCCTTCCCCGGAGACACGGGGGCTTTGATGTCAGGGGTTTCCTCCCTTAGCCTTTCCGCAGCCAAGCGGCCAAGCCTGCAAGGCAGCAGGGGACTCGTGGAGGGCGGGGTCGTCTATGTCCCGTGCAGATGTGAACATCTGCCCACTGCCCACTAATTACTGGGTATTCTGCAGGGGTTAACGAGAATCTTAAGATAGCTGTCCGGCGGCCTCTTTACGTCTGTTTCTGCCGGGCGGGGAGAAAATCGGAGTTATCCTACAGTTTGAGCGTGTAGTGCTCTGCAGCGCTTGAAGGTTGTATTGATTTTAGCCAGCAGTCGACTGAAACATGACACATAATAGCTGAGGAGGGTAGTGACGCTGAATTCCCCGCAAGTGACATAGATTCTCATACGCCCCCACGGCTGCAGGGGTACATTAGAATCTGTGCTTTTTTGAAGTTGAAAGAGACTGATTGAGGGACTGTGACGAAAGGAAGTCGGTGGCCTTCTAGAGTGAGACAAGGTGATCTGTAGGTCAGACGGTGCTTGCATTCGTTTTATTACGAAGTTATGTAACGCGTTATACAAGAAGTAAACTCAGTTCTTCTGTGTGTAAACATAGCGCTTTTTCATAGTACACACTATTACATGTCGAATCGGTTGTTAGACACTTTTAGAAAAATAAAATGAAACTAAATGCACACACCAAGCATTTAGTATCATAATTGGTGGTTTTTGTGATTGTATTACATTTTCGTGTCATGTTAATTTTAAAAATTCGTTTAACGCGAATGAAGTCAAGAAAAAAGGTTGAATTATGTACTAGGTGTCGATACACCTCATTTTAAAAGCAAGTGCTTTTTGTGTTAATAGTTTCAGTGGGCTCAGTACCTATATGCTGTTCCTATTCACCTTAGAAACGCGGTTTCGTACAGTCGGTAGCGATTTAGCTGTCGTTTCCTTGTACACGCTGACTTTTTTCTAAGATCCTATTTGTCCTCAGTAGGGACATTCCGTCACCATTGAGTACAGCCGTTAACTTAGAGTGTGTTTGCTCGTAAGCTAAAGACCCATGGGCCGATATCAGTCGCAGTTGGCCCGTGCGCGGGACCACTGAGACCGATGTCGGCCCGAGGACCTGTCCTTACTGGGTTATGAGCAAACCTGGGTATCGTTACTCAAGTCCCTTTACACGCTAAGAGGCATATACTCTCACGTGCTACTGCATCAGCAGGGGCTCATGACAATCTAGGCCTCTTGCTCATTGCCACCTGTCACATTTTCGTGTCCGTGTTTGTCAAGCCCGATTGTGACCTTTTATTTGCTCGTTATTTTTTCGGGAGAGCACGTGACTGGTTTGTCATGAGTGAGGTGAGGTGAGGTCCGGCTACCTGTCAATGTCAATGTGTGGCCAGCTTTAGCCAATCGCTATCGGGCTCTTGCCACACCCTTGGTGGTGTTTAGTACGTGACCTCATTTTATGGCACTTTGCCAAGCCTTTGGAGCACTCGCATTTACATCCACGAACTTCCTCTTACGAGGAAATGAGCGACAGCATAGCCAAGATCCTGGCACATATATTATTATAATGAGCCTTCAGCTGCTGCAGGGGTTTATTACAATCTATGTATCTCGCAAAGGACTTTGCTTAAAGTTTTATTGTCTAGCGTACACACTCGCACCCGTATAGAGCGTACAGGCATTTGAATGCAATCGCTGATGAAGTGGAAACTTTGATCGCATGCATTGTAATCTTTCGCCATGTGCCTATTACCGTTTGATACATGTCAGCGCAGTTACTTGCTGTAGTGTTTGCTTTTTTGTCACTAAACTTCTTAATCCTTTAACTCCCAGAACTAAATGATTTCCATTCTGTAGAATGGGGTTCTCTAGTTGTGGGAGGGTTTATCTATTTAACCCCAAGACCGCATTTTCCAAATTTTGGAGTACCAGTTGCAGGACCATGAAAATTAAAGGGTACTGCCAGATTGGCTTGGCGCTTGGTGGTGCCAAGCTAATCTGGCACTACTCTTGAATGATCATGGTTGATCCATTTCCTGCTATAGTGCGTTGGGGCTAAATGGGTTAAAAGGCATTCTCATGATTTTTCTAGTCTAGTCAGAAGATGCTTGCTGTGTCGCTTTATTTCAAACAAATCAGTTTTGTTTTGGTTTTTGCACGAGTTGCATACGCACGCAGAACATGTCACACATTCCAGTACTGCGATTTTTAACAGCAGTATCGCCAAAATCATAATATTTATGTTCACTAACCTACTGCCGGAATGTGCATAATATAAGTTACCTCATTATCCTGACGTAATACGGGCATTACATAATTAATATATAAAAAGAATTCCGTTTCGATATTTCGATGATCCTTTGTTAGTTCTCTTTTGATTAACCCTTTTAGCCCCAATGTCCCATTTCTCAAGTTTTGGAGGTTTGCCTAATGACTATGTACCAGTTGCAGGAGATGGATTGACAATGAAAATTCAATGGTAGTGCCAGATTAGCTTAGCACCTGAAGGCACCAAGCTAATCTGGCACTACCCTTGAATTATCATGGCCAATCCATCTCCTGCGCTAGGGACTCGGGGTTAAATGGGTTAAATTTTTGCAGCAGTGATATGTTTTACCATTGCGTGTCGGTACCGGTGTTTGTCACGATGATTCCTACAGAAATCATCGCGACAAAACTGATACCGACACGCAAAGGGTTAATCAGATCATGTGCAGACGTTGGCTCCGTTAGTATTCAGTGCTGAAACACGAAGACTGGAGCCTACGTACAGGCACGCACTTCTAAAGTTAGTTGCTTTTTTTGTTTGTTTGTGTGTGTGTGTGTGTTCGTTACACCGTCCGATATATACTGCTCTTTCACACGTCTGCGTTTTCCGTTCACCTTGACATTTTCCCCTCCTACTCCTGCACTGCTCTGCCGATGATAGATCTGTCTCCTTTACATTCTTCCTCAACCGGTAGGGGGATGCAGGTAAAGGTAAGTCACTGTTTGCTGTAGAGCAGTAGGACACTTTTTATGGCAATCACTCAAGTCGATCCTCACTATAGAGCACTTCTGCCATGGAGGCAAAGGACATCAAGTCCACTTTTGTAAAAAGCGAGATTTTCACTTTAAGACAATGAAAATCTTGCTTTTTATTAAAATAGACATATTTGTTTGTGAATTTTTACAGGATACCTATCCAACAGGATTAACACGTTGAGCGCTGAGGTCGAAATTCTACACTGGGAGTTGTCTTTTGAAGACTTCACTGTTCTGTAGAAATATCGACCGTAACAGTTGAACATGGTAACTGTCGGGACGAGGCAGACTATCCTGCGGGGGCTCATGAGGGTTTATGTTTCTAGTTATTCCTGTGTTTTTTATGCCTGTTTTGGTTCCATATACATGTGTTTGTTTTTTTCAGGCGAATGTCGGTCAGTGTGTAACAGCGAAGGGATTCAGATTGTAGCCAGAATAGCCTAGAGGTACCAAGATGTTCTTGACTACCATTGAACTATGAAGATCAAGCCATGCCATGTAGTACAGTCAGGACTGCATGGGTTAACGGCTGTACACTCAGTTTTGTCCCGCATCTTAGGCACATACACACAGTACTACGTATACACACACAAATGTGTGTTCTTTCTTGTTTTGTTATTTTATGTTTGTATGCTAGTATGAAGGCCTTTCGAGTTACTGACCTTTTTTGTCCTTAGATCTTATAATTAGACTGTCAGTCTCACTAAAGGATGTCACAAGCTGCAAGACGTATGGTTGTTTCTTGAAATGTGGTACATGTACGTGTATATCATGTAGTCAAGTACTCGTGCAATTTCCGTTGATTTAAGGCGCTTATGGATAGTTGTAAATTCTCGTTTAGTAGGCACTGTTGTATTTAGGCAGGTAATATATTATTAGGTCGTAGTCAAACTTCGCGTCTTTTTCGCTCAATTCAGTGGAAACAGCCTTTTTTTTTTTTCTGTACCGAAAGACACACGTCTGACCTGGGTGCGGCGGAGTTCCCCTGTGTTGCAATGTTGCGTGGTGTACAATGCTGAATATTGACGTGAGGCACAAAAATAAATGAGACGACAAATGTGAAATTGAACGTGCAGACAAAACGGTCGCTTGGGTCGTTTTGTTGCGTGTTCGTTGTTTGATATGACTCAAAGTCATTTTGGCGATCCGAGACATGCAACACAGTGACAAATTATGCCCAGACATCTGAAAGTCTTCCCCAGACGGTGGTTCAGGTCAGGTCAATCTATCGATTCTTTTTCCGCCCCGCTGTCTGATGCAGCAGGCGCAGTTCGAGCTCCGCCGTGCTGTGGTGGGTTACCTCAATATTCAGATCGTTTATATTGTGCTGGACGGAGCTTGGTTGCAGCTTTGCGGCCAGCTTGCGGAGGAGTCGTCATTCCGACGCTCGGCACGTTGCCGTGTTGCGATTGGTCAGGGAGATAATATATTCATGTGGCCTTTGCCGGTAGTATTGTAATCGTATGCAAAACGTGGAGCGAGCCTGTGTTTGTCAACACTGTACAGACGACACACAGTACCGCCGCGTTTCATCATCACTGGGCCGCAGTTGTCACTATTCGCCTGCAAAATCATTGAGAAAAGCTACTGTTACTTACGGATACGAGAAAACGATACGTTAGCAGTGCTGAAGAAGAGCGTATCTGTTTTCATACGGAGGGATATCACCATCAGTCGGTGCCAGACGGCATAACAAATATTCTTCATGGGTTCATGTCAGAGCAACCAGTCACTAGCTCAACAAGCCAAGGCCTTACGATACACAATAACAGACAAAACCGCTATCAAACGGGCAAGTACACTTTCTTGGTATCTCTCACGGTTAAACATAAGTGCTGGTCTGTGATTTTAGACCTTATGGCTTTCAACCCAGACATCTCAGTGAAAGTTTCCATAGAGTATTCAACCAAAAGGTCTAAAATCACAGACCAGCACACATGCGTCAGTGATCTCCAGTTTACTTCTTAATATCGATGCATGAATTTTTTTCCTTTGGGTAGTAATTGTAACTCACACATGTTCTTGTTACGCGTGTATTGTTTTTGCTATTCAGTACAGTACATGTACCAACCGATTTCTTGAGTTTTATGCGGGCCTGGTTCATTTGTTAAAAAGCATGACAGTATTGATTTAATGACATGACATTAAATCAGTTGAGGAGCGTTCTGCAGGGATGCATGTGAGCGTGTGACAAAACGTCATGCGCGTAACAACCAACATATTTTTAGTCAAGAAAACCACACTACAACAGGAAATTTGTGCTTTTTGCGATTCCCCTATAAAGGCATTGTTGTTGGAATGCTTACATTTCTCTCATAGTTTCCTTTTCACCAAAATGGACTAATCTATAGATGATTTTCGTGTGTATGTCAAATAGTATGTCCAGTGTGACAACAAACATTGTTTTCTCTAAAAACTGAGTGACAGAAATATTTTTTATTTCTGTTATCTCATCTTAGGATAATGAATGTTTGAAGATTTTTTGGGGGTAAAAAGTGGTAATCAAAGATTTTTGTTGTTGTTGTTGTAATTTAAATTGACTGAGTATGTCCACAGTAACAACCAACATCGACAGTGAAAGAGAACTTAATTTCAAAAGGAATAAAATATGTTTCATGCTTATATGTCAGAGAACAGGTTATAACATTAATTTTTGTGAGACTGAAACAGTGAAAGAGAATAATCATAGAAGAAAAACTGACTTATTATGATCATATTTATCACCGTCTTCCACCATAACGACCACATTTTCAGAAAGGGCTAGATTTAAGTATATTTGATTATTCTCTGCTAGAAATAATCTATTTGTGCATTCACAAGTCTTTAATTTTATATGCCCACATGCGAGATACATCAAAACTAACCACTGCCTAAAACAAGCCTATTTTTAAGACATCTAAGTTGGTTGTTACTTTGGACATTTCTGTTGGTTGTTACTTTTGGCACAAACGGCCTTTTGTCACAGGGTCATGTACAAAACAGACAGTTTAATAACAATACGTGCTGTTGGAATAGCCAACACAGAAATAAATAAATAAATAACAAACAACCACAATATAATCCTTACTAATCATGACATCGTATTGTACATACAGATGTGCTAAGTTTATGTGGAGGAGGTGTCCGAATATTTGTGTGTAGTGTAGATTTCCATCCGATTTGGTGGTACGTCTCGTGACCGTCACATTGTTTATCACATGCGGAAAACACTAATAATAGTTACGACTTTCTGGAGAGTCATTAACCCTTTTCATCATAATAAACCCAGTGCTTGAAATAAATTTGACCGATAGTTCAAGGGGGGTGCCAAAATACCTTGGCGCCAGAGGCGCCAAGCTATTCTGGCACCACCCTTGAACTAAAACAGTTGATCTATCTCTTAATCTGTAACGTAGCCTTCATAGGACAATAAGCAAATTTTACGAAATCAGCCTCAGGATGTAATGGGTTAAATACATTCCAGTTCTGGTGCATCTGAATACATATTTGTGATTTTGGACCCTACGGCTTAAAACCGCAAGGTCCACAATCATAGACCAACACACAGTAGTCCACTCACTTCCATCTGCAAGACTAATTGTTTCTCATAAACCTTCTGATGCCAAGGACTTTTAAAAGAATCCATCCCCCTTATTTACAATGTTAGAGACTTGCGCTGTTCGGTGCCCCAGACGGAGGGGGTGAGCAGAGTTTAACCCGTTCAGTGCCGAGAAAATGTAAAAACCACCCAACTGCAAGGTATATATCCTCATGATCTACGCAGTTGCGGGGGCTCATGAAGATCTATGCCTCTTTCTAACAGTAACACCACTTTGAATCCATGACTTTGAATTCCTTGGACTTCTATGTTTTTTTGGTTCTTGAATGAACGAAGACAACAAAAACACAGCCTGGCACTGAACAAGTTAAACTTGTGACAGTTTAACCCTTTGGCTGTCGGTAGCGCTTTTTGTCGCGATGATTCCTGCAGGAATCATCGCGACAGAAGGCGCTACAGACAGCCGAAGGGTTAAATCCTGATTCTAAATTTGGATGCGATTAGGTCGGTGTGATAGATTGGAAGCTCTAGAAGACGTAATTATTGTGAAGTGTACGTGGTGACTCATAATTGCGTTTATTTTTAGCCTATTTTAAGTTCATCTATATGAATATAACGGTCTGTGCTGATCTGTAGTTTCGAACCATTCTGTGCGAAGTTGTAAAGTCCAAAATAACACACCAGCGCTTGGTCTGTGTGATGTGGGAAACCAGGAATTGTTTGCCTCCATGATTGTGTTAACTTCATGAGGATGTAATTCGCAGGGAACAAATCATAGCCAAGTCTCAGGCAAAAGACAAAACAAACAAACACCATTTAATACTAACTAATCACACTTGAAATACTGGGTATGTGTGCTGGTCAGAACACTCATTATTATCTGATACATTTTATTAATTTTTTGTGAATTGATACATCGTATTACATTTTGGTGTATTGATACCATGTATTATTTTTGGGTGAATCGACACATTGTATTAATTTTGTGTGAATCAATAAATTGTATTAATTTTGAGTGAATCGACGTATTAATTTTGGGTGAATCTATACACTGTATTAATTTTGGGTGAATTGATTTTCTTGTCGGGTTGAGATTAGTTGCAAGGGGGTGAAGGAAGTTTGAGATTAGTGTTTGAAAAGAGAAGTTTGAAAAGAGACGTTAAAACGGGGAGGAAAAGAGCACAGCTTATTTTTTTATCTTTTGTATCTCGGTGCGTTTGGCAGTCGTATTTTGAGATACAGTCTGAGCATAAAACAGGCGGAACGCACTTCTGATATACGGATAATGCATGTGAGTGTCACGACTGCCAAGAAACAGTGGACATAATTCAGCTGCAAGAGGTAGAGATCCTCATGAGCCTCCGCAATAGCGGGAGCTCATGAGGATCTATACATCTTGCTGAAACCACTTTGTATTCATCTTTCTTTGATGGCTTCGGAGCTTTGGCGTTGATTTGACAGTGTCTTCAAAAACAAAATCTGCGTCCAGTGGCAGTGAAAGAGTCAAGTTTGGATTTCAGGATAGCTTATTTTCATACGTTTTGTAAGGTGTGAAGAAAAAAGAAAAGAAAAAAAAGTTAAATATTTGCACGGACAAGGCATAGTTACTTGCATTTGTTGTTGCTGTTTTTTGTTCACGGAGCTTTTCCCCCTCGCAAACACCGAGTACCCCCCCCCCCCCCCCCTCTCACAGACACAGAGGCTTTTTTCTTGAGAGTGGGTTAACTTGCCTTAATGTAGTAATTTAGTGATGCGATTAATATGTCTATCTAGGCGTAAAACATGAAATAGATGTAGAGCTTATGTTTACATACACAGTACCGGGAACAAGCACAGGATATGTTAGTGCGTTTCTACACCCAACAGGATTTTTGAGTAATTCATCGAACACAACCCATCCAGAGGCAACGATCCTCATTAGGCTCTGCAGCTTGCGGGGGCTCATGAGGACCTATGCCTCTTGCTGAAGTCCTTAAATCCGTGTTCCAAACTCGGAGGGGTGATTCACATGAAGATGTCCATTGTGTTCGGCCACATACATTATTTACATCCGTATTTGAACTTTCGTTGGCAGAGCCACAGGCATGCGATGATCGCTGCGAAAATTGACCAGCTCTGTGACACATAGTAGGAAATAACACTTATCCCACCGTCTTTTGATGTGTACGCGGCTTTATGCGTGGTAATCACCTGAGTACGGTTTGTGTCGCCTGTGTGTGATATGGCGTCAAAAGGTCTTTTTGTGTTCCGCGACCATGCCTGTGGGTGGAGAGGTCACCAAGTCTTCAATAAGATGGTTTATGAGAGACCTCATTTACTGAACAGGATCCTAGTCCCTTCTCACAGTAGTCTTATACGCAATTTCGTACAGCATACTAAATTTGAGATGGTAAATAGGAACATTTATGTTCGCAAAAGGCATAGATTCTCATGAGACCCTGCGACCGCAGGGTCTGATGAGAATCTGTGCTCTTGCAGCTGGACGGATTAACTGTCCTACATACGTCTTGACTTCCGCAGGTTCCTACACTTTGTGTGACATCCTGTAGCACGTAGCACAGTCATTCTTACTTTAAAATCCTTTTGTGAAAATTAAACGGTCAGTCACAGTCAAAATTTCTCGTCAGAAAGCATTCACCATGCCAGCAGAAATACCGGTGGCATCGAATGTATGTACTTTACGGTAGATAGAAACATATTACGGACCCTAGATCGCTGTTAGCATGCAGTGTTGTTGAGCCAGTCGATCCTGCGCCAGGTCTTCGAGTACACGTAATTGTGGCGGAATCGTCAATATTTATAATCGCGTTTTGTCTGGTCTGGTCTTCGTTTATTGACCTCCACCTCACTTAGGACAAAGGTTTAAACTGAGGCGGTTACTGCTGGGAGGCTGGAATATCAGGTGGGTGGGGTGGGGAGTTTTGGGGCTGTTTCTAGATAGGCATCATGTAAAATGTTAACCCTATTTTCAGATGGTGAAGTAAACTGCCCTGACCACTAAAGATAATACCTACCTGTCCTTCTTGTGTCTTGAAAGAAACAAGGACAGTTAGCTGTTTATCTTGCTGTGATTCACTCTGGTAACGTAAACCATGATGCTGTTTGCTGACGTGAGATGTTTGTGGGCAGGTGGAGAACATCCTGAAGCCACTGGAGCTGACGGACGATGACTACCGCAAGGTCACACAGCTCATGCTGGAGAAGATGCAGGAGGGGCTCCGGAAGTCCACCAACGACAAGGCCACCATCAAGATGTTCCCCACATACGTCAGAGCCGTCCCCGATGGCACAGGTCAGTCAGAATTGACGTAGTGATATTGCTGTATGATACTGTCGTGGGTTGAGGATTCTGGTATTGATATTAGTGTGCGGGTCTGTGATTTTGGACCTTACAGCTAGGTTCTAATTACAGAACAACACCCCGACTAAACACGTTACCCGACAGACAAATGGTTCCCATTTAGCCTCAATGCACTACAGCAGGAGATGGATTGACCATGATAATTCAGAGGAAGCGCCAGATTAGCTTGGTGCCTGATGGCGCCAAGCTATTCAGGCACTACCCTTCAATTATCACGGTCAGTCCATCTACTACTACTGGTACATAGTCGTTAGGTGACATCTAACACTTGGGAAATGCGAGCTTGGGGTTAAATGAGTTAATATGCAGGAATCACATCGACCGAACACGCTACAGCCAGCTAAAGGATTAACTCATTAACGCATAAGCCGCGCATCCGAATGCGGCTAGCCGCGAATGAACGGTTAGTATACCGTAGTTAGTGTCGATGTTGTTGTTAATGGGTAGAGCAGCAGTATTCTTTCCCTTCCTTTCCCTTCTTGCGTACACAGTCATGCACATGCGGTCAGCAGAGCTGTTAAAGTAACACATACCACAGCTCGGTCCTAAACAAATGCAGACATTCCATGATCCACATTATGTTGTTTTGCGGATGTGCCGCACGTGCTTTCTCAAGTGGCACTGTAAAGTTGTATGTATTGTTATTGTGGTTGTGTCACAGTGACCTTTGGGTTTCTTTTTCAAGCATCTGGTTCTTTATTTACTTAAGGTTACAGAAATATATATTGTTACAGAAAGACACTTAAAGTACCATTATGCGTAAATTTGAAGACACATTTCAGCATCATTTTTGTTTATTAAGCCTTGTCGACACACCTAATGAACTTTAACAGCAGTTGAGACATGCAGCAAAAGCACACGCGTAATCGTGCTTATTTATTTTGTGCAGCCGTTAGTGTCAGTCTATTTTTTAGCTGTTTCTCATACTGAAAGCGTTGTATTTTAGAACGGAGTGGAGTCATTGTCAAAGTACTTGATATTAAGAAGACGTGTGATGAACTGGATTGTCCTGTGTCTAAATGAACCATATCTAGACCCAATGTGTAGCGTTTCGTAACCATCTATTTATTACAGAAGTGCATCTTTGAACAGTTACGGCGGTAGTGGGCCTTTAACATCTGCTTGAAGCAGTCATAATTGTATCTTGACCAGTTAGAAGTGAAGTATTGAATTTCAGTGTTAACCCTTTGGGTGTCAGTAGTGGATTTTGTCGCGATGATTCCTGTAGGAATCATCGCGACAAATCGCGACAATAACTGCTACTGACCTCTAAAGGGTTAAAAAAAATCAGATTTTAACTTAAACAACAAAATGTTTGTCTGATAGATAATATAGATTTTTACAAACCTTTTTGCTAATTTCCACAGACAGCGTATAGCCACTGCCAGTGAACATGCATACACAGTGGCAGTGACCGATTTGCAATCAGACTGAACATGCATGCGTTGTACTTTGTTTGTGAACGTAAACAGATAGTGGGAAAGGGTGCGGCGGCCTTGTTCTGCATGGAGAAGAGAGACTGATAAAAAGTGCACGCGTTTACTCATATTGTGTCGGACGTGTTTTGGAAAATGGTTGGGGAGGGAGGAGGGAAAATTAGGGGAGGGGGGGGGAGTGTGGGAGGGGGATGGCGGGGTAGAGCAAGACGACCGTTGTATTTGCCCGCGACCGTAGCAGGGTCAGGAAGGCAGGGGAGAGGGTTTAGTCTTTCAGTCTTAGGCTGTCTGCGCTCAACATGTGAGCAAGGTATGTGATGTTGGACCTTACAGCCTGTGAGCGTTAGATCCAAAATCACAGTCCAGTCAGCACCTATTATTTGCTTGGCTAGACACGGATTGGCTTGTCTGGGCTACAAGCTTCTGAGAGCAAATTCGCAGAAAGATTTGATTTTGTGTTTTTGTTAGGGGAAGGGGGGGTGGAGTACGCAACTTAAAATTTACTGTCTACCACATGTGTTTTCCTGATTGTGAACAAGTTGCTTAAGGAGTTAAAATGCAGAGAAATCTTACAATACACGTCATTAAATGCGTGCAGCTAGTCTTGTGATCAGCACAGTCGTACCTGACCTGAACCCATTACAAATTTAGGATTTTAGCAGGAAATACAGGAGTACTGATCTGGAAATGTTGCTGGTGCTGGTGTGCGATGCCCTGTTTCCACCATAGGGGTCCGTTGATAGTAGCTTTGACTAATGCAAATCCACTGCTCCACCGCGTGCGCGCAAGCGCCTATACTAAGCTCAAGACAAAATATTTTGTCTTGCCACGCGGTGGCGCAGTGGATTTGCATTAGTCAAAGCTACTCTCAACGGACCCCTATGGTTTCCACGTGGAGCAAAGTGCATTAACCCGTTCAGTGTCAGTTGAAGCAGATTGTGTTTCTGCAGTCGTCGTTAATCCAGGTCCAACACCAACAAGCCCTAGCTGTTCAAGGAACATGGATTCAAAGTGGTGTCAGCAAGAGGCATAGATCCTCATGAGCCCCCGCAATTGCGGGGGCTCATGAGGATCTAAGCCTCTTGAGGTTGGGGGTGTTTAAATTTTCTTGACTCTGAACGGGTTAAATCAAGTCCAACTAGAACTGGAAATGAATTTCCAGCACCACCATGAATATTCCAAATTCATTTCCACCTAAAGTAATATAATAAAACGGATCTTTACTTATGAAAAGCACACATAGAAAGGAGCTTATGGTGTTGGCTTGTCATTAGGTCAGCAACTGGGCTGCAGTCACACCTCGCATAGACTAACGTCTGTATGTTTACCTGTCCTTCAGTTAAAGCGTTTTTAGCCTGCCTTCTTCGTGACTCTGAAGGTGTGTTGAAGATTTCTTTGGGAGACACAGATTTGTGAGAGGTCAAAGTCCACAGGTACAAGAGATCAAGCGAAGGATCATTTCAAAACGTCTTTGAAAGAGAGCAAACAAGCAGACACAAACAAAAGCAACGTCATTAGCAAGTCAATGAAAGGACAAACAAAAACCTCGTGAAAAATGCTGCTCATGTGACTGGGGACACAGCCCACAGAAAAAAATAAAGTAGAAACTGAATACCGCAATCACCATTAAATCACCCTCGCTTATCCTTTTCTTCCTCCTCCTCATCATCAGTCAAACAAATTAGGTTGAAACTTTGACTCCTGTTGGGCTGTTTATGTTTTACTTTTAGTTGTTTTATATATTAATTATTATCCCATATTTGCGGGTGTACAGATAGACCCATTTGGGGAGTACGCCACAAGTGCACTTCATTAATTTTGAATGGAAGTGTACTTGTG
Source organism: Semisulcospira habei (assembly GCA_036245525.1). NCBI lineage: Eukaryota > Metazoa > Mollusca > Gastropoda > Semisulcospiridae > Semisulcospira > Semisulcospira habei. Next base: position 199,872,566 of record BTPG01000002.1, on the reverse strand, counting down.
GCATACTCACTGGGTCTGTCAAACAGAACGGGATGTTACTGAATCTTTATTTTTGTTAAAAAAAAAAAAAGCTTCATTGTCTTGAATGTCCTTGTCTGTGTGCAACAGAGACTGGTGACTTCCTGGCGCTGGATCTGGGTGGCACCAACTTCCGCGTGCTGCTCATCTCACTGCGTGGGCAGGAGGTCAAGATGGAGAGCAAGATCTTCCTCATCCCCCAGCACATCATGCTGGGCACAGGTGTACAGGTCAGACGCACCTCAATTACCACCTCCACCATCATCATCATTATCATCATCATCAACATTATCATCATCATCATCATCATCATCATCATCATCGATTTGGGCCCAAAGCCGCAATGTTTATGAACTCGCCATTTGTTTTGATTGTTCGTGAATGTATAAATGTTTGGTCTGTGGATTTGTACCTTGCGGTTTAGGACTGTAAGGTCCAAAATCACGGACCAGCAGATCTGGTGGAGGCATGTCTGGAATGAATTAATACCCTTTTATTGCAGAGGTAAATCATGAACACCACCCAACTGCAAGAGTTATAGATCGTCATGAGGATCTATGCCTCTTGCTTGCGCCACTATGTATCCATGTTCCTTGGAGGGCTGGGGATCTTTGCTGATGAATTAGCAATGCCATTGATTTCAAAAACAAAATCTGCGTCCCCTATGTATCCATGTTCCTTGGAGGGCTGGGGATCTTTGCTGATGAATTAGCAATGCCATTGATTTCAAAAACAAAATCTGCGTCCCCTATGTATCCATGTTCCTTGGAGGGCTGGGGATCTTTGCTGATGAATTAGCAATGCCATTGATTTCAAAAACAAAATCTGCGTCCCCTATGTATCCATGTTCTTTGGAGGGCTGGGGATCTTTGCTGATGAATTAGCAATGCCATTGATTTCAAAAACAAAATCTGCGTCCCCTATGTATCCATGTTCCTTGGAGGGCTGGGGATCTTTGCTGATGAATTAGCAATGCCATTGATTTCAAAAACAAAATCTGCGTCCCCTATGTATCCATGTTCCTTGGAGGGCTGGGGATCTTTGCTGATAAATTAGCAATGCCATTGATTTCAAAAACAAAATCTGCGTCCCCTATGTATCCATGTTCCTTGGAGGGCTGGGGATCTTTGCTGATGAATTAGCAATGCCATTGATTTCAAAAACAAAATCTGCGTCCCCTATGTATCCATGTTCTTTGGAGGGCTGGGGATCTTTGCTGATGAATTAGCAATGCCATTGATTTCAAAAACAAAATCTGCGTCCCCTATGTATCCATGTTCCTTGGAGGGCTGGGGATCTTTGCTGATGAATTAGCAATGCCATTGATTTCAAAAACAAAATCTGCGTCCCCTATGTATCCATGTTCCTTGGAGGGCTGGGGATCTTTGCTGATGAATTAGCAATGCCATTGATTTCAAAAACAAAATCTGCGTCCCCTATGTATCCATGTTCTTTGGAGGGCTGGGGATCTTTGCTGATGAATTAGCAATGCCATTGATTTCAAAAACAAAATCTGCGTCCCCTATGTATCCATGTTCTTTGGAGGGCTGGGGATCTTTGCTGATGAATTAGCAATGCCATTGATTTCAAAAACAAAATCTGCGTCCCCTATGTATCCATGTTCCTTGGAGGGCTGGGGATCTTTGCTGATGAATTAGCAATGCCATTGATTTCAAAAACAAAATCTGCGTCCCCTATGTATCCATGTTCCTTGGAGGGCTGGGGATCTTTGCTGATGAATTAGCAATGCCATTGATTTCAAAAACAAAATCTGCGTCCCCTATGTATCCATGTTCCTTGGAGGGCTGGGGATCTTTGCTGATGAATTAGCAATGCCATTGATTTCAAAAACAAAATCTGCGTCCCCTATGTATCCATGTTCTTTGGAGGGCTGGGGATCTTTGCTGATGAATTAGCAATGCCATTGATTTCAAAAACAAAATCTGCGTCCCCTATGTATCCATGTTCTTTGGAGGGCTGGGGATCTTTGCTGATGAATTAGCAATGCCAATGATTTCAAAAACAAAATCTGCGTCCCCTATGTATCCATGTTCTTTGGAGGGCTGGGGATCTTTGCTGATGAATTAGCAATGCCATTGATTTCAAAAACAAAATCTGCGTCCCCTATGTATCCATGTTCCTTGGAGGGCTGGGGATCTTTGCTGATGAATTAGCAATGCCATTGATTTCAAAAACAAAATCTGCGTCCCCTATGTATCCATGTTCCTTGGAGGGCTGGGGATCTTTGCTGATGAATTATCAATGCCATTGATTTCAAAAACAAAATCTGCGTCCCCTATGTATCCATGTTCCTTGGAGGGCTGGGGATCTTTGCTGATGAATTAGCAATGCCATTGATTTCAAAAACAAAATCTGCGTCCACTGGCAGTGAGTAGTTTCATTTCAGGATGTGCAAGAGACAGAACAGGACAGAACACCAAAATAACTGTTGACTTTGCGTTAACCCTTTGGCTGGCAGTAGTGTGTTTGATCAAGGTGATTCCTGTTGGAATCACCTCAACTAGACACGCTACCAACATACAAAGGGTTAGTCTGAAGATCCACATGACCCTAATCAGAATGTTGTGGCATCCAGGATCTAAGCGGCTGCTGGACTAAAACAAGTTTCACTACACCTCTATTTTCAAGTTTTGGGTCTGTCGCATATGAGTAAGGGTACAGGACGGTTATCAGAGGTCAGGTCCAAGTGTTGTGACTCTTCCATGATAATCGTATGTAGGAGTAGCATTTGTATGCATAGGAGTGGTATACAGAATCATAATAATAATAATAAATAGTTCGTATTATAATGCGACAGCTATTATGAACAGTGTATTGTTATCTCAGTATCTACATGCTACTGCAGAGAAAAATACACATGTGCATCTGCCAGGGATTGCACATATCTGTTTATGTGTGTGCTTGTCTGTAATTTTGGACCTCCCAGCTTTAGCCGCAAGGTCTAAACTCACAGATCAGCACATTTTGGTGTTCCTCTGCTGTAGCAGCTCATGCAGCGTTTGCTTCATCATTGTTAGCGGTGCTTGTGAATCTAATGACAGATGATGAAATAATAAGATCAAGCAAGTGCTTAGGACTAAAATTGGATTATGACGCCACCCACTTAGAGACAGGTGGCATTGTTTGATTAGTATCGGTGTGCTCTTGACGTCAGTTGTATACCTACAGTATGCTGTACACGCAAATTGACCATGGTTTCATTCAGTTGGTCTACAGTTTAGTTGTGAATCAATACAGCAGTATGATCCTTTTGGGCTAGTTCGCTTGACTTTGCTAATGCAACTTTGTCTGTGAACAATACAATACAATACAATAATACTTTATTAATCCCTCATGGGGAAATTCACATTTTTGCGACCACAGGTGCTGCTTACATTCACTCACTCGCTCATTCCACAAATTGCTCATTCCACAAATTACAATAACAGAGCTACAAAATAGACAATGACTCGGGACGGGGGAAGCCCGTCGCCAAGGCATCTAATGGCCAGCGCCAGTGGCCTCATCCTGACCCGAAAATCCCTGACAAAAACAGAATACTAAGACAGCCCTATGTCTCCTGAACACACTATTATAATGTTCTTTATTAAGTTCCTACTTGACTAAAGCTAGTACATGAAAAAAACAAGTTAACAACAGAAACAAAATACCCACGTCGATACGGAGATGATCTCCGATCTACGCAACATAAAAGCAACCGTCAAACAGCACCTGGGGGCCCGTCGCCATAGTACAGCGCCGGTGTTTAGAGGGCACCGCTCCGACAAAGTCCGTCAACACTATTATAACACAGAACACCGGCAATGCCATAATTGCCAGGACAAGGCGAATGCTATGCAGCTGCAAGAGACATAAACCCCATGAGCCATCGCAAGGGGCTCATGAGGGTTTGTTTCTTGTGTTCTTCATGCAGATGTCGATCAGTGTGAAGTCGTTTCAGACGTTCAGTTTGTGATCACTGCCAGTGAAGTGGTTAAGGGATTTCCAGACATCTTTGCATGATTGGGCAGTTGAAAAATCTTAAACTGGCTAGTGAATTTGCGATGTAAACTGATGCACAGGCTTGATGACTACATTTCCTTTGCTGGTCTGTGATTTTAAACCCTCTGGCTGGGATCCAAAACTTCCAAAGTCCCAGCGCAAATTTGAATGCTAAGGACATTGCGTTTTATGTTTCTTTTTTTCTTCTTTGGAGTCGCAGTTTTATGGGTGACATTGTCCCTAAACACCTAATGCACAATTCCGTACATAGAGTAGTTAGACGAATTAGTCTAAGAGAACTTGCATATTTGAGTTCATAGATCATGGTAAATTATACCATGTTCACATACACGCAGACGTCATGATATATTGATTAAACATAAACTTGATGTTTTGCTTGCTTTGCATTATTGATCAGCAGTTGAAGAACCTACTTTAGTTACCTTTCTTAGTCTTAAATTTAGAAAATAGAAGAACTCAACATGATTTAATCTTTGCAAGTACAAGCATTTGAAACCAGGTGTTACTCCTACCCCCCCCTCCCCCCCCCCTTCCCCCCGCCCCTCCCCCCGCCCACTAAAAAAGCCCAACATATTTCATCCAGCCAAGAAAGAAAAGAGTAAGACCTTGTCAGAAATCTAAAGTATGTCAAAATTGCAGGTGTTTTGATGAAGTGTTGGTGTTGCAAAATAATGTGTATACTCGGTCAGAATTGAATGGCATGTTTTTTTGTTTTTTTTTAAATTTTATGAACTCTTTGCCTGCTAAGTAATTTTTCTGTATTCTGTATTCTGCAACTCAGTAATTTTGTTAACCCATATCATACTGAGGCTAAAAGCTTCAAATTTGTACACTGCCATATGCAAGCTACATCATAGTACTTACGGATAAGGATATAGACCAATGGCTTTAGTTCAAGGGTGGTGGCAGAAAAGCTTGGCGCCTAGAGGTGCCAAGCTATTCTGGCACCTTGAACTATTTTAGTCAATCTTATTTCACACACTGGTGTATTCCGAATGATAAGGGTTAATTAAGTTCATTTCTGGTGCACAGGCCAAAGTAATAGCTTGTAACAACACATGCAGCACTAAAATAGCCAAGCACACGCACTGCAAGCGAACTTTGGCTGGGCGGATCTCACTGCACATAGTGTTCTTGGGGAATTCATCTCGAGCTAGCTAAAGTTGCCATCTGTAGGCAAAGAGTTAAGTTTTGTTGGTCTTAGGTGTGTAGGGCTTGCAAAAATTGTTTTACCCTTTGAATGTTGGTAGCGGTTTCAGTCGCGATGATTCCTGCAGGAATCATCGCGGAAGCTAAACTGCTACCGACTCACAAAAGGTTAAAACCTTAAAAAATGACAATAGATTTGGCATCAACCATGAACAAATGATAACTACTTTTCATGTTGTTCTTATTACATGTGTCATACTCTCCCTGTGTTTGCAGCTGTTTGACCATATAGCGGACTGTGTTTTCCGCTTTGTCAAGGAGCACAACTTGGCCGGTCGCAAGCTTCCCCTAGGCTTTACCTTCTCCTTCCCCTGCCGACAACATGGACTGGCCCGTGCCACACTTACCACATGGACGAAAGGGTTCAAGTGTGATGGGGTGGAAGGTCATGATATTGTTGCCCTTCTTCATGAAGCCATCGCCAGACGAGGAGTACGTGATTTCACTTTCTTCCATGAAGCCATATACGCTGCAATTATCTCTTTGGCTTGCAATTATCTCTTTGGCTATCGGTAGTGGTTTTGTCGCTATGATTCCAGCAGGAAGAAAAAGAAACATCAATAATTAACAAGAACCCAAAAACGCCATAAACAAATTGCTGCTTTTTTCAGGACTTGCATGTGGAGTGTATGGCTGTGATCAATGACACAGTGGGTGCCCTGATGTCCTGCGCTCACAGCGACAGAGAGTGTGCTGTTGGAATAATCCTAGGTAGGCCATTTTGTCCTCATTTATTTTATGTGTCATTAGCAGAATACTTTTAAACCTGATGAGTATGTGAATGCAATCTGCAACAGGCATACGTTCTCATGAGCCCCTGCAGCCGCAGGGGCTCATGAGAACCTACTTTTGTTGTGGGCAGACTTTTGCCTCACTAACAGTAACATTCTCAGATTGAATGGGTCATAAAGGGTTTAGTTAGGAGTAGTAATTTTGCTTCATATTTCTGCTATGAGTATTTTGATTAATTTGGATAAATTTCTTTGTTGGTCTTGGTCGGATAGGTAAGCGCTTGAAAATGAGCTGCATTTAACCCTTATCATTCGGAATACACCAATGTGTGAAATAAGTTTGACTAAAATAGTTCAAGGGTAGTGCCAGAATAGCTTGGCGCCTCTAGGTGCCAAGCTTTTCTGGCACCACCCTTAAACTAAAGCCATTGGTCTATATACTTATCTGTAAATACTGTAATGTAGCTTGCATATATGGCAGGGTACAAATTTGAAAGCTTTTAGCCTCGGTATGATGTGGGTTAAGTCAGGTTCACAGGTGTGGTTGGGTTGAACAGCTGTTGCAAGTTGCTGCCTGGGTGAATAGTTTGTGATCATGGTGGTACATTTCTTATCGATTTGAAGTTTATGTGGGTGTGGGAGGCAGGCTGGTACAGCTGTTTGTTTTATACGTGTCTAATAATTGGACTCGGCATATATAGGTGCAAATTCCCCTTCCTGTTGTACAGAAGGTCCTCAGGCTGATGTCAGCCACAGTTGGCCCATGCTCAGCTATGCTGACGAGCAAAAGAAATGCAACATTCTAAAAATGTCGCATTTCTTTTGCTCATCAGCGTATATGCGGGCAAACCTCTGAAGATCTTTAGCTCACTGGGTTCTCCCTCACCGCCCCTACAGTCCTGCTCCCAGCCCCACAACCATTGGGAACTTTATCCCCTTTGGCTGTCGGTAGCACTTTAGCCATGATTCCAGTGAAAACCATCGCAACAAACAGTGCTACCGACAGCTAGAGGGTTGATTCAGTATTTAAGATTCGGAATAAATAATAATTATGTTGATAATATTAATAATAATAATAATAAAATGATCATGATAATGATTTTGTAAATCCTGTTCCTAAGAACTCCACCTATCAAAGCAACAGGGTCACAAAGTTGAGTCAGCAAGAAGCATAGATCCTCATGAGCCCACGTAACTGCGGGGGCTCATGCAGATCTGTGTCTCTTTCAGTTGGGCGGTGTCATTTTTCCTCAACATTGAGGGACAAAGCACTTTCTGAGCTGTGATGTTTTATGTTCTTTTTATATTATTTTGACATATTGTATGTTACACTTACAGGTACTGGCAGCAATGCCTGTTACATTGAAGAGCTGAAGAATGTGGAAATGACTGAAGGCGATGAGCCAGGCCCCCCTTATGTAAGTGCATCAAGTTAGCCTGATAACTTCAATTCGATAGATAACTTTTTTCGTCCCGGGTGACTAAAAAAAAAGTTTTAGAATTCTAAAGAATCTGACTACACTGTACTGATTCATGTTGAAAGATCAGAAAACTTGTGTGTTTTCTGTCCCATATTAGTACCATGTTCCCTGACCGTGATAAATTGTGTATTATTCTGTCCATTATGAACTGAGGTGTCAAGGTAGTGTATGAATTTAACCCCTTTGTTGCCATGGAAATGTAACATCAACCCAACTGCAAGAGGCATAGATCTGCATGAGCCCCTGCAGTTATGGGGGCTTATGAGGATCTATGCCTCTTTCTGACACAACTTTATATCCATGTTTTTTTATATGTCTGGGGCTCTTTGATGTTCAATGAACAAAGGTTTTAGAAACACGCTGTGCACCCACTGGCAGTGAAGGCTTTAAAAATGAGGATCTATACCTCTTGCCGTTGGGTGGTGTTCGCTTTTTCTTGCCAGTGAATGGGTTAAATTATTTGTGCATCTGTTTGTGTCCAGATGCTCATCAACACAGAGTGGGGAGCGTTTGGCGACGATGGATGTCTGGATTTTATCACAACAGAGTTTGACAGGCAGGTGGACAAGCATTCCATCAATGCTGGCCGACAGAGGTAACTTGAAAGCTAACTTGGTACAGAAATAACTGATGATATGGCCCTCTTGTGCATATTAAACCTTTGGCTACAAACAGCCAAGGGGTTAACCTCATTGTGGTGCAGTACTGAGTACATTACGGGTTGTTTTGGGTGCTTTTCGTACCATCAGCATTGCTGTGAATGAATCAGTGTTGTGCACAGTCGGTGATTAAAACAAGCGAGTCAAGACATTCTGTTAATGTATATGATAAGATTGGTATTGTTATGTTAATTTGACTCACAGATATTACAAATGGGAGAATTTACAATCTACATTTGGAAGGGTTTTACGTTTTTTGACCTCTGTGAAAAGGTTTAACCCATTCAGCCCTGACACACTACAGCAGGAGATGGGTCGACCATGATAATTCAAGGGTAGTGCCAGAATAGCTTGGCGCCTATCGGCGCCAAGCTAATCTGGCACTACCCTTGAATTATCATGGTCGATCCATCACCTGCAACTGGTGCATAGTCGTTAGATGACGCCTCTAAAACTTGGGAGATCTGTGCGTGGGGCTGAATGAGTTAAGCAAAATGAGCAGATGTGTGAAAAATGACTGACTTGACCAAAACATTTATTTTTAAAAAATTATAAACTCTGGCTAACTGATCAATCAAGCTTGATGTAAAGGTCATTAATAATGAGACCCCCATATGTATGCTGTTTTGGTTGGCCCCCGTCAAGGGTCAGGGGAGGCCCAGAAAGGTATTAAAAAAATGTTCATAATTTATTTGCTCAAAACAGAAAGTGGCAGGTTCTTGGTACTGGTAGTTTCCTTGCCCATGGTGAACGGTGAATTCCTTTTCTGATGAATTTTTCCTTGCAGCCTTGAAGGCTTTGCTATTTTTGCTTTTACTGTTCGTGAAATTCATCTGTATTAGATTAAAATTGTGTGTACAGTAATTGTCTGTGAAATGTGGAATGTTTTTGACCAATATTTTATTTACTGCATACCATACTTTGTTTGCAGGTATGAGAAGTTCATCTCTGGCATGTACATGGGAGAGATTGTTCGTCTGGCTCTAGAGAAGCTGAGGAAAAATGGCCTGCTCTTCAATGGAGAGGGCTCATATCACATGGCCACACGAGGCCGCTTCTACACCAAATATGTGTCTGAAATTGAAGGGTAGGTAGCACAGTTCAACTCTGCCACATTTGGTCTGTTTGGAAATTGAATGTGAGTGACAACGTTCACATATGAACAGGCTTATGGGACTTAACCCATTTAGCCTCAACGCCTTACAGCAGGAGATGGATTGACCATGATAATTCAAGGGTAGTGCCGGATGAGCTTGGCGCCTGAAGGCACCAGTCTCATCCGGCACTACCCTTGAATTATCATGGTCAATCCATCTCCTGCAGCTGTACATAGTCATAAGAAGACACCTCCCAAATTTGCAAAATGTGCCTGTGGGGTTAAATGGGTTAACTGTCAGCCCATTGAGTGTTTGTAACGGGAATCGTAGCGGGGCTAAGATTGATGACTCCAACATTTCACACGACATCTCGTCTGTTTTTGGTGAAGGTAAATAAGTATCTGATTGTTGGCCTGTAAGTGTAGCCTGCCCCGTAAACGTGCAGTTCGTGAAAATAAAATTAACCTACTTAACCGCAGGCTGCATTTCCCAAACTTTAGAGATGTCACTTGACTCTTTGCCTACCAAGTAATTTTTCTGTAGTGTGTACTCTGCAACTACTTTAACCCATATCATACTGAGGGTAAAAGCTTCAAATTTGTACACTGCCATATGCAAGCTACATTATAGTACTTACTTACTTACGCCTGTCACCCCTACCCGGGTATAGGCCGTCGACGAGAGACCTCCAGCAACTCCTGTCCTGTGCTTCTCCTTCGATTCTACTCCAGGTGGTTCCCAGTCTCTTGATGTCTGCTTGGAGGTCTCGACGCCAGGAGTTTCTCGGCCTACCTCTTTTCCTCTTTCCCTGGGGGTTCCATGACAATGTCTGCCTAGTGATACTGGAAGCTGGCTTTCTCAGACTGACCGATCCATCCCCATCTTCTTCGCCCAATTTCATTCTCTGCTGTTATCTGCTCTGTTCTCTCCCAGAGTCTGACATTGCTGATCTTCTCTGGCCAGTGGATTTTCAAAATTCTTCTAAGGCAACTGTTCATGAAGGTCTGTACTCTGTTGACTGTGGTTTTTGTCAATCTCCATGTCTCTGCTCCATATAGGAGAACTGCTTTTACATTGGAGTTGAAAATCCGGACTTTGGTGTGTTGTGACAGCTCTCTGGAACTCCACACTTTTTTCAACTGGAGAAAGGCTGCTCTGGCTTTACCGATTCGTGCTCTGACATCTGCATCAGTGCCGCCTTTTTTGTCTATGATGCTCCCGAGATAGGTGAAGGACTCCACCTCCTCCAACGGGGTGCCAGCAAGCAAGACTGGTTCTTCCCTGGTTGCGTTCAGCCTCATTGCCTTTGTTTTCTGTTTGTGAATTGTGAGGCCCACTTGGGACGAGATGTCAGCAAGCCTCGTGGTCTTGTCCTGCATTTGTTGATGAGTGTGGGACAGTAATGCCAAGTCGTCTGCAAAATCGAGGTCGTCAAGCTGTGTCCACAGTGTCCACTGTATTCCACTTCGTCTGTGCTCTGTGGTCATCTTCATGACCCAGTCTATGGCCAGTAGGAAGAGGAACGGAGACAGCAGACACCCCTGCCTGACACCAGTTCTGACCTGGAGCTCTCTGGTGAACTGCCCTTCGTGGATCACGCGACATGTCATGCCATCATAGCTGCTCTTGATCAGGCGGACGAGCTTTGTGGGTACACCGTAGTGTCGTAGGAGTTTCCACAGAGTCTCTCGGTCCACGCTGTCAAATGCTTTCTCATAATCCACAAAGTTGACGTACAGCGGGGAGCTCCACTCCAGAGACTGTTCCACGATGATGCGGAGAGTGGCGATCTGGTCTGTACATGATCGGTTCTTCCTGAATCCTGCTTGCTGGTCTCTCAGCTGGGGGTCAACGGAGCTCTTCATTCTCTCTAGGATGATCCTGTTGAAGACCTTTCCTGGTACTGACAGCAAGGTGATTCCTCTGTAGTTGGAACACTTGCTGAGGTCGCCTTTCTTGGGAAGCTTGATTAGGTACCCCTCCTTCCAGTCAGCTGGCATCACCTCCTCTTCCCAGATCTTTCCAAACAGTGGGTACAGCATCTCAACTGTTGTCTCTAGGTCTGCTTTCAGAGACTCCGCTGGGATGCCATCTGGCCCTGCTGCTTTGCCATTCTTCAAAAATGCCACTGCTTTTCTGATCTCTTCCCGGCTGGGTCTGTCACAGCTGATGGGTAGGTCGGTCTCTGCCGGCTGGATGTCGGGGGGGTCGGGTGGGCTAGGTCTGTTCAGTAACTCTTCAAAATACTCGGCCCATCTGTCGAGTTGGTCTGCTCTGTCTGCAATAGGCTTGCCTTCTTTGTCTTTTACTGGTCTTTCTGTATGGCCATACTTACCCGACAATCTTCTGGTAATGTCGTAGAGCTGTTTCATGTTGCCGCTGCCTGCTGCCTTTTCTGCCTCTGCTGCCAGGCTGTCTGTGTAGGCCCTCTTGTCTGCCCTGATACTCCTCTTCACCTCGCTGTTGGCTTCCGAGTATTCCCCCTGTGCCCTTACTTTGGCTGCTCTCGTGCGACTGTTGTTGACCGCTGCTTTCTTCTGCTTCCTCGCTTCTATCTTCTTCAAGGTCTGTGCCGACAGCCAGTCCTTGTGGTGGTGTTTCCTGAACCCTACAGTGTCTTTGCAGGTTGAGTTCAGCACCTCTCTAACTGCCTTCCACTGCTGCTCTGTGGTGACCGCCTCCTCTTCATTTACTAGCTCCTGTAGCGCTTGAAACCGGTTGGACAGCACCAGTTTGAACTCTTCTCTAACTCCAGTTTCTCTCAGGAGGCCTACATTATAGCGCTGTCTTCTTGTTGTCTCTGTGCGGCTTTTCTTTAGCTTGAGCTTCATTCTTAAGGTAAGCAGATGGTGGTCTGAGGCGACATCTGCTCCCCTCCTCACTCGAACATCTTGAAGGGATCTTCTAAATTTCTTGCTAATGCAGATATGGTCTATTTGGTTCTCTGTTGTATGGTCAGGTGAGACCCAAGTTGCTTTGTGTATTCTTCTGTGTGGGAAGATGCTGCCTCCAATGACAAGTCGGTTTAGAGCACAAAAGTCTACAAACCTCTCCCCGTTCTCACTCATCTCCGAGCCTAGTCCCTGTCTCCCCATCACCTCTTCGTATCCGGTGTTGTCCTCCCCTATTTTGGCATTAAAATCGCCCATGACGATGGTGATGTCTCGCTCCGCACATTTGTCCACGGCACTCTGGAGTCGGTCGTAGAACTCTTGTTTCTCTTCCTCGTCACTGTCATTGGTGGGCGCATAACACTGGATGACGTTCAGCTTGAGCTTTTTCTTGGTTCTAAACTACATTATAGTACTTACATAAAATAAGGATAATATACCACCCCACCCCCCCCACCCCCCACACTTTGGTACCGGTTTCAGGCCACTTTACAAATTTTAAATACAAGCGATCAAAAATCTCTGTAACTTCAGTAGCTGAACTGGCCCTTCGTCTGTCTTGTACTGTGTTTGTCTTAAATGGCGTAAATCTGTGTCTGTTATGTGAGTGTGCGTGTTGGGTTTCAGTTTGCAGCGCTTTGAGTCGATTTGCCCAAAAAATTGAGAAAAAGCGCCTATATAATAACGGTATTATTATTATTATATTATATATAGACCAATGCCTTTAGTTCAAGGGTGGTGCCAGAATAGCTTGGAGCCTAATAGCACTACCCTTGAACTATTTTAGTCAAACTTATTTCACACACTGGTGTACTCCGAATGATAAGGGTCAAGTTCCCACTGTGAGATGGCCTTAGTTGCCTGCCTAACTAACGAAGTAAGTTTGCTAAGAGTTCATTTATGGATCCGGTGTGCATGCCAAGTAACAGCTTGTAAGGACCCATTCAACACAAAAATAGCACCAAAAAAATAGCACAACACTAAAAACCAAGCACGCACACTGCAAGCTAATCTTTGGCTGGGTGGTTCTGGTTGCAGATAGTGTTTTAGGGGAAGTAATTGCGCGGTGGCTGAAGTTGACATTCGTAGGCAAAGAGCTACCAACTGTGTACTTATTTCCAGGAGATGGGTCACTCAACCATGATAATTCAAGGGTAGTTCCAGATTAGTTTTGCGCCATCAGGCACCAAGCTAATCTGGCTCTACCATTAAATTATCATGGTTAGTCCATCTCCTGCTGTAGTGCATCTGGGCTAATCAGGTTCAGCCCCATAACCCTTAAATAGTTCAAGGGTAGTTCCAGAATAGCTTGGCGCCTCTATGCGCCAAGCTATTCTGGCACCACCCTTGAACTAAAGCCATTGGTCTATATCCTTATCTGTAAATACTATAATGTAGCTTGCAAATGGCAGTGTACAAATTTGAAGCTTTCAGCCTCGGTATGATATTGGTTAAACAGTGCCAGTGATTGCTGGTGCAAGGGAGTTAATTTTTGTTTAAACAAGCTGTGTTTATGTTTTGATGTAGGGATGATGTTGACAGCTTCAAGACAACAAAACAGATTTTTGAGGAGCTGGAGATTGAGAATGTGTCGGAGCAGGACTGCCGTCTTGCCCGCCATGTCTGTGCTCTTGTTTCTCGACGTGCCGCATTCCTTTCTTCCGCTGGTTAGTAGAAAAGACTTGGCATATGTATACTTTTAATTTTGCTGCCGCAAACAGAGCCACAGTGTTACAAGTTGAAACATTACTCCTTTTTGGTTCACATACAATATTGTAAGTGATTTTATGTAATAGGGCAGTAGTCATCTGCCCAGTATCGTCTGTCTGTCCACTGTCACCTGTGGTTAACTTTAACATTGGCATTTCTTGGCGGCTGTTCTGGCAAAACTTTTCTAAACTTATCAGCTTCAGTGAACTCTCTCAAAAGTCAAGGTTAAGAGGGATCTGCAGATACGCTAATTTTTACCCACCCCCCTCCCCACCCCCCCCCCCCCCCCCCCCCACCTCCACCCAACCAAAAAAAAAAAAAAGTTCACAACTTCAAAACTAAACTTGGTACAGATACCTGATGGTAGGAACTTCCTGTGCATGCTAATGTGGATGACACATCGGAAAAGTCACGGGTCAGCAAATGTGTGAAAAATGCCTATTTTTTTGGTGGAATTTTAGATTTTATCAGTGTTTTTGCATGCTTTTCAATCAAATTTTGCACATTGGTAGCTGATGATAAGACCTTTTTATGCATACTAATTTGGTTTACCCCTCACAAAGGTCAGGCATCACGGAAGGTTGACGAAAGTGTGAAAAATATATGCCTTGTGAAGAAACAGATTTCACAGGTACAAAAGATGAAGCCTTTACTTATGATATGACACTTGAATACTTGCGTATTTCAGTGATTTGTTGGAAAGGTCAAGGTAAAAGAAGGTCAGATTTAATTATGTTGATCATTCATGCGTGTGAACATAGATACTCTGCCATTCTTGTTTTTTGGTGTTTGTGTTGTACGTTTTGAGTTGATCTTACAGTACGGCTTAAAAGGATTTATCATTTGTAGGTATAATAATAATAATAAAAATGTATATTTCAATGTATTACTTACGCCTGTCACCCCTCCCAGGGTATAGGCCATCGACGAGAAACCTCCAGCAACTCCTGTCCTATGCTTCTCCTTCGATTTTACTCCAGGTGGTTCCCAATCTCTGATGTCTGGAGGTCTCGATGCCAGGTGTTTCTCGGTCTGCCTCTTTTTTTCTTTCCCTGGGGGTTCCATGACGATGCCTGCCTAGTGATACTGGAAACTGGCATTCTAAGACTGTGACCGATCCATCCCCATCATCTTCACCCAATTTCATTCTCTGCTGTTATTTGCTCTGTTCTCTCCCAGAGTCTGACGTTGCTGATCTTCTCTGGCCAATGGATTTTCAAGATTCTTCTAAGGCAACTGTTTATGAAGATCTGTACTCTGTTGACTGTGGTTTTTGTCAATCTCCAAGTCTCTGCTCCATATAGGAGAACTGCTTTTACGTTTGAGTTGAAAATCCGGACTTTGGTGTGTTGTGACAGCTCTCTGGAACTCCACACTTTTTCAATTGAAGAAAGGCTGCTCTTGCTTTACTGATTCATGCTCTGACATCTGCATCAGTGCCGCCTTTTTTGTCGATGATGCTCCCGAGATAGGTGAAGGACTCTACCTCCTCCAACGGAGTGCCAGCAAGCAAGACTGGTTCTTCCCTGGTTGCGTTCAGCCTCATTGTCTTTGTTTTCTGTTTGTGGATGGTGAGGTCCACTTTGGACGAGATGTCAGCAAGCCTCGTGGTCTTGTCCTGCATTTGTTGATGAGTGTGGGACAGTAAAGCCAAGTCGTCTGCAAAATCGAGGTCGTCCAGCTGTGTCCACTGTATTCCGCTTCTTCTCTGCTCAGTGGTCCTCTTCATGACCCAGTCTGTGGCCAGTAGGAAGAGGAACGGAGACAGCAGACACCCTTGCCTGACGCCGGTTCTGACCTGGAGCTCCCTGGTGAACTGCCCTTCGTGGATCACGCGACATGTCATGCCATCGTAGCTGCTCTTGATCAGGCAGACGAGCTTTGTGGGTACACCATAGTGTCGTAGGAGTTTCCACAAAGTCTCTCGGTCCACGCTGTCAAATGCTTTCTCGTAATCCACAAAGTTGACATACAGTGGGGAGCTCCACTCCAGAGACTGTTCCACGATGATGCGGAGAGTGGCGATCTGATCTGTACATGAACGTTTTTTTCTGAATCCTGCTTGCTGGTCTCTCAGCTGGGGGTCGACGGAGCTCTTCATTCTCTCCAGGATGATCCTGTTGAAGACCTTTCCTGGTACTGACAGCAAGGTGATTCCTCTATAGTTGGGGAAATACCCTCTATAGTTGGAACACTTGCTGAGGTCGCCTTTCTTGGGAAGCTTGATTAGGTACCCCTCCTTCCAGTCAGCCGGCATCACCTCTTCCCAGATCTTTCCAAACAGTGGGTACAGCAGCTCTACTGTTGTCTCTAGGTCTGCTTTTAGAACCTCCACTGGGATGCCATTTGGTCTTGCTGCTTTGCCGTTCTTCAAAAATGCCACTGCTCTTCCGATCTCTTCCCGGCTGGGTCTGTCACAGCTGATGGGTAGGTGTCTGGGGGGTCGGGTGGGGTGGGTCTGTTCAGTAACTCTTTAAAATACTCAGCCCATCTGTCGAGTTGGTCTGCTCTGTCTGCAATAGGCTTGCCTTTTTGTCTTTCTGTATGGCCATACTTGCCTGACAATCTTCTGTTAATGTCATAGAACTGTTTCATGTTGCCGCTGCCTGCTGCCTTTTCCGCCTCTGCTGCCATGCTGACTGTGTAGGCCCTCTTGTCTGCCCTGATACTCTTCACCTCGCAGTTGGCTTCCGAGTATTCCTCCTGTGCCCTTGCTTTGTCTGCTCTCGTGTGACTGTTGTTGACAACTGCTTTCTTCTGCTTCCTCACTTCTATCTTCTTCAAGGTCTGTGCCGACAACCAGTCCTTGTGATGGTGTTTTCTGAACCCTACAGTGTCTTTGCAGGTTGAGTTCAGCGCCTCTCTAACTGCCTTCCACTGCTGCTCTGTGGTGACCACCTCCTCTTCGTTTACTAGCTCCTGTAACGCTTGATACCGGTTGGACAGCACCAGTTTGAACTTTTCTCTCACTCCAGTCTCTCTCAGGAGGCCTACGTTATAGTGCTGTCTTCTTGTTGTCTGTGTGCGGCTTTTCTTTAACTTGAGCTTTATTCTTAAGGGAAGCAGATGGTGGACTGAGGCGACATCTGCTCCCCTCTTCACTCGAACATCTAGAAGGGATCTTCTAAATTTCTTGCTAATTCAGATATGGTCTATTTGGTTCTCTGTAGTATGGTCAGGTGAGACCCAAGTTGCTTTGTGTATTCTTCTGTGTGGGAAGATGCTGCCTCCAATGACAAGTCTGTTTAGAGCACAAAAGTCTTCAAACCTCTCCCCGTTCTCACTCATCTCCCCTAGTCCCTGTCTCCCTATCACCTCTTCATATCCGGTGTTGTCCTCCCCTATTATGATGATGGTGATGTCTCGCTCCGTACATTTGTCCACAGCACTCGGGAGTCAGTTGTAGAATTCTTGTTTCTCTTCCAGGTCACTGTCATTAGTAGGCGCATAACACTGGATGACGTTGAGTTTAATCTTTTCCCTGGTTCTAAAGGCTGCTGTGATAATTCTTGGCCCCAGAGGTTCCCAGCCCATCAGCGCTCTCTGTGCCACTGGTGACAGCATGAGTGCTACACCTTCTGTATGGGGTGCATTCTCCTCTTCATGACCTGAATACAGAATCATCTCCCCACTTAACAGTCTTTTCTGCCCAGACTGCGTCCATCTGGCTTCACTGATACCTAGCAGGGAAAGGTTGTACTTTTGCATTTCCGCTGCTATCTGGGCGGCCTTGCCGCTCTGGTACATGGTCTTGACATTCCATGTGCCCATAATTGTGTCCCTGGATAGAGAGAGGCGGCTCGGTCCTGTGGCTTCCGAAGACTTCCGGCTTTCACCACACGACGTCATAAATCTTCTGGTAGAAGAACCTTCCTCCTCCAGGAAAGGAATTGCTGTTTGTCTATTCATTGGCGTTTCTGTACCTATTTCCTTATTTGCAGGGTGGGGAAGCTACCCCCTTACTAGGAGGACCAGGGGTTTTCTGTCGGGGTCTCCTTCCCTTAGACCATGTTGGTTCACGGCACCTTATTTCATTCGGTGCACCCCTCTCGCGAGGGACCCCATATCCACCACCCAGGGGACGCGCCTCAACGCCATATGGTCCCAGCGCGAGGATTTTAATGTATACTTTCGATAAAAAGCTGTAGGCGCTGTACAAATGACATACTAACATACATACACCTTGCATCCTACAACACATATATATAATATATATATTCACTAACATACACACTCAGGCGACAAGATATACAAATACAAGAAAAATAAAATATAACAAAATGGACACACCATCAACAAATGCTCACACACAAAAAGATATACGTGTACCATAAAACTAATAAAAAAAACTAACGTGACCTTTCCGATAAAGGATACATTAGACAACTCTCACTGACAATGAAATGTTGACAAAAAGAAGAATTATAACCGTGAATGCATGTTTAAACAAATAAATGCGTCTTTAAGACAGCCGGAACTATTGGCTGAATCAAAATGTCTGAGGAACTGTGGGAGTTTATTCCAAACAAATGGTCCTTGGTATGAGAAAGACCTCTCACTAAAAGACTTGGTTCTCACATATATATGCTCCAAATTTTGCTTTCAGTAACTGTTTGATTGTTGGTAGTACTTTTGTTGTAATGAATCCTGCGGGAGTCATTGCAACAAGAAGTGACCAACAGCCAAGGGGTCAGATGTGTGATGGTCTTTGATTTTGAACCGTGCAGCTTCAGTCCCTGACCTCCAAATCACAGACCAGCACACAAATGTGAACAGTTGTAAATGGAATTATTTGTTTTAGGTGTTGCATGTTTGCTGAACAAGATGAAACGCAAGAATGTGACGGTTGGTGTTGACGGGTCTTTGTATCGTTTCCACCCACACTTCCATGATCTCATGGTGGAGAAGCTACGAGTTCTGTCTCCCGGCATTCGGGTGAGTGTTTGATCATCATCAAAACTCCATCATTCGTACCCTAAACTGGCGCCTGGCACTTCCCTTGGATTATCATGGTCGATCCATCTTGTGCTGTAGTGCATCAGGGTTAAATAGGTTAAATTACCAAACTGAGATTTGTTTTGCAAATTTGATAAGGGCTGGTCCATTAATTTGATCTTATTGTGATATAGTTGCAGTCCAAATTGAGCCTGGACAGTCTGGTTGTTTGTTTCTTCAAAAACATTACCGATGACATGACTACCAGGAGTGTCCACTCCTTGCTCAATTCTAGCCTAAGAACCCGTTGTGTAAACACAACCCGGGAGGCACTCGGGGAACCCCCAGAGGGACCGAGAGTTGTCTCCCGCTCCTACTCACCAGCCCTATTCACCTGTGAACTCCAGTCACGCTTCTTAGGCTCACGCGTTCAGACGTGTTGTCTCTAGCCTCTGGACTTAGAAGTTTTTCGACCGGGTCGGTCTGCTTTGCTTGCTTCGTCTTCGCCGGCCTAGGATTCTGCGCGTGCGACGTTGGTCGACTGCAGCTTCGGTCTTGTTCAAGGGTTCCCTCTCTGGCTTGCCGGTCGGGCTGCGGGTGTCATGGAGCTCTCTCCTTCTCGTACCTCTCCGACTGACAGGTAAGGTAGTTAGAGGGCCCTCGGCTGGTTGCCCGGGCGGGGCACAGGCACGAGCAGCTTGCTTTTTGCGTCGCTTCTCCCTCGGTTGGGGTTTTTGGACCTCTGTTTGGTGGCCTGATTAGCTGAAGAATGTTGGCGCCGGTTTTGGCGGGATTTCGCGCCATTACCAGATGCGAGCGGTGAGTCAAGTTACTGTATCTCGGCCACACCTAACGTTTTTCGGCTTTCGGTTTAGACACCCCTCGTTATGACGAAGGCTTGGATACTCACCTGTCCCGGCAGGGTTTGTTTTCCCTCCGCCGTAGTTTTAATTAAATGTTGATGGCAGGTGACCGTACGGTGGTTAATCGGGTGCATAACACCACAGTAGCTTGGGGGCCTAAAGCTTAACGGGGTGATTGGTGGACGCTTGCCGAGTGCCTTCATGTTTTGTGTGTTGCAGTGGCTTACTGATGACATGCACAAAATGCGGAGGCTTCCAGTGGCCGTCGGATAAACATGCAGTCTGTCTCCCCTGCGCTGGGTGTGCGTCCGACCATACGTGTGACGTCTGTGCTACATGGCCGGAACTGCGGTGGTCTAATCTCTGGAACTTTTATAGGAGAGAGCCTTCTACCCTCGCGGGTACCTTGAAGATTTCCGAGACGCCTTCCGCTGTGCCCCCGGCACCGGACGTGCGAGACCAAAGGGATCCGACGCAGATAACGCCACTGAGTAATCAAGGGACTAGTGCAGGGAGTGGGAGTTCGACCGTCAAGACCGCCTCCGTTCGAGAGCGCGCCCGTACACATTTGGTGGAAAGAACCCGCCTCTCCCAAGAGCCTGGTTTGGTGGGACGCTCGTGGCGTCCCTCCTCCACCGTCGTTCCCCACTCGTCTCTGAGGAAGCCGCTGGGATCCCGCTGGAGGTCCCCTGGCCGGCCAGTAACCCGCCTCTCCCAAGAGCCTGGTTCAGAGAGACATCATTGCACTCGTCCGGAGCCTCCTGGTTGGGAAGAACGTAGGTACAGGGGTTCTGCTCGACGTTTCCGCTCTCCTTTGCACGATCGTAGGAGGAACTTCTCGCCTCATCGCTCGTCGCACCGGGACTCACCTCGCCGCAGACGGTTTTCACCTTCTTCGCATCCCCCCTCTCGGTTGGACCCCCGCTCGTCCCGTCCCTCTTCCCAGCGACCGGCCACTTCCCCCCCTCCTCGTACTGACCGCTCCGTTCCATCTCGTCGCAGCCGTTCTCCTCGTCGGGATCCGCCTTCGGCTCGCAGGAGGTCCTCTCCGCATCGTTCAGACTACCGCTCTCCACTGCGGAGGGAGTCTTCGTCCGCTCCGGTTCTCCGACGGGATTCCCGGCCTCGGAGCCCTCGTCGCCCTCTTCGGTCGCCGGTTTCCGGACAGCGGGACTTCGACACCCTCAGTTGGCACCGGAGGATGCTTCGGACTGGTTGCTTGGAGGTCTTAGCCGTTCTTCAGCTTCTCCCTCGTCGGCCTCCAGTGTGTCGGCTTCCGTCAGACAGGTCTCTTCTTCCCGGATGGACACGCGGCTGGCACTGGACGGAGCAGCCAAGCTGATCGCCGCCGCCTTACCGGATGATGTTTGCCCAGCTTCACCTCCTGTGAAGAGGAAGATTTCCGCCTTCGTGGACGCGGATAGGACGGTTAAGAGGTTCAAGTCCCTCCCACAGCCGGCTAGTTTTTTGGATCTGCGGGACGCCTTCTCGTCTCACCTGCATGCGGAGACTCGGAACTCGGACTTCTTCGCGGACGGGAGATGGCCTTCCGCTCTGGACATCGCTTTTCAGCAGGACTGGTACGCCGGCCATTCGCAGTCGTTCCTCTGCCCGCTTCCTCCAGTGGACCCCGCCGCTCTGATGCAAGCCGGAGGGGCTTCTATGTTGAAACGGTCCTTCCCACGGGGACTGGATAGGACGGCGTCGCTGGTCCGGAACACGCTCGCCTGCTCCGGTTTCTTGGACTTGCTGACTCAGGCTTTCATCCGACGTCTCGAGGAAGCTTGGCAACCTGCTTTGTCTCCCCTCCTGGGAGACCTACTACTCATGGCGGAGGCTGGGAACCGCGCTGCTTATCACTCATCGGTCAACGCGATGGCGGCTGCGGCTAACTGCGACCTCATGCGACGAGACGCCGTCCTACAAGCTTGCAGTGGTATGCCGGTCGACCTGAGTACTCAGCTACGTCGGGCCCCTCTGGGAGGGTCTCTGCTCTTCGGGGATACTTGGCAGACGGTGAAGGACTCCAACTCCGACCGTTGGCCTCGCAAGACTGTCAAGCAGCGCTTTCCTCCCGCTCGCACGGCCCTGGGGCGCTCCTTGCGGGCCCGGAAACGTGTCACCGCGGACCCGTCTGCCCCACCACGAGCTGCGCCGCGCCGTCGCCCGTCCTTCCGTCGCCCTGGCCCAGCTAACGCCCCTGCCCCCGCCTGGCCCCGTCCCGCCCGTCGCCCTGGGCGCGGGCGGGCCACCTGACTTGTCCCCATTTCCGCCCCCGCCGACCGTCGTCGGGGCTCCAGTCGGCGGGAGGCTAGCACGATTCAGCGAGGAGTGGCGCTCGCTGTTTCGAGACGAGCCCTGGGTTTTGGACGTAGTCACCAGAGGATTACGGATCTCGTTCCGCTCTCCTCCGCCCTTGCGCTCCATTCCTCTTTGGACAGAGGTTCCGTCCGACGCCCTCAAGGCCGCCGCTCTGCGAGGAGAAGTCGCGGCTCTCCTTTCAAAGGAGGCCACAGAGATAGTGCAGCGTCCGGACTCGCCCGCCTTTTACAGCCGACTGTTTGTGGTCCCCAAACCCGGCGGCAAGTGGCGGCCAGTCATAGATCTGTCGGCGCTGAACGCCTTCATCGCGGCCCCTTCCTTTCGGATGGAGACGACCAGGGCTCTTCGTGCGGCGGTGCAACCCATGGACTACGCGGTCAGTTTAGACCTGTCCGACGCCTACCTACATGTCCCCATGCACGCTTCGGCCAGGAAGTACCTGCGCTTCGCGTTCGAAGGAGTGATTTACCAGTTTCGCGCCCTGCCGTTCGGTCTCAACCTCAGCCCCTGGGCCTTCACCCGCATCATGGATGCTGTAGTGGCCAAGGCGAGACAGTCGTCGTCAAGTCCGACCTCGAATTATCTCGACGACCTTCTTTTGAGAAATCAGGAGGAGACCGCGCTGGCGGCGGACAGGGACGCTCTTTTACAGCTGCTTTACCGGTTGGGTTTCCTGGTCAACACCGGGAAGTCGGACTTCACTCCGGCGCGCCACTTCATCCATTTAGGCATGGAGTTTGTCACGGACCGCAACAGGGTACTTTTGCCAGAGAAACGGATTGTGAAGTTGTCCGCTCTCGCCGCGTTGATAGATCAGCAACAGGCAGCCCCCGCCAGGGTCTGGCTTCAGCTTCTGGGCCTGATCAACGCAGCGGCGGATCTTATCCCCCTCGGGCGTCTCTACTCCCGACCGCTACAACTTCATCTCCTACTGCTCTGGCGTCCCTCCTCGGGCGACTTGACCACGAACGTCCCCGTGTCCCCGTTGGTACGCCCCCACCTTTTACGGTGGACCGACAGAGCCTGGTTGGCTCTGGGGGTCCCCATTTCCTCCCCATCCCCGCACCTCTCCCTGTGTGTCGACGCGAGTCGGGCTGGTTGGGGAGCCCACCTGCTTCCTCAGTTCACCACGACGTCCGGCCTCTGGCCTCCGGAGTTCGCGGACAAACACAGCAACTGGTTGGAACTGCAAGCGGTGTGGCAGGCCATCATCGTTTGGGAAGAGCAGCTCAGACACCAGCATCTTCTCGTCCTTTCGGACAACTCGACAGTGGTAGCGTATATACAGAAGCAGGGAGGAACTCATTCACCCGATCTATGCATGCTACTCTTCCGATTGATGCGATGGTGCGAGGACCGCGATCTGACTCTCAGCGCTCGCCATATTCCCGGTCGCCTGAACGTCTTAGCGGACTCCCTTTCTCGCCAAGGACAGCTCATTCACACGGAATGGACGCTACGCCAGGACATTTTCCGGATGATTTGCTCTCACTGGGAGACCCCGATGGTGGACCTGTTCGCCACGAGGTGGAATCACCAGCTTTCCCTCTTCGTTTCCCCAGTGCCGGATCCCCTGGCTTGGGCGGTCGACGCCTTATCCATTCCCTGGGACGGACTCATAGCGTACGCCTTTCCCCCGACAGTCCTTGTCCCCAAAGTCCTCCTAAAGCTGCGAGGAACCAATGCGATCCTGCTCCTGGTCGCCCCGTTCGCTTGGACTCGTTCCTGGTCCACCGACCTGATCAGCCTCGCCACGCACCCTCCGCTACTGCTCCCCACGCCCTGCACTATGCTCAAGCAGCCACGCCAGGCACTGTTCCACCCCTGTCCGGAACGCTTACTGCTACACGCCTGGAGGTTGTGCGGCAAGCCCTCTCAGCTAGAGGTTTCTCGGGTGCTGCAGTGGAAGCGATCGCTACAGCTCGCAAGCCCTCGACTAGACGTATCTATGAGGGGAAATGGAGGGTACTCTGTACCTGGTGCAGCGACCGTCGTCTCTCCCCCACCGAACTGACAAACCCCCAACTTGCGGACTTCTTCCTCTGGCTCTTCGAAGACCAAGGACTGGCCCCTATTACCATTCGGGGATATCTCTCGATGATTGCCGACACCTACCGGCACCTCGGCCGCGCGGACCCCGGCGCGTGTAAGGACCTGGCAGATCTTATGTCACACTTCGGACTACAAAGGCCTGCCTCTCGCTCTCTTCTGCCCCGCTGGGATTTACCATGGGTTCTTACCTGGCTAAACTCACCACGTTTCGAACCACTACCGTTGGCCAGGCTTGCGGATGTGACGCGGAAGACCTGCTTCCTGCTGGCGCTTGCCACCGCGGCACGAGTAAGTGAGATACACGCTCTATCAGTCCGGCCTACATGCCTGCAATTTCGAGCTGACCACTCGGTCCAACTGGTGACCGACCCTGCCTTCATTGCCAAGACTAGGTCTCCACTGACGGCGCCACAGGTTATCACCTTACGACCGTTACGCGGGAAAGACTTCCCCAGTGAGACCAGGCAACAAGATCCTGTACGAGCCCTCAGAGTGTACTTGCGACGAACCAGAGCCGTCCGGAGGGGACGCTCTCGCCTCTTCCTTCCTTTAAAAACAGGAAGAAACGACATTACGGCACAGACAGTCTCTTCCTGGCTTCGCTGGGTGATTCGCTCAGCATATGTCGATCTCTCCCCTCAGGGAGCGAAGAGCCTAAAGATTCGGGCGCACGAAGTACGGGCCATGGCCACGAGCGTAGCCTTCGACAGGAACTGCGCTGTCAAGGACATCGTGGCTGCGGTGGGCTGGCGATCAGAATCGACTTTCGCCCGCTTCTATCTACGGGATCTGGCAGGGCAGCGAGACAACCTCGCCTTGGTGGGGGACGTCACGGCGGCACAACACTCCCTCCCGGCGCCACAGGCGCCGTAGGTATGCACCTATTAGGGAGTGCAGAGTGTCGGAAGAGAGGAGGGGGCCATGAGCCTAGAGAAAACCATCTGGGGGTGCGGCACCCTCCTCCTGTTCGGCATTCTCCTGGTAGTCATGTCATCGGTAATGTTTTTGAAGAAACAAATTCATTTTTCTTTAAAAGGTATTTTTTCGAAAAATACTTACCGATGACATGACTCGAAGGACCCTCCCACCTGCCCCGCTTGCCGCTGGTGAGCCTAATTTCGTGACTGGAGTTCACAGGTGAATAGGGCTGGTGAGTAGGAGCGGGAGACAACTCTCGGTCCCTCTGGGGGTTCCCCGAGTGCCTCCCGGGTTGTGTTTACACAACGGGTTCTTAGGCTAGAATTGAGCAAGGAGTGGACACTCCTGGTAGTCATGTCATCGGTAAGTATTTTTCGAAAAAATACCTTTTAAAGAAAAATGAATTTTTTTTGGTTTTTTTAAAAAAATAGAATTTTGATGCATGTATAAGGAGTAAAAGATAATAGGTGCAGAGAAAACCCTACACCTAACTCATCTGAGACGTGCTGCCTCCGGATACGAGGCATAAGCCGCGTATCCGGAGGCAGCACGTCTCGAATGATTTAAATGATACTGATGCACACTAGTACTGTTAGTCATATTTTTTGTGATTTTCTTTTTCAGTTCAAGTTGATGCTTTCTCACGACGGAAGTGGCAAAGGAGCTGCGCTAGTGGCCGCAGTGGCCAACCGAATTCGCAAGGAGACCGAGGACCCGAGGGCATGTGAATCCTCATCTGTATAGGAAACAGAGTCCTGACATCAATTCCCTACCCCTGAAAAAACTCCCCAATCCCCAACAGCGTGTGATATAGTCAACAGTCGCTCGTCTGCTATGCCTCTGCCGAACCCTTCGCAGGTCTCCATCTGAGGAGATAGATTCTCATGAGCCCATGTGGCCGCAGGGTCTCATCAAAATCTATGTCTCTTGCAGATGGAAAAGACTGACTGAAAGGGAGACTCGAGGCAGGAGGTTGTATTGCAGATCATTTCACCAGAATCTCATAAGGCTGTGCAGACTAAAACTTTTCTCCTGGGACGGTCTTCACTCGGGAACGTTTAGGGAGCCAGAGTGGCAAAGCTGTGATGCAAGAGTGCAGCCTGACAGCTTTGAGGATGAAAACAAAACAGCAGAAACAGTTAGTGCATCTGTCCTGGTAAAGATCTTGGAAAAGTGCGTCTTTAAGCCTGTTGGCTATTTGTAGCGGAAAATATCACTTAATTTTTGTGAAGAGCACTTGTGGCATTGTCTGCATCGGAAAAGTAACCGCATGCTGGGCCTCTAGATTTGGTTTAGGACTTAGGTCAATGGGTTGCGTCCCTTGGATTGCTAGTTTTGCTTCAGCCAGCTAACATGTTTTATGCGCAAGTGACATACTGTTACCATTATTAGAGGTAGTATTTCAAGCGTTGTAAGAATTTCTTAAATTGCAGATCTTATTGCATTTTAACGGTTACAACAACCGTCGTGCTGTCCATCGGTCCTTAATTACCATAATGAGACTGTTGTCCGTTGATGAAGACAGATGTGCTAACTTTGGACATTAAGATTGTGTACTGGTTGGACCTTGCCACTCTGGAACCGCAAGGTCTGAAACCACCGACCAGCACACATTTCTGGAGCTGTGTCCTGGAGCTTGACTTAACCCTTTAGCTATCAGTACCTTTTTTGTTGCGATGATTCCGGTAGGAATCATCACAAAAACTGCTGCTGACGGCCAGTTAACTCATTCAGCCCGATGGCCGTATTTCCCAAATTTTGGAGGCGTCATCTAATGACCATGAACCTGTTGCAGGAGATGGTTCGACCATGATAATTCAAGGGTATTGCCAAGCTAATCTACCCTTGAATTATCATGGTCGATCCATCTTGTGCTGTCGTGCGTCAGGGCTGAATGGGTTAACCTTGGTATCCACGTGACCACCAGTATTGTAAACAGTGCCAGGTGGCTGCATGCACAAAGGGGTTTAAAAGAGAATTCCCAATGGAGTCTACGTGTGTAGCCAAAAGTCTGCTGCCTCTGGGGGACAGCAATATAACTGTATGAGATTTGGGGGCGTGCTGTTTTGAGGAGCTTCTAGACGAATTGTGCAGTTTGCATTTTACTTGTGTCAAGCACACATGCACTCGGAATGCAAGCAATTTGAATGATCTGAACACACTGGCTATCCCGTCCATCTCCTTCGCACAGTTGTGCGTAGCAGATCAAGGGAAGTAAACAGTGTGTGATTTGAATTGTCAAAATGTTTTTTTTTAGTTACAAATATGAAGTTGATGTTACACTTTGTGCATTGATGTTATTATTTTTTTGTTGTTATGTATTTGTGACAGGGTGGACTAGTAAATGTAGGCTCTGTTGCAAATTAGAAAAGAAGGTTTTTTTTTGAGAGTGTATTGTTGAGACTCTTTAGCGATAAGGGTACTTCCACTCGGTCCCGGCATGAGATTTTACAATTTTTGGATTCGTCCTGTGACAGCCTAGTTTCCACACTGGTTGTCTCTGTCAAGTGAATTGAAGGGGGCGATCAGTTGCTGGAGATGGATCCATCATCCCAGTGAACAAAAGACCCTTTGACTGACGTTGGCCGCAGTGAACCCGCTCACAGCTGTGCACAGCTGTGTGCACAGCTGTGCAGAGTCGGCCAGAGGGTCTTTTGCTGATAATATTTTGTGTAGTGCCTGATTAGCATCTGATAAGTTCAACGGTAGTGTCTAAGTAGCTTGGTGCCTTTTCAGGCGTGGTAGACACCAAGGTTAACAGACGTAGCCTTTGAACTGTCAGGATTTTGTGATTTAAAATTTACCATTATAATTTGGCACTACTCTTGAGCTCGCATGGCTCATCTCTACTGCATGCAGCTGCCACACAATTCGTCAGGGGATGTCTCCCAAGTTTGTGAAACTTCATGCTGGGTTGAAAATGTTACTCACACAGTCTTGTCAACATATCATGTTTTGTGTATATGGATCTGCTTGCGTACTATCAACAACCTATATTCCAGACGCTGTCAACTGTTTCTTGTAAACTTCGGTTACATCATTACGTGTTCTGTCTGCTGACTGAATCCCCAGTGCTAATGTTGCTCTATGTAACTACAAGACAAGGTCGAAAAATGTGTGCTGTTCTGAGATTTTGCACCTTATGGCTGAAAGCCATGAGGTGCAAATTCTCAGACCAAAGCACATGGTAACACTTGCTATCACCACAGCTATTTTGGCCTGACTTTCATGTTTTAAATTTTGATTAGATTCTTGCAATCTTGTCCTGTACACTTTCAGCGCATGTTTGTTTATTGCCCTTGACATCTATTTGCACTAACATTGGGGTGAATATCTATGTATACACTGGGTACCTGTTCTAAAAACTGACTGTGTTTTCTACTTTGTGGTGGCCGAAGATGTTGGAGCCAACCTGTTAACCGCCTTGTGCATGAGACTGCCAGTATTGTGAACAATACGATTGGCTGCATGCATAAGAGGGGCAACCCTTTGGCTGTAGGTAGCACTTTTTTGTCATGGCGATTCCTACAGGAATCACCACAACAATAAATGCTACCAACAGCCAAAGTGGTTATCGGTTATTCTGTGTGTGATTTTTTTTTCCCCCCTCAGAATGTTGCTGTATGTGGGGTGGACAAAAACGTTTTTGCGGTTAATTTTAGTTTTCGGGTCGACTCATAGCCACTCAGGTTATTGGTTTGCATTCCATCGAACACGGGATATGTTGCATCAAGTTAGAACACACTGGGCATGGATTTTGCATCTGGCTTACTGGATCACAAATAAGTGTTGTGCACAGGTCTGTGATTTTTGCCATTTGTGACCTAGCGTGGTAAGATTCAAATTCACTTGAAGACACACTTTATTGTAATGGGGTACGTGTCTTTTTTGGGGCACTTTATACACCTTTAGCATGGCTGTTTGGTGAATCAGTGATGTTCACTGTCATTGATTAACTCGTTCAGACTGACAGCCGTATTTCTCAAATTTTGGAGGCGTCATCTAACGACTATGCGGGAGATGGATTGACCATAATTCAAGGTCGGTGCCAGATTAGCTTGGCGCCGACAGGCGCTAAGCTAATCTGGCACTACCCTTGAATTATCATGGTCGACCCATCTCCTGCTGTAGTGCGTCAGGGCTGAATGGGTTAAAAAGCATGGAGTCGAGACAGTTTGTTAACCCTTTGGCAATCGGTAGCACTTTTTGGTTGCGATGATTCCTTCAGAAATCATTGCGACAAAACAGTGCTATTAACAGCCCAAGGATTAATCTACATTATAAGATTTTTTATTATGTTAATTAACCTATACGTTACCAGTGGAATAATTTGCAATGTACATAAATTGAAAATGTTTTTAACCCATTCAGTCCTGACGCCCTACAGCAGGAGATGGGTCGACCATGATAATTCAAGGGTAGTGCCAGATTAGCGTGGCGCCTGTCGGCGCCAAGCTAATCTGGCACTACCCTTGAATTATCATGGTCGATCCATCTTCTACAACTGGTGCATAGTTCATTAGATGACGCCTCCAAAATTTGGGAAATACGGCCGTCGGGCTGAATGAGTTAAGGAGTTATAAGGAATTAAAATGAAATTCATTAAACTGAAATCAAGTCACTGGTTTTTGGTGCACTGTTTCAGTTCTAAATTGGTTGATTAATTAATTACAGTACGATTAATGGGGGTTTAGGTTTTTGTTTGTTTTTTGCTGTTTATTTATTTTTTATTCAGCAGTTAATCAGTACTGTAACACTTCCAAACATGTGTGTTGTTGTACAAAATCCACAAGCATCCATTTTTTAAAATGTTTTTTTTATACAAGCCTCTAGTATGTCAAATCTGAATGAAAAATCAATTCCCCTTGTCTTTCTCTCATAAGCTACTTTTTATATGTTTGTTTGACGCTTTTTGACAGGTGTGATGCGCAAACTTAACAAAAAAACAGCTGAAATCACAAAGTATTTGTTCCACGATTATCATTAACGTTCTAGCGGCTTTTGCGTACATATGTTCCTGAACGTTCATACATAGAGAATACTCCACATTACTATTATCCATAAAACTCGGTGTCACAGGCGCACAACACTTTTGTACAATATACAGCAGAAACGTGTTTTCAGCCACCACGCTCATTAAAGATCACTTGTCATTAACCCATTTAGCCCCAAGTCCCTACAACAGGAGATGGATTGACCATGATAATTCAAGGGTAGTATCAGATTAGCTCGGCGCCGTCCGGCGCCAAGCTAATCTGGCACTACTCTTGAATTATCATGGTCTATCAATCTCCTGCAACTGGTACATAGTCATTAGGCAACACCTCCAAAATTTAAGAAATGGGACCTTGGGGTTAAAAGGGTTAAGACCATTTAGGTGGCTGTAGCCACCTACATGATGGTCTTTCATGAGAGGTGGCACTGTACTTCTCTTGAGAGGGTACCTGTCTTTTGAGACCACTTTTAATGTGGAAAAACAGGTGTCTGCTCAAAGCGGGTTTGACTGAAATAACCTATGCCTCTTGCACATAGACTTGGATCTATACAATTCAATCTATTAACCCGTTGTCTGTCGGTAGCGTTGATGCCGTGGTTGACGTTTTGCTCATGAAAATTAAAAAAACCCAAAAACCTACGTGTATTTGGAAAATGATAACAGGAAAACAAAATGGACGAGAGTCTCAGAAAAGATGCCTGGGTCTGGCTTGTTATGTCACAAATGCCTGATAGTGCTGTTTGAAATGCTGGTCTATTGTGTGAGGGGAAAAAAAATCATAAAAATTGAAAAAAATCGTCACATGTGTATAAAGTACAATTCGTGTTGTAGGCATGCACTAGACAGCTTTAGTTGCTTGTGTGGGGGTCTCCTTGTCGTGGTAACGATCACACTGGCTGCCTCCCTCGATTGCTGCTCAGCGGAGCGAATCGAGGGAGATAACCAGTGTGGGTAACGATATATGTTTGCGTATTTGTCCACCAAGGCAAGCATAGCTTGCGTTGGTTTTGTGCACTTAGTATGTAGTCGAAGGCAAGCTAAACTTTAGCACTGTGTATATTTTTTTGGGTTTCTAAAGCAGAGATTTCTCGCATGCCGTTTTGGTTTCCTATGTAATTTAACCCAGCTGTGTCATGCAGCCACTGGTACTATCGAAAGACCGGTGGCTGCGTGCAAATCGAATGACATTTGATGATTTTTGTCAGCATAACTGTTATATATCAATATTGACAGATGTAGCGTTTGGTTAACTTATTATGAGCTCTGCTAGTCAGGGTTCCGTGTTTTTATTCCTTTCACCTCCCCCGCCAACTTATCACTCAAGGGCAGTGCCTGATTAGCTTGGCGCCTTCCAAGGCACCAAGCTAATCAGGCACTGCCCTTGAGACGTCACGACTGAACCGTCTCCTGTGACCTGTACATAGTGCTTGGCAGACGAGTCGAATCTGTGCGCCAGTTGACAGTGGAGGTGGAAGGCCCATGGGTGGTTTTCTTGTTGATTGAGGGGTACATGCATTTCTTGCGTTTGTGTGCTGGTCTGTGATTTTGGACCTAGCCTGCGGATCCGTAAGCCCCGAAATCACAGACTGGCGCACTTGAAGGGACTGAGAGATTCACATTTTTTGCAGTGACGCGTAAGAATGATCGTGATTAGGTGTCACAATCACCAACAAAAAACTTAATAGAAAATATGGTTGTGTGTGTTTGTGTGAGCGCGTGTGTTTACAAGTGCAAGTTATGAGAGATGTATATCTAGTTGTAGTGGATGTAAAGCAGAAAAAAAGACGCGAACTATAGCTTGTACCTGTCATGTAATCATTTGCTGTACACCCAGTCTTTTCATTAAAACAGAAAAAAAAAGTGTAGAACTTGATGTTATTTTTCTTGTTGACAATGCATGTATACATTTTGATGCATAGCTGTGATTTGCCATAGTCCTGGAGTCCGAAGGCCTGTTTTTGATGCTGCTAATTTTGTAGACTCGCGAGGATCTTTTGTATAGTTGAATCCTGTACCTTTGCGCAAAGGCTGTCTGGCCAAAGCCGGCCGCAGTGGGCCCGCGCACGACTCTGTGCGGGCCCACTGCGACTGACTTCGGCCAGACAGCATTTTGCGCGCTGGGGCGCTACTGAGGAGAAAAAAACACTTTTTTTTTCAACTGCTTTCTTCCATAGTTCCAAGACATTCACAACACTTCCAGTAGTGCCTCTGAGCACACTCAAGTCAAGATGCCATACTTTTGTTGAAATTTTAGAAGGAAGTACATACAATTACAACACAGTTCTGTGGAGAGAAAAAAAACAGGACATGTCGCAGTTCTAGATACCATGTCACCTTTTTCATGCTGATACATTTGTATCATATTCGTCGGTTTAACCGAAGTGAACATGATCCAACTGTAAGACATAGATCCGCGTGAGCCCCCGCAGTTGCGGGGGCTCATGAGGATCTATGCCTCTCGCTGCCAGCATTTTGTATCCATGTTTCGTGGACGGCTGCCTTGGGCACTTTGGAGTTGAATTAATACAGATTTTAAAAACACTGGGAGGGAAGATTTTCATCACAGACAAGCCTGGCAGGATCACTCAGCTTTCATAGGTGTCGTATGTCTCACCTCGCCTGAGATAGATCGACCAGGTGCCAATGGCCAATCTGCTGTATTTATTGTGTCAGGGTTGTGCCGGTAGTATTATTATGTTGATGATCACGCTGGTTGGGTTTTTTCCTTCTTTTTTTAACTTTTGGACACTGTAAATGTAATGAAGTATTTTCAGAATCACAGTTTGGGGGAGAAAAAAAACAAAACAAAAAACCCCCAAAACAACACTGTGCATTTTCTCGAAGGATCACTCGATTGATTTTCGCGGCAACTAACATGGCAAACAATGGGACATATGGCGTATTTTACATGTACAGGACTGCTTTTTGCAGTAAATACGAAAAGATGACATGACTAGACACAAGCCACGTGTACATTTGTGGAAACGTTATGCCTGTCTTATTAACCCTTTTGGCTGTCGGTAGCGGGCTTTGTCGCGATGATTTCAGCAGACGTGTTACTTCGGTGGTTATTCCCTCGGAGAAAGAAAGAACTGGCCATGTGCTCCAGACTAAAAGTATAGATATAAATTGGAATGCCCAGCAAGAGGCACAGATACTCACGAGCCCCTGCAAGCTCATGGGAAAATTTGCCTCCTGCGTATTTTTGAGTTTCCCGCATACTGCGGACACTGACGTTTAGTCGTCGCAGTCCTTTGCTTGTAAGTTGTCTTCAACTGTGTGCTGGTCTGTGATTTTGAACCGTACGACGTTTACCGTTAGGCGCAAACTCAGAGACTAGCAGGCAAATAACTAGTGTTAGAATTTTGATTAAGAGAGAGCTGAACGCCTATTTAATTCCCACTGAAGGAACACGTACGAAACTTGTCAGCAAGAGGCATAGATCCTCATGAGCCCCCGCAGGCGGCTGGGGCTCATAAGGATCTATGCCTCTTGCAGATGGGAATTTTAGAATGTGAGATGTGTATGTTTTGCTTGTTTGTGTGCGATCATACAGTAATGCAGTCATGAAAGCACACGGTCATCTGTTTTACTTAGAATGCTTTTAAATTCACAGATGTACGGTAATAAAGATTTTGCAAAAACAAGATGTGGGTTTCACGTTTGATCACACACACACACACACACACACACACACACACACACACACACACACACACACACACACACACACAGGCGCACATAAGCCTCACAGTGGGTTACCTACCATTTCATGTGAAAATGGGTTCCCATATTTCTATTTATTCTAGGGCTCTGGAATTGATGCGAATGTTTAGAACTCACCTTATAACTAAGCTCTATAACTTAAAATAGACATTTTCTAGAAACAGAGGCACTAGATGCCGAAAAAATGGGTTTCTGCCAATAAAGTGGGTGGGTGTCTCTCCCACGACTGGCATTACACTCAAAATGGGTGTCTTCACAACAGTAGGCGTCTGTAATAAGGTCAAGTTCATGGAATACTTCTTTTTCACATTAATTTTTTTTTCCCGACCTCCGGAAACTTGAACAAAAAACAAGAAGAAAACATAAATTTTCTGAGTTTTTTTTCCTCGAAAATTACTTTTTATTATTATTCAGTTCTCTCAAACAATACAAATGCCAACAATACAATACAGTGTACTCCGCGTATAACAAGGTGGGATATAACAACAGTCGGATATAGCAATACTTTGGCAAAGCTCCCAGCAGCAGTTTTTCAACGTCAATTACTTCGCTTATAACAAACGTGGGGTAAAACAAGGAAATGTGGGTCCGGCCCCCGGCGATTTGTTATATCCGGAGTTTCTCCCCGAAAATTTTCTGCAAACCTCACCCGCCCCCTCCCTAAATTTTCTTGGGGGGGGAGGGG
This sequence comes from Semisulcospira habei, assembly GCA_036245525.1. Taxonomy (NCBI): domain Eukaryota; kingdom Metazoa; phylum Mollusca; class Gastropoda; family Semisulcospiridae; genus Semisulcospira; species Semisulcospira habei. Next base: position 199,838,250 of record BTPG01000002.1, on the reverse strand, counting down.
GAGGGGGAGGGGGGCAGGCAGGGTCCCCTTCCTAAACCGGGCCACTGCAGTGATGTCAGCAAATTCATAATATTTAGGGAAAACAATGACAATACAACATGGTAGACACACAGGGAGAGGCATAGATTCTCATAATCCCCCGCTATGTAGTGTTGTCGCCTGACATAACCTGGTCTGGATTCACAATGTTATCACTTGCAGAGTCATTGGAATGGCATGTGTCCAGGAGTCGTGACGTGCAAGTCATTGTCATACTTCTTCTGGGGCCAGTTGATTGAGTGAGCTCAGTCCTGCGCCAGCCACTAAACAAGGTGCTCCGCTTTATCGGAGCACCTTGCTTAGTGGCTGACGTAGGACTATGATCACTCATGCATCTCAGTGCGGCTTGTTACCTAGATAAAATACACGGGACTGTCAGAAATACGAGTCCAGGCAAAACGACGCGGGGCTTGTTCAGATAGCATTTCCGTTAAACGTCCTGGTACATCAAAGTGGCACAGTTGCAGTACGGCCGAATTGATCAGTGTTCATGTCGTACTCCATTGGCAATACCTGTCCCTGCGCCCCCTCGCCAATAACCCGCCCGTTGGGGCCGCCGCCGCGGACGTTAAAGTACCATAACGCGTAAATGTGAAGACACATTCCAAACCGTTTGTGTTTGTTATGCGTTGTCCACAAACCTAATGAACTTTAACAGCAGTTGGGACACGCAGCAAAAGCACACGCGTAATCGCACTTATTTATTCTGACCAGCCGTTAGCGTGTCAATCTATTTTTAACTGTTTTTCGCACTGAAAGCGTTGTATTTATAGAACGGAGTAGAGTCATTGTCAGATTACTTGATATCATTACGACGTGTGCTGAACTGGATTGTCCTGTGTCTAAATGAACCATACTGGACCTGTGTGTGTAGCGTTTCGTAACCATCTGTAACAGAAATGTATCTTTGTACAGTTACGGCGGTAGTGGGCCTTTAAGCTGTTTTTATCCCCACGCAAAAATCTCACTGCAGTCTAGAGGGGCAATGGGTTGGCTGTTGAAGGCCTGGAAAAGTCTCCTGCAACTGGGGGCTGGTGCCCAGTGCGCAAAAGGCCATCGGGCCGACGTCGGCCGCCGTTGGCCCGAGCACGGCCATGCGCGGGCCAACAGCGGCTGACGTCGGCCCGATGGCCTTTTGCGCATTTGGTGTCTGCCAAGCGTGAAAAATGCAAAGACATTCCCAATACTGAAGGAAACTTGCTTAAAAAGGGTAAGTATGAAAGTATCAGATTAGATTGCAAGTATTAAATCTCAAAAGAGGTTTTAAAAATGGACTTTGATACAGTTTGATAATTGATAAAACTGCCGACAAACGGTTTCACGAGTCTCAATGTTGTCTTGCCTAAACTATAGTTTCCTGCCCTTCCTTACGGCAATCGATGTGACTGAGCTCACGTAACACAGGTTTCCTACCGCGGCCCCTTGTGCACATTGGCTGAATTCTCTTACGCACAAAGAAGAGTTAGAGCAGAAACGTCTTCAACATTCAAACTTCATAAGTTAACTCACTCGAGACGTGCTTAAGCCGCGTATCCGGAGGCGGCACGTCGCGAATGAGTTAAAGGGACCTGCTTCAGGTAATACTAATGGGTAATAGATCGCATCATCTTATTTGTAAACTTTCTTAGAATGTCTTATATCTACACAAGACAGGGTTACAGTTCGCAATATCTCTTTTATAAATGATCTTAGTATGTCCAACTATAATGCTTGACAAAAGAGCTAACTTGAAGCGATCTGCTCCATGGTTTTGCCGGCCCAGCAATATTGTATAGGCCGTTTGACTCATTCTACCCCAGACACACCTCGTCAGGAAGATAAGGATCGACCATGATAGTTCAAGGGTGATGCCAGAATAGCTTGGCGCCTATGGGCGCCAAGCTATTCTAGCATCACCCTTGAACTATCGTGGTGGATCTGTGTCCTGCACTGCAATGCAGTCTTGAGGTGACAACGGCAAAATTTGGGGATTTCGGTGTTGGGGTAGAATGAGTTAATTAATATCGGAGCGCACGGTTTTCTCAAGTATCTCCGCCGCCAAAGAGCCACCTTTCTAAACCAAACTTAGAACAAATATCATTCAGTGACAGTTGACCTAATAAGATTTACTTTTGGGAAGCTCGAACAGTGTTTCAGTTTTGCTTTAATGTCGCCACCAAAAAAAAAAAAAAAAAAAAAAATGGATTGTTTTCATTAAGTGACTGATTTCACATCCCTAAATGTGCCCCAGACATAATCAGCCAAGTATAAGAAGATCCATTTTCACTGACGTGAATTGGCCAAGTTTTCAAACCTGAAACAGCGCAGGCATACATGAAGTCTGCATGCTTGACCTCTATATTGAAATCTGCCGGGGCTCTATTTAGGGTATTGAAAATGGTTTGTCAGTTTTTTTTTCTGTTCACCAATGTTTTACGACTGTAGAGAAAAAAATCGACAAATCGTAGGACTACTTAAGTAAAAAATATCCCGTTAGGTCATTTGGCACTAAATGATACTTGTTCTTATGGTGGTACAGAAAAGTCTTCTTTTGCGGAGATATTTGGCAAAAATGGTGTGCGCTCTGATGTCAGTCAAACGGCCTATACACCATGATATTGCTGGGCCGGCAAAACTAAGGAGCAGATCGCTTCAAGTTAGCTCTTTTGTCAAGCATTATTGTTGGACATACTAAGATCATTTATAAAAGAGATATTGCGATAGATATGGTCCCTTCAGTCTACAACCCCGTCTTGTGTACTATATGGTCCCTTCTACAACCCCGTCTTGTGTTATTATGGTCCCTTCTACAACCCCGTCTTGTGTAGATATGGTCCCTTCTACAACCCCGTCTTGTGTAGATATGGTCCCTCTTGTGTAGATATGGTCAGCCCCTCTTGTGTAGATATGGTCCCTCTTGTGTAGATATGGTCCCTCTTGTGTAGATATGGTCCCTTCTACCAGGTGCGTGTCCGTAGCGTATTTTGTCGCCATGATTCACGCAGCCAGTCAAAAGGTTCAAGTAATGCATTGTGTTCTACTGGTCCTTTCCGCTAAGACGTGTTTCTTTCTTCTAATTTGGCGAGTATTAACTCATTCAGCCCCGACACACCACAGCAAGACATGGATCGAGCATGATAGTTTAAGGGTGGTGACAGAATAGCTTGGCGCCCATAGGCGCCAAGCTATTCTGGCACCATCCTCGAACTATCATGCTCGATTTGTCCCTAGAATTGTAATACGGCAACTTCAAAATTTCGGGATTTCGGTCCTGGGACAGAATGTGTTAAAACTATATAGTAGTTTGAGGACACTGAAAGAGCGATCAAGATAGTCGAAGTGATGAAAACTTGAAAAAACAACAACAACAACAAAAACCTTGGCACATGCAGTTTCTTGTCATGTCAGGCTTGACAGGCAGAGACTTGAAATGATAAGCCTAGAACTTCGGAAGAAGACTTTGTCTGGCTCAGATCTACGAGTAATGATTCTGGAATTGAACTCACAGCTGACGGATGCTCGGTCTTCGCAAACAACCCACGGCAATTCGTTCAGTCGGCTAGTAAGAAGAAAAACAGACGCGCCTTTTTGTTTTAGACTCAGTATCCTCCACGGTACAAGGAATACAGACCTAAAAGCAACCAACCTTTACGTGCAAGAAGCATAGATTTTCATGTGCTCCTGCGGCTGCAGGGGCACATTCAAATCTATGCCTGTTGAACATGCGTGCCGCAGGGATGACTAAAGAGATTTGTACAGAAAGGGTGTGTATATAGGTAAACGTACGGCGTCTGCCGATGTATACGATAGATCATGACGCGGGCAACAGCTTGAGAAGTGGGGGTGTGGCTTTCGGGGACAGCCAATCGGCGAAAGGGATCGTAAGCCCTGCCCCGCGACCTTGAACTTGAATTTCAGCAAAGGTGTTATTCAATGTCACGTTCTCAAAGTCAGTAAAACGTTGCCCCCTGCTTCTAGGTGTACATTTTTAGAGAATGTTCAGGCTGATTTGTATGGTATCTGTATGCTAAAGGCGAAAGAGAGAGAGAGAGAGAGAGAGAGAGAGAGAGAGAGAGAGAGAGAGAGAGAGAGAGAGAGAGAAGAAGAAGGAAGAAAAAAAAAAAAAAAGGAAAGAAAAGAAGAAAGCGAGACTCTAAAGGAAGAAACGCCGTGACTAAACAAAGCAACAAACTACTGAACGAACACATGAATGCATGCACGCCGATTCACACACACACACTCACACACACACACACACACACACACACTCACACACACACACGCAGGCAATGACATACATATACACACACTGGCACTGACACACACACACTGACACACACACACTGACACACACACACAGGCAATGACACATACATATACACACACTGGCACTGACACACACACACTGACACACACACACACACACACACACACTGGCACATACATATAAACACATTGGCACTGACAAACACACACACATCGTGGCACACCCCATAAAACATAACTGTGCCTCGTAGTCAAATCGGTGACGATTTAATTAGCGCGCAATATAATCTGCACTGGGGTACAAAGTCAGTGGGACATAAAAGTAGGGATTATGGCTCTCATCCAAACAGACATCCCACAGCCGCCACACAAACGACCGTCGTTCTCAATGATACGTCATTCGCAGTCCGTGACCTGTTGACTGAACTTGCGTGCAGAGAATTCAACATCAAAGATCCCAAACCGCCAAAGGAAATAGATACAAAGTGGTTTTCAGCAAGAGGTATAGATCCCCATGAGCCCCCGCAATTGCGGGGGCGCATGAGGATCTATACCTCTTGCAGTTGTGTGTTTTTCAATTTTCTCGGCAGTGAATGGGTTAATTTTGGACCGCTTACGGCTTGAAGCCGTCAGGACAATCCGATGAAAGAAAGAAACACGCTTAGAAATAACAGGAATACAACGCACTGCTTATCTTTTTCTATGGCGATAAGTGTATGTCCATTTAGGAGAAACAAAGAAACAAATAGTGTTATAACCTGAACATTCAATCAGTTGTGTTGTAGTTATTCTTTGTAATATACCTTTCTTTGTTCGGGTTTTCTTTGAATTTGACCCGCTTGGTCTGAATTTGGAACCGGTACTGAAGGTAAACAAATCACAAAACAGAGCACATAGAACCAGTCGACTCTACATGTTTACATGAAACAATCATGTTTTGCTCGGATATGAAGGCACAAAGGTGATGTATTAGACGTCTCTATAACGAAGTCGATAACGTTGTTTTTTTTCCCCTATGCAAAAATGGTCCAGTGGATGGACTAAGGAAGAAGATACCCCGCATCAATAGCTGCTAAAATGTCGTATAGCGTTGCCGGAGACAATGGCAGGTGATGACGGTGTTCGCAATCCAGTGATACCAACAACCCCCCCCCCCCCCTCCCCCAAAAAACAACAACAAAAAAAACCAACAAAAAACAACAACAAACAAACAAACAAGAAAACACACAGACACACACAAAAACAACGCCGGAGTGTTTTTCTTTTCAGCTGCGCCCACAAAATATGTGAAAACTGACCTACCGCATCTGGGTACGCGGCATAAAGCCGGAATAAAATCTCGTATCCGAATGCACCACGTCTCAAATGTGTTAATTCTGTCTCAGTAATCATTCTATCTGCATCCCTCCTGGTTGTGAATTTTCTTCGACACCTTCTATGAAAGCATCTTCTAGATGGCAAGAGACTTTGTCTAGTAGTTCGCCTCCCCAGTGTGTGTAATGGTGTAGTTTGGACACAGGCTGTGGCCGGAACAGCAACAGTCTCAACTCATTTAGCCCCGACACGCCACAGCATGACATGGATCAGTCGAGCATGATCATGATAGTTCAAGGGTGGTGCCAGAATAGCTTGGCGCCTATGGGAGCCAAGCTATTCTGGCACCACCTTTGAACTATCATGCTCGATCTGTCCTCACAGTAGGCTTCAGAGGGCAATTTCAAATTTTGGGGATTTCGGTCCTGGGGTAGAATGTCAGTGTTAAAGCATATATTTTTACAAGTCTCTCTTGGCTGGACTTCGCGAACGAAGATTTTATAGGAGTTGCCCACGACGTCTGCAGGCTTGTTCGTGGCTGCGGAGGCCAATCCGGGACAGGCAGGTTCGACCGCAGTGGCTGCAGGGGCCAGAGTTCTGTGAGTTGCGGCATCTCTGTTTTTTCTCCTGAGCCGCTTGTCCTTAAGGCTAGCTCTGCGAGAGTCCTCAAAGGAGACAGCTGCCTTGTAAATAGTGGAGCGCCAGGTGTCACGGTCCACAGCAAGCGAAGACCATTTTTACAAGTAAACTGACGGCAAAGCCCACAGCTTGCTTTGCATCGTGTTTAGACCGGCCCGCGAACGAAGATGCAACGCAATATGTGACTCATTGGTGGCTTGTTGACTTGTAAAAAGAATGGCAACCGAAGTGTCATGCCTCTATTTTACATAGCAGAACGGCACGGGCGCAAGCCATAAGTTGTTCAGATTAGTTTATCAGTGGCGCGGGACCGGCCGCCGTCATTGACGGAACGTCCTCGGTTTCAAATTACAGCCATGAAACAAAAATATAACATCCATTTACATTTAGCATACCTCACACTGACTTCAGCTGCTTATTCGCTTGTCTGAACAGCTGCCATAAATTACGTGTCCCGACTGCGTCGTTTCATTTACATAAGTGGTTCACGCATGCGCAGTGTGCTTCTTTCGGAGTTAGTCATTGCGTCTGTCGCCAAACTTTACCCCACTGGCCCAGTACCCAGCTAACTAGGTCAAGGAGTCTTCCGTCGTGACGCGGGCCTCTGTCAAATTGTGTTCGCAGAGGCAGGGATTTTTGTTTCACGCACCATGAACTGTGCATGCCACCTAACAGATCGTGTGCAGCTTGATCACAACAACTTTCAAAGGTCTGATCGACCATGTTAACCCCGCGTTGGCTATCGGTAGCACTTTTTGTCGCGATGATTCCTGAAGGAGTCATCGCGACAACAAACGCTGCCGACAGCCAAAGAGATAATATGAAGCCATCTTAGTCTAGCAGCTGCCCGCCGCACGATCAGCCGTTTACGAGATAGTGATTTTCTAGAGAGTAACAAAGGTTTGGGTATATCAAAATGAAGTCTAGTTTGAATAAAAGCAGTGCGCACTCGTTTTAAACCGCCGGAGGATGGAGACATTTTTCTGTAGCACATTTTGTTTCTAGTTCGCCTGCAGACGAAACCAGGACATTCGCAGCCATGTTCCCAGGGGATCAGTAGTTTACGCGGGTCTCATTGTTCCTGTATTCAGTGATAGTATGCACTATATGTCACTTAAAAGGATTTCATTTATTTCTTTTAATAAAATTTGCACACTTAGGTATATTAAGAGAAGAAGCAGTTACGAAAAGGCTTGCCTTGAACTCAAATATCGTTACTCAACAATAAGGTATCCCAAACTGATCACGTGATCAAAACATCGGCACACGCGGATTTCCCTGCGATGAATTTCGATGTACCGGCGAGTTCTTTTTGATTTGTTCTACACAAGCGTGTTTGTTTCCCAAAAAGGCGAACATGCAACGTTGCTTTGTGCATTTTTACATCTTGATAAAGGTTTGTCACGTTTATTTTCATTCACTTTACCATCGCTTTGCCCGTTTCATTTTGACACCACAGCAAAAAAAAAAAAAAAAAAAAAAAAAAAAAAAAGAAACAAAAAAGGCTATCTTCGAAACCTGTGTCAGAAGTGCAACATGTTGCATGCTGTAAAAGAGTGCCACACCACTAGGTTGTAACTGTCATGGCTGAACAAAGTTTCGGAACTTGATTAATTATTATTATACTGTAACACTTAATTCAATCAGTTGTACTGGCAAGCTATGTTGTGATGTGCGATCAGTGCCATGCAGTCTCGATCAGTGATCACTGATGGTACAGTACACTTGACACGTAAAAAATACACAGCACAATGTGAACACGCTTGGAAGTTCATGCAATGCTTTGTTTAAAATTAAACCCTATCTTGCTAGCAGTAGCCTATTGCACAAAAGAGGAACTATTTTGCTGCTGCATAGTTTAAAGTTTGTCTGCATTATTGCAGTTTGCTGCAAGATTCTTAGCAGCTGGCATTAGCACTGACACTCATATATTTGGGGATTAAAACGAGAAAGAAAACGGAGACAGGTAACACAGAGTGATCAAATGAATGAGATATGCTTTGTGATGAACAGCTATTTAAAGTAAGGGGGGGGGGTGGGGGGGCACTTTATATTGTGCACGTACTATTTCTTTCAGTGTTTCCATCACCCATCATAACACCATTGGCCTCGATGAGTTCTCATGTTTTATTTGAGTGATTTACAAAATACATGTACTTGCTGCTGTTATATTATTTTCTTACAGGCTTTGACATTTCACTGTAAGATTTACAGTCCCATACTTTAAGCCTGTCCCGACTAACGCACATGGAGGTTGACTGTATCATTGATATGTGTGTGTAGGTATCGTTTTGTTTGAGGTGGCAGTTTTGGCCTCACCTTTAAGTTTGGTGACCCTGTGCATGTGGCCACCAGTACTATTTACAGAACTGATGGCTGCATGTGCAGTGTGATTAACTGTACACATGAGATTTTTAGGTGGGCAGCTAAAATACAGGCAGTCAATACAAGCCACTTTCTTAACCTCAAATCTCTATATATAGGTTTTACAGCCCACTAATGGCAAGTAATGCCCATCAGTATACAATTGTGCATGTCTTTTGTGGGTGTTCTGTGGTTTTCCTTATCAATGTGAACTGGGCAGCCTATTGTTTGATCAGTGGTGGCATTTAATGGGAGGGAGGGGGGGGGGGGGGAGGCACATACTTTATAATATTGTGCACATACTATTTCTTTCAGTGTTTCCATCACCCATCATAACACCATTGGCCTCGATGAGTTCTCATGTTTTATTTGAGTGATTTACAAAATACATGTACTTGCTGCTGTTATATTATTTTCTTACTGGCTTTGACATTTCGCTGTAAGATTTACAGTCCCATACTTTAAACCTGTCCTGACTATCGCACATGGAGGTTGACTGTATCATTGATATGTGTGTGTAGGTATCGTTTTGTTTGAGGTGGCAGTTTTGGCCTCACCTTTAAGTTTGGTGCCCCTGTGCATGTGGCCACCAGTACTATTTACAGAACTGATGGCTGCATGTGCAGTGTGATTAACTGTACACATGAGATTTTTAGGTGAGCAGCTAAAATACAGGCAGTCAATACAAGCCACTTTCTTAACCTCAAATCTCTATATATAGATTTTACAGCCCACTAATGCCCATCAGTATACAATTGTGCATGTCTTTTGTGGGTGTTCTGCGGTTTTCCTTATCAATGTGAACTGGGCAGCCTATTGTTTGAAGTGATCAGTGGTGGCGTCATCTATAATGTATGTGTGCATTTGGCCACTAGTATTGTTTACAAAGATGCTGTTTACAGAACTAGTGGCTGAGTATGCATATTAGTTATGTTATTGTTATCAGGTGTGGCCTTATCTGTAAGTTTTGGTGCCCCTGTGCATCACTGCATGAGGCCAACATTACTTTTCACAGAACTGATGGCTGCATGTGCAGTGTGATTAACTGTACACATGAGATTTTTAGGTTAGGCTTAAATACAGGCAGTCAATACAAGCCACTTTTTAAATCTCAAATCTCTATATACACATGTATATAGGTTTTACAGTCCACTAATGCCCATCAGTATACAATTGTGCATGTCTTTTGTGGGTGTTCTGCGGTTTTGTATGTGGGGTGGGGTTGAAAGCGGGGCAGTATGGCACCTATTACTGTGTATGTACAAAACCTACATTACCCAAAAACATGAATAAATAATTTAAATAGTTATTTGGGTTTAACGCCACGCAGGCGACTACGGCCACCCTCATGATGGTTAAATGAATAAGATAAAGTAAGTCAAAGATACCTGGGACATATGAATGCTAAGTAAAGGATAGATTATGAACATGCACAGATATACATTCTTTTGGTGGGTGTTCTGCGGTTTTGTGTGTGTAACTGGAGTGGGGTTGGGAGCGAGCGGTATGGCACCTATGACAATGTACATGTATAAGACATTTATTCACCAAGTAAAACGTTATAAGGATTTTTGTGTGGCATGGCGACAGTAAAATACATCCTCACTTGTAGGGCATTCATCATGTCATACACTCAGTTGGCGATCATCCTGTATAGAGCACTAAACGATAGATAATAATAATAATAATGTACATTTATATAGTGCTTAACTTCCAAATGAATGGTGCTCACAATATTAAACACTAATCAGTCATATGTCACAAATCATGGAATCACGTTGTTCCATGGATGGTGCTGTACTGAGGAAAGCTTCTGGAAAGAAACTGCACCTGAATCGAGAGGCTCTGGCTTTCAAAGCACGGAACCGCCGGCCAGAGGGCAAAAGCTCGAAGAGATCATTGGCTGGGTGCGACAGATCTGACAGAATAGTACTGGTGGCCACATGCACAGAGGCATCATGGTGTATGTTCTTAGCCTGTATGCTGATGTGTATGTACAAACCCTACATTACAAACAAAATAAATAAATAATTTAAATAAATAAGATAAAGTAAGTCTAAGATACCTGGGACATATGCATGCTAGGTAAAGGATAGATTATGAACATACACAGATGTGCATGTCTTTGGGTAGGTGCTCTGCGGTTTTGTGTGTGTATTTGGGTAGGGGTTGGAAGCGGGCGATATGCCACATATTGCCATCTAAAATTCTATATATATGTGTATATTTTCTTCTTGTATGCTGATGTGTATGTACAAAACCTGCATTACAAACAAACAAAAGTAAATAAATAAATAATTTAAATAAATAGTTATTTGGGTTTAATGCCGTGCTGGCGACTAATGTCATCTAGTGGCTGTTACATAAATAAGATAAAGTAAGTCAAGATACATGGGCCATATGAATGCTGAGTAAAGGATAGATTATGAACATGCACAGATGTACTTGTCTTTTAGTGGGTGTTCTGTGGTTGTGGAGTGGGGTTGGGAGTGGGCAGTATTACCATGTATGTGTATGAGAACATCAGCATATGTATAAAACCTACTTTACAAACAAATAAAAATAAATAATAAATTTTAATAAATAAAATAAGATAAATCAAAGATACCTGGGACATGAATACCAAGTAAAGGATATATTATGAACATGCACAGACTTGCATGTCTTTTAATGTGCGTTCTGTGGTTTTGTATGTGGGGTGGGGAGCAGGTGTTATACACCTATTACCATATAATTATGTGTACATGTATGTTCTCATCTTGTATGCTGATGTGTATGTGCAAACATACATCACAAACAAACAAATAAGTAAATAAATAAATTAAACAAAATAATAAATTAATAAATAAAATAAGTCGGGGGATACCTGGGACCTATGGATAGATTATGAACATGCACAGATGTATGCATATTGAAAAATAATTTCCTCTCCTTCGTGGCCACCACCATACCACCAGTGATCATGTACATCAAGGAATTCCTTCCATCCATAATTAAAAGGATAAATAATATATAAATATGTAAGTGAATACATAAATGAATCAATAATAAATAAATAAATAAAACATGTAATACAATGGAGAGGGCTACTACCTGTATTGTGTCTCATGCAGTACCGATAAAGCTTGATCATAGTGAGTTTTTGTGAGTACTTGAGTGTGGATTGGTTGAATGGGTTGCAAAAACTACAATTTTTATATTTAGGTGTTTAGCTGAACAAGGTGATTTAGATGGAAACGGTTCGGAGATGGATTTCACTCTGCCTGGCTTGTCCTTAAGACCAGTCGGATAAGAGTTGCTTGACCAGTTACAAATCCCATCTCCACTAATAACAAAAGAGCAGACCTACACTTAGAGCCGTTAGGCTGGAAAACGGACGAACAACATGCATGTTGTATCCGGACATAAAGTCTGCAGAATGTTGAAGATGGTCGGCAGACACAATGCACGACTAAGGTAGTTTACTTTCGATATGCTTTCCTCCCACAAATGAGACCCGAGTTCTATGGGAAAGGCTGTTTTCAAGACCAGGAAAAATAACGTATTTGACGTTGATAAGATGTACTTCAAAGTTCAAATCCAAAATAATCTCTGTTTCACTTCAGGAGCAAAGTAAAGCTGATTAACCGTGCGCGTCTGATCGACTTATTTCGAAGGCATCTCGCTGACCGCCATTTTGAAACTAGCGACGCGAGTATGCTTACGGCATTAAAAATATTACTTTTTAAAATTATTTTATCGTAAATATTATGCATGTTTACTTGCTGATGATTTTAATTTACTCACTGGAATAAACGTGTAACTTGTATGCTCGAAATTTTAAATGTTATGCACAAAAAATGTCTTGCACCTTATCTGGGCCGTGTACGAGGACTGGATTCCCTCACATCGAAAAATAGCTTTCGAAAAACACTTCTACAAAAATGTCTCCATCCTAAGGACAAATATTGTTGCCATGCATAAACTATATGGCATTAGTACTTTCGTTTCGTACCTGCAAACCATTGTTACTCTTTGACGAACTACTTACCTCTGCAGAAATTGCGAAAAGCTGCTAGACTATCTGCACCATAGCGCGCCGGTCAGTTTTAATTGCTAAAATTATCAGTGGTCTATCAATGTTGTGTTGCCTAGAACGCTAAGATTTTCCTACCCTTCTTTTCACAGTCCACGTGATACAGAGGTTTTCTACTGCCCTTTTGTGCGCAGCGGAGAAACTAGGGAGAGGGAGAACAAACTGAAGTAGAAAAGTCTTTCGTTTTACGACATAGTTCAAAATTCATAAGTTAAAGCGACTGACCTGCTCCACGCAAAACATGGGTTAACTCATTCGCAGCCAGTCGCATCCGGATCATTGTGCGGCTGTCCGCGAATGAGTTAATAGTACGCAATATGTACTAAGTTCTCACACTATGTCTTACAATAATGGTAGACAAAAGGGCTAGCTTGACTAGTAGAGTTTGTCGGAATGTCGTAAAATGAAAGACTTTTCTGATCTTTTTGAGTCCTTCGTAACGCTCTCTGTTACACACTGAGGGGTAGTACTGAGAAAACCCGTGTTGTGTGTACTGACCTACTCACACGGATTGTGCCGCCATGGCCCAGAATAGAATGGTTATAAAAAAGACAGAAAGGCTAGACTGCCGTAAACCTTTCATGGTAGATCAATCTCCCACAGCGTATATGTGGTGCTCCCCGAGGTTTTCAGACGACAGAAATGTACCCATTTGAGTTTTGAAAAGTAGAGTAAGGCAAAATTCATATGGCAAAAATTAGAAATGGGTGACCGTTTTAAGATTGTTAGCAATCTCGCATAAGGTGAAAGATTTCCAACCGATCTTAGGAGGAGTGTTTTTAGTCCAGGACTGATCAAGCATATTCATAGTGGGGCAGATTTTACCATGTCCCGGTGAGCCCAATCACAACTGGCATTGTACCATCTGCAGACTATGGCGTCATGCTGATTGGGTTTTCGTGTCGTGTCGTTTACGAGGACTTTTATACGGCAGTAGAGCTACAACAGTCGTGTGCTGACACATGCTATGAGACTGGCCCTGGCACTGAAAGCGTTTCACACATTTAACCCATTTAGCCCCGTCGCACTACAGCTGGAGATATATCGACCATGATAATTCAATCATGGTCGATCCATTTCCTGCAACATCGTTAGATGACATCACCTACATTTGGGAATACGACCGTCGGGTCAAAAATCGACATTGGAGTTATTCCTAAATAGTCGTACTCAGGTCAAAGGCAGTAGCATAAGCCCCTTTATAGTAAGGAAAACAGTAGGTTGCGCCCCTTTATAGTAAGGACTAAAGGGCCCGTGTCGCTGGATCGACCGGATCACTGCTGCATGCGTCCTCGTAACAGTTTGTACCGTTAGCCTACACTTTGGACCCTGTGTCACTGAGGCAACTGTAAGGGCCTGACGGGTTCAATGTTCTGATAGTCGAGACATCCACTGCGCCACCGGGCACGCCACATTCCAAGGAACATGGCTACAAAGTCATTAGTCAAGTTAGTTAGTTATTGGGGTTTAACGCCCAGCAGGCGACTAAAGCCATCTCACGGCGGGAAGGGTAAAAGCCAGATTAAGAGAAAGGTCCTAAGACATGATTTAAAGACAGTTTTAAAGTAATCTTAGCTAAAACGTCACATGGGCCGTCACTGAGTCGTACATGTCAAAATGGTGTCAACAATAGGCGAAACGTCGGACTTGTTCAGACAGCCGTTATAAGCTCCTGGTAAATAAATAATAATAAATCAGCGCATTAAATAGGCGCTTTACCCAATTGAATATCGGCTCAAAGCGCCGCCGCCGCGAACTGAACCCAACAAGCACGCTCACCTGAATCACGCGCATTCATTCACACACTGTACATAAACACAGAACATTTACGTGGTGCTAAGGGCAAACTCAAGCGAGCTACTGAGGTTTTCGGAAATTCAAATATTTTTATATTTGAAATTTGGTAAGTGAGCTGAAATTGATACCAAATAGTGAAAGTGTCACAGCTGCAGTGCGGCCAGATTGATGGGGCACATGGCCAGCTATTATCTATGAAGTAGGGCCTACGACCTGAGGTCCCATTTCCCAAATTTGGGAAGTGTTACTTAACGACTATGTACCAGTTGAAGGAGGTGGATTGACCATGATAATTCAAGGGTAGTGTCAGATTAGCTTGGCGCCTGAATTATCATGGCCAGTCAATCTCCTCAAGGGACTCGGGGCTAAAAGGGTTAAACCCCGAACTAACTAACTAACTAAATAACTAACTAGCTAGCTAGCGGCTAACTAACTAACTAACTAACTAACTAACTAGGCCTAACTAACTAACTAAGTATATACGTTTCTTGCAGTAATCGTCTTGCAGTCTTGGATCTGTTCCGTTTTCATCAGCAGTGAATGAGTCAAATGTGTGACACATTTGTGTTGTACCATCGTATTAAAGGCTAACTGATAAGTGAAAACTACACACATGTGGGAGACACTGTTTTGTACCGTCGTAGCTGACTATTGTTCCGGGACATTGACCTGGTTGACAATCTGGGATAGAAAAAGAAAGAAGAATGGCCTACATCTTCACCCTATTGATTCAATGCACTCTCGTGAACTGCATGGGAAAAAACATGAGACACAGGATTTCACCTCGATTTTGTTTTCGCATATTAATATAATTATATCTCACGTGTTTTCCTGCTGAAAATTGAATCTGGCCACTCAAGTATGTGGATGGACAAGGAGTGTCGTCCTAATTTTTTATGTTAGAAGCTTCAGCCTGCAGTAAATCAGCAGGGGGAGTACGGGTTAACCCTTTGGCTGGCGGGACCGCTTTTTGTCGCGATGATTGCTGAAGGAATCATCGCGACAAAAAGCGCTGCCGACAGACAAAAGGTTAAATTCAAACTAATTGTGACACAAACCGAAAGTTGATCCTTCGTTTTGTTTCCCTTGGTGAATCAGTCCTGATCCGTACAAAAGTAACAATGTGTTAATGGCATAGATCATAATTATTGTTATATAACCCATTTAAGTAGGCACCCGTGCCAGAGGTTTTCCACTGCCTTTTGAACATTACGAGAGAAACTCTCATGCGTACAAATGAAGAGAAGAGCAGAAAAGTCTTAGATTTTACGACATTCAAAATTCAAAACTTAAGTTAGGCTTTTTGTCCAGCATTATTGTAAGACTATGCAAAGAAACGTTTTAATTGAGATATTACTCTCTATTAACTCATTCAACCCGACGGCCGTATTTCCCAGATTTTGAAGGCGTCATCTAATGACGATGCACAAGTTGCAGGAGATGGATCGACCAATATAATTCAAGGTCAGTGCCAGATTAGCTTGGCGCCGATAGGCGCCAAGCTAATCTGGCACTACCCTTGAATTATCATGGTCGATCCATCTCCTGCAGTAGTGCGTCGGGGCTGAATGGGTTAACCCTTTGTTGCCAGGAGTAGGTCGCTTTAAGTTCAGTTGAGTGTTCTGCACTTTGAAGCCTGCCTCCAAAAACACACCCGCACGAAAATCGAAGCAGCTGCATTTCTCATGTCTTTTGGCTGCGCTTCACCATTTTTTTCTTTTTCTTTTTGGAAACCCTAGGCCGTTTGATTGCCATGCGGAGCTCCTGCTTCGACGCGGGCTCAGAAGAATATAGACCTCTTGTTTGCAGATACTAGGCTCTGTTGTTTCGCAGGCCCTGGATTTATTGGAGTTTGCTTGCCTCAACCCATATCGCACTGAGGCTAAAAGCTTCAAATTTGTACACTGCCATATGCAAGCTACATTATAGTACTTACAGATAAGGATATAGACCAATGGCTTTAGTTCAAGGGTGGTGCCAGAATAGCTTTGTCTCCTAGTGGCGCCAAGCTATTCTGGCACTACCCTTGATCTGTTTTAGTCAAACTTATTTCACACACTGGTGTATTCCGAATGATAAGGGTTAAGACTGAAGCAGTCTTGATTGTTCGTTGAACTGCGACCCGCTTGGTCATCATTAAGTCTTTCCTCCGTTAATAGTGCAAATGCACTTAAATTATTCCACCCTCAAGGTCTTTCTATTTGTGTCACGCACTATCTCGAAAAATGTTACAGATTAGACAGTACCTCTTTTATATCTGTGTTTAGCAGCTGGTATGAAAACAGGATGGGCTTGATCTGTTGATTCGTAAGTACGACAAAAATATGATATGATGTGATATGATATGATACAGACGATGAAAGACAAATGAGGTGATTCTTACAAATATCATTAACCCCTTCACTGAGAAAAATTGAACACCGCCCAACTGCAAGAGGCATAGATCCGCATGAGCCCCCGCAGTTGCGGGGGCTCATGAGGATCTATGCCTCTTGCATGCTGAAACCGCTTTACATCCATGATTGTTGGACGGATGGGACTCTTTGGCTTTGATTTCAGATACTCAGTCAGCGTCGACTGGCAGTGAAGGGGTTAAAATATAATTATGTGATGAATGACAGACACGGTAGATTACTGTGATACTGCTAGCTCGCAGATATGACACAAGTAAGACAAACACAAATGTGACGTCAGTATGACGTGATGAGGTGATTAACCAACAAGTGAGCTGATTCTCATACAAGAATGGCGTGGTTGTCACATTCCTGTTATTGTCGTGCGACACCATCCGATCAGTTAGTGCAGTTTGTTTTTCTGACAAGCTTCCAATTCACAGCCTCAACCCTAATAATCACCCACGCTTTGAAACGACAAGCACACCACACTGTATAAAACTCGGGTTTTAAGAAGATTACAAAGTAAAGTAGATAAAAGCACTGTCAGGGGACAGAATTGTGCAGTAATTGTGTCACGCACCATCTCGAAAAATGTTACAGATTAGATATCTCGGGTTTTAAGTTTGTTGCACACTGCATTGCTGGTTGTACATTACATTCACAACAGCAACAAAACTTTTTTACAACGTGCCTGTGCCTATTGGGAATAAACAAAATCAAAACAGAATATTGAATGCATGTTGCCAGCCGGTATGATATGCTAAATAAACCTAAGACATGCTAGGGACGCTGCACCTTTATGCTAATTTGTGGATGCAAAGTTTACAAAAAAGAAATGAACATCATGACAATTACAAAATATGTACATGGGACTGATGTAATATAAGTTATTGGTACCAGCGGTTTGATACACGGAACCTTGTAGGCCTAAAGGAGGTCAGAGGAACCATTGTACCCCGCAGGGTACAATGGTTCCTTTGACCTCTCGAAGGCCTACAGGGGTCCGTGCAGCAAGCCCCTGCTACCAATAACGAATTAGTGTTTTCATTCCTCTACTATTTTCCTAAAAGAAATCAAGAAGACATCTTCCGACCTGGATCACCCCAGACATGACTGACGTCAAAGGAATATACATTTATACATAATAGACTTATGACGTAATTTAACATATTTCATGACGTTGCCGTCTCCAGTACTGAGTGTGCTTGTTGTTTCGAACAACACTAAGTAAGTTTTTACTTTAGAACGTTTTGGTGATCTTTTATAGAACAAAACTCGCATCCACGCCATTTGTCGCTACAAATGAGGGTTTTTGTAGCTCGGTCATGTGGTACAGTTTGCGCTAAAGGGATTGGTCGTTTGACGTGGGGATGAAAACTATGCGAATTAACCGCCCAGAAATAACAAATAATATTTTGTGATTATTTTTTTCTGAAAAATATAGTAGATATAGTTTATTTCTCACCATATTTCTATTTTCGAAAACATGAGGGGCTTCAACCTCTTTTCAAAGTAGGCTTTCAGTGAGAAACGGGATAATACTTCGGCAAGGCAAGAAGAAATTCGGTGTTTTGTTCTCAGAAGGCTTCATTACACTTCAGGAGACAGATCGGCCGTGATAGTTCAAGGGTGGTGCCAGAACAGCTTGGCGCCTCCAGGCGCCAAGCTATTCTGGCGCCACCCTTGAATTAGTATCCCTAGTCTGCTGTGTCGTAATTGAATACGTTAGTGCTGACATGATACAATTCCGATGAGGGTCTTTGCATCCTGAGTGCCGCAGTGAGGGCAATGACCCTAACAGGCGCAAAGCTACTCTGGCACCATTCTTGAGCTGTCATTGTCGACTGACCCATCTCCGGTGGTAGCATACAGGCCTTAACCCCTTCACTGCCCTTCAGTGGACGCAGATTGTGTTCTGGAAATCATAATTACCAATTTAACATCGTCCAAGAGAACATGGAAGCAAATTGGTTTCAGCAAGAGGCATAGATCCTCATGAGCCCCCGCGACTGCGGGGGCTCATGAGGATCTATGCCTCATGCAGTAATGTGGCGTTTAAGTGGAATCTCTCGGCAGTGAAGGGAATGCGTTAATACTAGCTGGGACTCATGAGAATCTTTGCATGCTGTTAGTCTCATCGCCAGGGCGATGACCCGATGGTAAATGCGGATCGAGTGGCTGTGTTGAAACAAGTGGTTTTGCTGATAACCCGTACAAATAAAAAGAGTTAGTTATGTCGGTTTCAAGGCCGAGCAAGCAACTACTAGGCCATCTCACGGCGGACAAGTGTGTCAGGGCCAAAGCCACAAAAACACGGGTATGTGATTTTAAATCTTACGCGACAGCCATGAGGTTCATAATCACAGAGCACATTTTCGCTGGTAGAGCCAAAGTTGGGGGGAAATGGATTAAGAACCCAAGCATGTTCAGTACCCATGTATATTTTCGATCTTATCTGCATGTATTTTCCTACCTTTCCCCTAGTTCTATTATGTGCGATGTCAGTGCTATGATTGTGCGCTGGTCTGTGATTTTAGACCTTACGGCCGCTTGCAGCCGGAAGGTCCAAACTCACAGACCACTCACACCCTTTTTCTGATTAGGCCAAGTTGGAACTGGCAGTGAAAGACTCAGGGATCTAGTTGCATGAGTGAGCTTAGTCCTGCTATAGCAGGACTAAAGCTCAGTCATGCATCTGAACCCTGATCAGTATGGCGCGGCCAGAACTATTGTCTTGTACCGCCGCCGGTTTGTATGTAATGTGACCTAACTAATGTACAAAAATGAGCACACGACAATGTACAAGTGTCGTCTGTATATTTATGGGGCATATCACACTTTGCGGTCATTGTGTGTGCCATATGGAAGCTGGCTTGTACATCTCGTGTCAACAAGCGATAAAACGCGAGTGAGATTATGTCAGAAAAGAACAATAGCAGGAATGATTACAATGATTGCCTCGCTGGATTTGTTACCTTCACCTGTTTTAAGGACATGCTGCGATAATTATCACAACAAATTGCAAAGTAATGCAATGGAAGGGGGAAGAAACGAGACGAAAAGAAAAGAAACAAAACAAAACACACACACACACACACACACACACACACACACACGCACGCACGCACGCACGCACGCACGCACGCACGCACGCACGCACGCACGCACGCACGCACGCACGCACACGCAGGCACGCACGCTCACACTCAACAAAAACCAACAACCACCACCACTAAAACAAACAAAAAGCAGAACAGAGAGACAAGCTGCAAGTAAGTGACAGATCAGAACAGAATAATGCAGAATAACAGTCTCCAAAGAAACTATGAATGAAAAAAAAACAAAAAAAAAAAACCCATCAGACGACGGTCGACGGACGACAGACGACGGACAAACTTTGGATGGACATAGACTCACTTTTGCCATTTTACGTGAGCCAAAGCATAACAGATCACTGAACCGATTGCAGAACATAGAGTGCAACAAAACAGAACAAAGTCAAGACCAATGGCTATTTGTTTGAGTTCAACGCCGTGCAGTGTGGTGACAAGATAATCAATACTTCACGGGGGAAACGTACAGCAAATTCTGTAAACCCCTACACTGTGGACGCAGAGCATGTTTCTGAAATCCTTTTTAAGCCCCCCCCAGCCCCCCCACCCCTTTTTATTTTTTATTTTTTAGGACTGACGGGTCGCGGTGGGGCGAATTTAATTGCATGTCCATGTTGTCAAAGGCGGGCAGGCTAAACCTCTAACAATTGAAGTACTGAACAAGATAAAAATTACGTCATGTCTAGTTACGCTAACTTCGCTGCTGAATGTACATTTGGCGCGAAGCGCCGTATGTGCGTATGTATGTATGTATGTGCGTATGTATGCATGTATGTATGTATGCGTGTGCGTATGTATGTAAACAAGAGAATCTCCGATATTTCTGTACACACAAACTAGTTGAAACTTTGCGAAATACTTTCTTAAGTGGGTGGCTAAGAGAGCCTCCGAGCATATTGTAATTAAATGTCTCATTGAAGACATAAACAACCGTTTATAGGAAGTCGGTTGACCCAGATTAGAGTCCGTAATTTTTGTCATAGTTCACTTGAACTTTTGCATATAGCTAGATTGGAGAAAGACATTGGATGAGTTCGTTAGCCAGCTTTGTATCCGTTCAACTTCTTTAGTAAAAATTAATTCTTTTCAGAAAAGAATTAAAACAGTAAAAAAACAAAAAAACACTTGACTTTTATAGATACTCAGACAGTGGCGGTGACGTAAAAGAGGCAACTCCGTCACCACGCAGACACAATACCGTAAATATGACGTCATTCTCTCTAGCGCGCGCCGCGCTCTCTCTTTCTCACAGACATGCACGCACCTCCAAGAGGCATAGAAGGAGTCCTCATGCGCCCGGAGATGCACATGCGCATGTACACACTAACACGCACGCACACACACACACACACACACACACACACACACACACACACACACACACACACACACACACACACACACACACACACACACACACACATCGTCACGGTTTATGAAGAGCATTTAGATGACCCGATATAGATAGTTTAGAGAAAGACATTGGATGAGTTCGTTAGCCAGCTTTGTACCCTTTCAACTTCTTTAGTAAAAATTAATTCTTTTCAAATAAAAAATAAAACAGTAAAATATCTTGACATCTGGAGAAAGTCAGACTGGCGGTGACGTAAAAGAGGCAACTCCGTCCTCGCGCAGACATATTCTAAATATGACGTAATTCTCTCTCTCTCTAGCTTGCTCGTTCTTTCTCTCATCCCTTAAACGTCATTGTATCGTCGAGGGGTAAAGTTAACTGTGCCTGGTCCCTCTCCCATCGATGAAAATTTTAAAACCATCCGACTGCTAAACCTAAACAAGCAGCCCACATTTAATCGATGCATACTTAATCGATACCATAACACCCTATCTTACCTTCGTATGTTATTTTTGGATAGTCAAAGACAAAACACGAGGAACAGTTTGTTACAGCTACCATGGGCCAGGCTCGACAGATATGAAACCAGCCTTTCGTTCTCAGGTGCCAAAGCCTGGAACGAACTACCACCCCAAATTAAATCCATTTCTGACTCTAGAACCTTCAAAACTCGTTTATATAGCATCTTGTTACAGTAACTTACTATACCTGAACGGACTACAAAAAAATTATTTTATTTTATTATATATAATATATGTATATATAATTATTATTTACTGTTATTGATATGTGTGCGCGTTATTTGCATTGCTTTTGTATTGTGTTGGGTTTTTTTTTTCTTCAGTTTATTTCTTCATGTTTCGATTTATTGTGTTTCTCTTACTCTTTGCTGTTAATGTTTCTTTTCTAACAGGACAGTTTGTAAGAGAGGCGCTTCGCCTAAAACTTTATCCTGTAAATAAAACGTTTCATCATCATCATCATCTCACACTTTATGCGTGCATCTCCAAAAGGCATAGATCCTCATGTACCCAGAGGGCGCATGAACATCTATGCCTCTTGAGGGTGTTTGGAGCGCGGGCATGCACGCACGCACACACATACACACACATCGACGCGCTTTCAGAAGAGCATGTAGGTGTACTTAGTATAGCGTGTAAAGTCAACCTGCTTTTACACAAATTATAGCAAGACTGAAATTATACCGCAAAAATTTTAGTTTTGTCACCATTTTCCCAAGTCTTGAAGCAAAAGCGAAACTCATATGACGTTAAATATAAAATTACGTAAAAAAGAAAAAAATACGTCATGACAAATGACGTTTGATAAACCAATGACGCGTAAGCACTGCGCGCCCCTTATAGAGTTCAATATGGCGCTTTGGCACATCTGCGAGGCTTTTTCAAAAGGAGATATTACAACATCAGAATCAAGTCAAAGACAAAAGGTAGAGACCCTTGACAGCGAAGACAGCTCTCATATAGAAGGGACTTTGTGGGTTATGGTTCATCCCATCTTGTTTACTTTACATTAAATTTCAACGCCAAAGAACCCCAGCCGTCCAAAGAACATGGATACGCAGTAATGTCAGCAAGAGGCATAGATTCTCATGAGCCCCCGCAACTGCGGGGGCTCATGAAGATCTATGTCTCTTGCAGCTGGATCATTTCTACTTTTTGCCAGCAGTGAATGGGTTATAGCAAATTAGCTCTAAAATGCCCAGATTCGGGAGTATTCCTCTGAAGCCGGACTAATCAGCAGTACATAGCCGCTCAGACCATGATAGTTCAAGGGTGGTGCCAGAATAGCTTGGCGCCTCTAGGCGCCAAGCTATTATGGCACCATCCTTGAACTATCATAGTCGATCCTGATTCTGTTGTATCGTATCACGACTGAATTTGTAAGGAAACAGAAGCTGTAGGAATATACACCACCACCTGACTGAATGAACTGCGCAGTTCCGTACTGAAAACGACCTAGCTCCCAGACAAAATCTGTAATTCTCATCTTAAACCCCCTCGGGAAAATAAAACCTGAGGTGTGTGGAAAACATAAGTTAAAAATAACCGCACTCTATGAGAATTCCACCTCTGTGCTATATCGGAGAGTACGCTCACCACACACGACGTATATCTGACAGTAGTGTGGCTTTGGGTCTCTGTAGTATCGAGTCCCGAATCACATCGAGACTCAGAATTGCATAGCCATCGGCCTTTCATATCACTGTCTCCGTGCTGGACACTGTCATGTCACTGTCTCCGTGCTGGACACTGTCATGTCACTGTCTCCGTGCCGGACACTGTCATGTCACTCTCTTCGTGCTGGACACTGTCATGTCACTGTCTCCGTGCTGGACAGTGTCATGTCACTATCTCCGTGCTGGACACTGTCATGTCACTGTCTCCGTGAGAGAATGAGAATATGAGAGCCCCAGCCTACCCCTCCCCCAAACAATATATTTATTCTAATTAACACGGTAATTAAGCAAGCCCACGTCAACAAAGACACCCAATACCTTTATTACCTAGCCATTTTAGTTCCACTCCAGAAATCATTCAAGCTACGTTTGGGGGAGGGGTAGGCTGGGGCTCTCATATTCTCATTCTCAGAATAATTAATTTTAGAATGAGAATATAAGATTTGAAAACCAATCAAATCGATAAATGCCACATCGATCAACTAATTATTGTAATCAACTAGCCATTTAGACAAACCCAACGCCACCCAATACACCCAATACCTTTATTACCTAGCCATTTTAGTTCCACTCCAGAAATCATTCAAGCTACGTTTTTTGATCAGCTACCAACCTGCGATTATTAAGCCAGATCCCCCACCTAACCTAAATTATTAATGCTGTCATTGACTTCTTTAAACAAAATTATTATATTATATTATAAAATGAATCAAGACGAATTACTTCTTCTAAACGATATCAATACTGTAGAAAACAAAGACTTGGACTCGAAAAAACAGCGTCTTTTGTCTGTAATTGTCTCAGGCAAGTCAAAAGGTCAGGTCAAGGTCAAAGGTCACGAGGTCGATGGCACTGGAACCAAAAAATGGTAAAAGTCCGCTCCTGGTCTTTTTCCAGTTGCTCTCACAGAGTCAGCTATAACCCAGGTTCAAGTGCACAATTCGCCTTCCCTGTGAGAGCTTTTGGTGTGGCCTAGGTTTTGGTTTGTTCCGCCCACCCCAGATGGGAATCTACCAAGACTCGGCTGCCCGAAACGAAAGTGTAGATGTCCCAGAGGTGTTTGGAACAAGCAAGGGAGTTACAACCTTAGGTTAATGTGCACAACTCACTCTCTTTGTTTGTTTGCCAGGCCACTGGACCACTCACGGACCCACAATGAATAGAAACATTTTCATTTATATAACCCTACATTCTCCTAAAAAAATTAAGCTAGTGAAGCAAAAAAGTAATACCAAAAAAATTATATTTGTATTAAAAGACAACAATAATCACACATTTTAAAACAAAAATCAAATAATAACATCTTTATACTATTATCTATCATAATTATTGACACATCTTGCCTTTTATTTTTTATGAAAAAATATATATTTTAGTCAAAAATTAAAACATAATTTAATAAAGCAAGGGAAGTAACTTTTTGTCTTACCAAAATTTTCTCAAAATTACTTCCCTTGTATAAACTTATATTCAACAAAGGGAAGTAATCTAAAATTTTGTTACTGAACAGGTGGTGATTCCTTCCCTTTTACTGAACAAAGGGAAATAATCTGTTATTATTTCTTATGCTGATACTGAACAGAGCAAATTCTCTCCCATGTTGTTACTGAGTCTAGATTATTTTCTGGTGTTCAAGTCATGGGTAAAATTATCAAGTTACTGTCTATGTTACTGTCTAGATGTTTTTAAGTAAATTACAAGTACTTAATCAGGTAATTTATAAACCAGCAAGTAACTTTGTAAGTACCTTTGAAGTTAGTTGGTGTAAGTAATTATAAGTGACTTAAAACAAGTTCTTATAAGTGTCTTAACATAAGATCTTGTAAGTTCTTGATGCAAGTCAGCAAGATACTCGGACAGATTTCCCAAGTTACAAGGACAATAAAAAAACTTTTTTTTTAGTAATAGTCTGGTGGTGGGGCTGATGGCGTCAAATGAGCAGGCATAAAAGGCATGACATCTCTTTGTGAAGAGTATTTCAGAATTAATGAATGATTACCAAAACTGATCTTTACTTGCCTAACAGTCCGTAAACTTTTTTCATAGTTTCTTCTACGCCTATCTTTTTTCCTTGTTCTAAAAAAGATTTCTTTATCTCTTCAACATTTACAGCCTGACTACGCATCTTATTCTGTATTTCAGACTTTTGTTGTTTATAGTTAGCCAAATCATCCTGGACTCTCTTAAATTCATTATCATCAATTTCATTATCATTTAAAGCCTTACTAATAATAAGTTTCATACTCGTCAGCTTAGCTGCTGCGAGCGTACTTAATGCTTCATGCTTCTGCAACTTCATATAAAATTTTTTGTTAAGGGTTTCCATACCAAAGCATGCTAGACTTGTGACAAGACCAATACCTTCAACAGCAATTCCTATAACACTTCCCACCCCCGTTGCAAAAAGAGTTATACCTCCTACAGATAATCCGGCTGAAACCACCCCCATGGCCATTGATGTGTTGTGTACAGAATTGAAAACCGTATTGTAACGGCGTTTACACCTCGAGTATTTTGCTTGTTCTTCTTCCAAATACTTCAACGCTTCTGTAATATTCATTAAACGAAATGAATCTGCCTTTAATGTTTTATCACGCTCAATAGGCTCAGGTGGTATTTGTGGATACAAGTTCACCATTTTTTATTTACAAATATTTTTTTAATCAGCAATTACATTTTGCAACTCTTCAAAATTATACAATTTGCTGGCATAATAAAATGCAACAAGATCAATGTGTTCAAGGTTTATGTAAGTTAGACGAACAAAAGTTGTTTTGTCAACCACCACCTTGACAGCTGGAATACTGCTCGAAACATTAATAACATCATTATTTTTTGTAATAGCAATAAAGACCTTTGATGATTCTGATACTGTTTCATCCCATGTAAGTTTAATTCCTTGTGCAATTTGAGCCTCTTTAGCAGTAGCAACAGATTTCATGATAATTTCAAATACTATTGTCGCTTCTCTAGCCACGACTAAGCTTGCTGGCATAAACACAACAGAAGTATCTGATCTACCCTTTCTAGTTGTAAGAAGATATCTTCGTTTCTCATAATTTTCAACTTTCAGTTTTTCTCTGCTATTGTTGTCTAGGGCAAAACTTGGAACAAGGCTTACAATAAGCGGCCCAGAATTAACAACCTTCCTAAACACTAAGGCGCCTTCATCATCAGTGTATACATAAGGACTAATAAATTCAATCTTTATGTCCCAGTCAATTGTGGGTGGTGGTGCCGGTACAGGTGAAACAACCCATTTAGTACCCACATGTATTAAGTTGTAGGGCACATTATTTACAAGATTAGGCGCAACAGGCACAGTAACATCACGTAGCTGACCAAGTTTAGGAATCTGTCTTTCACCATCTTTCATGTCAACAATTACTTTTCTCTTGTACATGCCATAGGAATCAAGTTCAAAACCATATATTTCTCCAATTTCCCCTTCCTTCTCAAAATCCTGTACGTCTGCCAAATCTTTCAACTCTGTTACTGGACACGCAACTGGTATGATTCTAGGCTTTGGACCAAGACCACTCATTTTTATAAACAAAAATAAAATTATTTAACTTCTAACACAACACTAAAATCATGCATCACAACTGGTTTACCATTCTGATTAGTTACAGATATACTCAGTGACTCAAAGAAACTAGAACCTAATTTCTTAAACTGTAAATTAGGAAATCTAACAACCACAATTTCACAATAGGGTGCAGTTCCAGTTGGTAAGCATCTCAACAAAGTTGATGGTTTTCCATTGTGTACATTTTCAGTCGTGTTTAGTTCTTTTAAATAAACATTTAGAAATGTGTGTACTGACAAATGAACAGGATATGTTCCAGTTATTTTAGTTACATCTGGTGTATAATACCATCCACTAGTACCATTATCTGTAAAACCCATTACCCAATTTACAGGCATTGTATTTCTGTCTATTAAACCAAGTAAATATGCAAGTTCAGTTGAAAATAAAGGTATAGTGCCTGTAGGAATTTCTAATTCAACAAACAAGTTAGCCTGATTTAAAGTTGCTTTAATTTTTAAATTATTTTGAAACCATGTAGCTAAAGTACAAAAGTCATAATACCCAGATGGTATAAAGTGTGTATTAGTGTCCAAGCCACTATTACCAGCATTAACATAACTTATATAAAAACTTGTATTATCCGTTACATTAAACCACTTTACTGTATAAAACATTTCATGGATAGCCACAGCCTTGTTACCATCTCGATTATCGATTCCATTAGTTAGCCACACTGGTTTGCTCGTGTCAAGAATTGTTAAGGTTATAAACATTTTTATTATCACATAAAAAAAAAGGATGGAATTTAAATCACCAACCATTACCACTACAAACGCATTTCAATTCAATGTGAATGCCAAATATAATGTTGCACCTACTTATGAACAGAAAATAATTCAGTTAAATCAGCTTGATATAGCTTTGTCTGAACAAGATTTATTTCAAGTCAAAGTACCCAACCCTTTTGATCATTACCTAAACCCTCCAATAACAGATGACTCAACTGCAAGAAAGTGGTCTTCAAGCCCACTACAGATGTTTCAAAACCAACTTAACTTTGCCATACTGTGTTCTACTACAGGCTGTGGTGTTTCATTTACAGACCATTTGAATCACTCAAACAAACTGATTAAGTCTGTGTATCATTTCCATGTTTATTACCAGCTTAGAAGAATACTGTCAGAACTGCATACACCATTACCAACTGAATCCAGTTTTAATCAGTTTAACAATCCCATGGATTTGAAAGCATTTGAACGGATCTGTAATGAATTTAACATCAGTACAAAGTATGACTTTACACAAAAACTTGATGATCACAATGGTATGGGAACATTGTATTATGCTATGAGTCACAGACAATACCCACAAGATTACTACCCTGGTTACACTTCATTCTCGTCAAAATCACAAGTCTGGTTAGGATCAATAGAGCAGAAGCAGACTAATGCGTGGACCACATTTATTTTAGATAAATCTGACGGGTTTACTCAAGCAGGAGTCGAGCGCGTCAATGAGTCTATCAGAACATATGTCTGGTGTTTACTAGGAGCACAATCACTAACAAAATCAAACATTTTGAATGGAAGTGGTAAATTTGAAGCACAAAAACAGTTTTTAGCAAATTTAGAAGATTCTATTAACTCAGTTGTTGATCTTCCATCTAGCATACAACGTTACCAAAACGTTCTCAGATATGCCAGATCAAAAGTTGACTTTGTAGTAGGCATTGGGTTATACATGTTGCCTTCTGATCTTCAACTACAAATTGGAGTAATAACAAATTATAATAATGAAATAGTTGTTGCAGGGAGTAATCAGAAATTAGGACTTAATCAATCTGTAAACTTGAGTCCAACAACCTCTCACATACAACCAGTAACACCACCAGTAACACAAATATCAACACCACCACCTGAACAGATAGTAAAACCAGTAATGTCAATAACAGCCCAAGCATCGGCACAGACACCTGAACCAGCACCAGTACAGTCAGTAACAGGCCAAGAAAACACACACGAGTCAGAGAGAACTGCATTGGTAATAGGCCTTACTGGATTAGGAATATTACTTCTTTACCTGTTTCATTAAGTATCCTATAATTAACCCTCCTACTGTTACCAAAAATATCCATACATGCTCTGCCATAAACCCTACTACCTTTGCTGTAGTACTAATAAGCCAACTGACAACACTACCTATAATACCTGGTAAAGCATCTGCTGCTTTTACAGCTAATTTTTTAAGCAAGTCTGATATGTGAGACAACTGTTTTTTTACCCACGTCTGTAAATCTTTTGGGTCTGATGGAGTTGGAGGAGCTGGAGGTGCTGGACTACTACCACCACCTGTTACAGCTAACACTACAGTACTAATAATAAATCCAAGAGCAGTAATTAAACTTGCAATAGTGATACCCTGCTCTCTGAAAAGTGTTTTTAATCTCTCAGTCAAAGTTGTATCCTCATTAAGTATTTTCTGAATAGTTTCTCTAATTCTGTTGACCTGTGTTTTCAGTTTTTGTCTACCATTATCAATTACTTCTAACCGAGCATCTCTTTCTATATACAAATTTTTTAATTTTTCTTGTATTCTTTCTTTTATTTCAATGTCATAATTCCCATTGTCTGCAGTAGCCAGTTTCTCTTTTTCTTTTTCAATGTGTTTATCAAGCTCACTAAGTTTGACTACGTTATTTACCATCTCACCCCTTGTTGACTGTAGTGCTTTATCCAACGCAGCTATCTCACGCAATGTAAAAGAAGAGTCACCTATTTGAAAAGGAGGGTCATCAATTGTTTTTATAGCCTCATTTATAAATGATGTTTCTTGTATTGTCTTGTCTACTATTTCTGGTAGTTTTGTTTTATCAGCCATATCAATCTCTTGCTCAGTCGGTAATTTTGATTGCGAATCATTTAGAATGGTAGCAGCTCGAGGTGGTATCCTTCTTTCACCAACACCAAGTTGGCGCAAGGCACTAACACCACCTTCACCTTTGATTGTACCTAAAGCTCTAAAACTACTAGGGTTGTTTTTCTTAGTTAATAGTATTTTACCTTTGTCAACAGTTTTTAAATATAAATGTCCTTTTTCATATTCAAACTGATTAGGATCTATTTGATATGGACGCTCACCAACACTATCATAAAATGAGTTCACTTTGGTTTCTAAAAGTTTGTGATACATACTAGAAGTATTACTTGTACCAGTCATATCTGTGATACTGGTATCTGAGACATTCATGTCATCCATTTTAAACTCTTCATGATTAAATCCTCCCGCTGCCATTGTTTTATTAATTTATTATTTTTTTATTGTGCATAATAAAAATGACACAGTCTTACGGTTCAAAGTTAGACCCATACAGAAAACTACGTGAGCCCCTGGGTGTTAAGGGCATAAGACAATCAATCGTCATCACAAACAATCCTAGTACCATAGACCAGAATCAAACACTTACAGTCAAGTTTCCAAACCTAGGTCCCAGTGACGTTATTGTTCCTGGCACTGCACGCCTTGCATTTAATATTGAACTATCATCAGACGCAGACGTAAACAGAACACTGGTTGACAATCTTGGCAGAGCAATTGTTAGAACTATTAAAGTAAAACTTGAAGGACAGGAAGTGTTTAGTCTTGATGACTCAGATGTATTCTACTGTTACAAAGACCTTTGGCTAACAAGAGAAGAACGAGAAGATCGTATTTACCAAGGCATACAGCCAGATAATGTTGGTAAACTTCGAATCGACGCCGGAGATAAAGTAACTACTGGGGTACCAAAGGAAGTTATAATGGCTGAAACATATGGATCCAGATTCTACATTCCACTTGAGTTTGAAATCCTAACAGCTGATCTGCCTTATTATCAAGGAGCACTGAATGACCGTCTGAGTTTTGAACTAACCTTCAATGACTACTCCAAAGTAATTAAATCATCTGCCACAGATGCAACATACAAGATCTCTAACATTTCCTTGGAATATGAAATTGTCACACACACTGAACTAGCCA
Source organism: Semisulcospira habei (assembly GCA_036245525.1). Lineage (NCBI taxonomy): Eukaryota > Metazoa > Mollusca > Gastropoda > Semisulcospiridae > Semisulcospira > Semisulcospira habei. The sequence continues at coordinate 199,807,168 of BTPG01000002.1, read as the reverse complement.
GACTCATTCAAAATCAGTATCAGTCAAGACTACCAATTTATTATGACAGGGTGATTAGACATAGTTTAATACCCAAAGACAAGAGTGACCCGATGTGGAACATAAACTTAAACACACCTGCTAGGTCACTGAAAGGTATTCTTATGTTGTTTGTTGAACCAGCGGCTCCATACAAACGGGATTCAGAAAAATTCTACAATCCTAAGATTACACATTTGTCTTGTACAATCGAAGGCCGCCCTAATCAAGTGTACGCTTCAGGAATGTTACCTTATCAACACTACGATGAGATCACAAAGTATTTTGCGGGTGGAAGGATTAGAGATAAACCTGCAAACATTGCGTGCAAAGATCTACATCTGTATGATGTTAGGATTGGTCAATACCTGACAAACAAGTATGCACTGTGGTTAGACCTTCGTAGTACAGATGATGACTATCTTCATGGGTCAGGACGAACTGTCGAGAACGGTAGTGATGGAATAACAATTCAGATACAAAAAAAGGTTGAAACTGCTGCAGCCATAAACATATATTTGTATCTAATTTATGACGCACAACTCAATATTGCAGAAAGCAGACTGAGTGGGCACATATATTAAAATTATATTGTGTATTAAAATGAACTTAATGACACTCGATCCACACTGTGGATTGTTTTGTGGTGCCACAGGGTGTGGTAAAACTGAATTTGTACTTAACCTCTTACAAACAAGATACATACACCACTTTGAAAACATTGTAATATTTTGTCCAACAATAAAACACAACAAAGCTTATCACAACCGTTTATTCATTTGGACTGACAGTAATATCTATTTAGTCGACCCTGAGAAAAAACTGAATGACTACCTGCTGTATTTTTTCAAACAATTTGAAGGACAGTCAACTTTATTTATTGTCGATGATTGCTCTGCAGAGAAAGACATTGTCAAAAAGAGAAATACTTTAGCAGAACTTGCCTTCAGTGGTAGACACGCAAACATCAGTGTTTGGATTCTCACTCAGAAATATAATGCTGTACTAAAAGATTTTCGAGAACAGTTAAAGTTTATCTGTTTGTTTTACTGTAAGGATCGTGACAGCTTCGAAGACTGTCTCAGAGAAAACTATGTCATTCCAAATAAGCAAGAACGGGATGATGTAAAAAATAAACTGAAATCAACTAAGCATCTAAAGCTCATTTTAAAGACAGATCAGCCCACAGGGTATGGGTTAGTAAATTAATTTATCTTTTTGGTTTGTCTATAAAAATGACGGACGGACAAGAGGATCAAAATTGGCCTATTGGTAAATTCATGGATATTACATCGAGTTTCAGGGATTTTATGCTTATTAGTGACTTAAAAACACAAGTTAGACGCCCTTTTTTAAAACTCCCAACACCGATGAAGATACACATGACATATAGTTTTTATCTTGGATATTCTAATACTTTTCCATGTTATAATAATAGGACAAATGATTTTTTAGTTTATGATGCTAAATCTGACTGGTTTAAGATTATGTGTTTACAAATACACCATCAAATAAAAAAAGAAAATAAAAATGTTAAATTTATTACTGTTAATAAAACAATATTACACATGCAAAAGATTGAACATGATACAACAGAAGACATACCAGGAAAGTGGCTTATTTGTTGGTAATTAATTTTGTCTATTATATAGGTTTTTGTCAATAAAGTGCCATTTTACACTATATAATTTTCTATTTATTTTTTTGTCGGACAAATAAAAAAGATGGACAACCATCAAAGATTAAGAAACGTGTTTCACACAACTGACTTACCTATATATAATATTTACAATGTCTATGAATCAATAGAAAGATCTTTTTTAGTCATACAAAATAACCTTCTTTCTGATAGTGTAAAGATTCAGATTGTTGCAAAAATAGAATTTGCCAGAGATGTTGGTGAAGTTATTGTAACGTATATCTCGACAAGGCAGCACACAGTTAATTCGAGAAGAGAACTAGAAAAAGTGTTTAGAGAAAGATTGTTGCCTGACTTCCATGAAGCAATTGACAGAGCAGAAATGCAAGGGTCTGGCTGGCATGAAGGCCTTGTACATGAACTACAACTAAAGCAGTCAAGATATCATCCTATTTTAGGCAAATCATGGATACCACTTCCAACTGAGGTTGCAAACAAAAAGGCTGTAGTCAATATTCAAAACAATGACAACTATTGTTTCATGTGGTGTGTGCTTGCTAAACTTCATTTTGTAAAAGCAAAACCTGATCGTGTATCTAACTATATCAAATTTGTAAATGAACTCAACTTCAGTGGCATTGAGTTCCCTGTTAAAATAGAGGACATAGACTTGTTTGAAAAACTAAATCCTGGTATATCTGTAAATGTGTATGTGTGGGATAATGAGTCTGAAAATAAGTTACAGCCAATTAGAGTGTCCCCAATTGCCCCAACCTATGGTCAGTCAGAAGATAAACATGTTGACATGTTGCTAATTGGTGATAACAATAACTTCCACTACACAATTATCAGAAATATGTCACGTCTAATTCATGATCATACAACAAAACACAATGGCAAACAGGAAGTTTGTAAAAAATGTTTACAAAGATTTTCCTTCATAAAATTAGCAGACAAACATGTTTTACACTGCAGATCAGCTGATGACATACAAACTGTACTTAAGTATCCAGATCCTGGCAGTCAAGTGTATTTTAAGAACTATGGGAATCAGCAAAAGCTGCCGTTTGTAGTATATGCTGATTTTGAATCACTCGTTGTTCCTTATGAAGGTCCTGTTCCAGAGTCATTACCAAAGACTATAAAATTGAGTGACCAAGTGGTGTGTTCTTTTGGATACATTATTGTTAGGTCAGACGGTCTTCATTCAGAACCTGTTATCTACAGGGGTGAAAATGCAGCAGCTGAGTTTTTAACAGAAATGAGACATCTGTATATTCAGGTAGTAAGGTATTTTGAAAACTGTCAGATGCCTTTGGTGATGACAGAAGAAGACAAACAGAATTTTGATGCAGCAGTGATGTGTTGGATTTGTGAAGACGTCCTTGATGGTGATAAAGTTTGCGATCATGATCACATAACTGGTCGTTACAGAGGTGCCGCTCATAACAAATGTAACTTGTTATTAAAAATAAATCCTAAGACATATAAGTTACCAATCTTTTTTCACAATCTGAAGGGATATGATTCACACATTATCATGCAGGCTGTAGACGAGTCTTACAAAAAAATTAGTTGTATTGCTCAGACAACTGAAAAATACTTGACTTTTAGGTTAGATAAATTAGCATTTTATGACTCCATGCAACATTTGTCTTTAGGGTTGGCTAGTCTGGCAGAAGGACTGAGTGAGTATCCAATAACAAGTAAATATTTTGAGCCGGACTTGATTAAAAAAGGTGTTTATCCATATGAGTACATTGATCACTGGGTTGTGTTTGAAGAAACAAGACTACCACCAAAAGAGAAATTTTATTCTACACTAATTGGTAAAGGTATTTCTGACTCTGAATACCAACACGCACTTAATGCATGGGAAAAACTAGGGTGTAAAACTATTGGTGACTATCATGACCAATACTTAAAGGCTGATGTCTGTTTGCTAGCAGACGTATTTGAAAGTTACCGTGAAAAGGGTTTGTTACACTACAAGCTTGACCCTGCTTGTTACATAACTAGTCCTGGCATGACATGGGATGCATTTTTGAAATCCAGTAAGATATTTATAGACCTGTTGTCTGATCGTACGATGGGTGAAATGGTGGAACGTGGATTGAGGGGAGGTATTAGTCTAGCAGCAAACAATTATGGCAAGGCCAACAACAAATATCTTGACGACTTTGACCCGTCAAAGCCAATGTCATTTATTACATACTTGGATGCTAATAATTTGTATGGATTTGCAATGTGTGAATTGTTGCCATTAAAAAACTTTTGTTTGTATGATTTGTCACAGTATGGCATAAAAAAATTAACAAAATATATTATGGATCGAGGTCAAAATGATGAAAAGGGTTGGATCTTTGAAGTAGACTTGGAGTATCCACACCATTTACATGATTACCATAATGATTATCCATTAGCAGTTGAGAAACTAAGTTTAACGGGGAAAAAAGAAGACACCAAACTTGTACCAAATTTAAATGACAAATTCAATTACGTTTGTCACTATCGATTGTTACAGTTTTACATCAGACATGGTTTAGTACTAAAGAAAGTTCATAGAGGAATTCAATTTGATCAAAGTGCTTTTATGAAAGATTACATAATGAAAAACACAACATTGCGTGCAAGAGAAGGTAACACTGCATTTGACAAAGACTTCTTTAAGCTTATGAACAATGCCTGTTTTGGTAAGACAATGGAAAATCCTCATCACAGAAAAGATGTGAGACTAGTCACAACTGAATCAGGTGCAATTAAACTTACAGGCAAGCCTCAGTACACAGGGTATAAAGAATTTCATTCATCATTGTATGCTGTGTCACTCAAAAAAAAGATTGTTAAACTGGACAAGCCAGTATTTATTGGTATGGCAATTCTTGAGTTATCAAAACTGTTAATGCTTGAATTTTATTATGATTACTTTAAACCAAAATATCCTGACTGCCGTCTGCTATACACTGACACTGACTCTATGATCATAGACGTATGTACTGAAGACTTTTATGAAGACATGAAAACAGAGTTACACATGTATGACACATCTGATTACCCTAAAGACCATCCACTGTTCAACACACAAAACAAGAAAGTGCCTGGTAAGTTTAAAGATGAACTAAATGGTGTGCCTATAGTTGAGTACGTTGGACTGAGATCAAAAATGTATTCTATACTGCACCAGAAGGGAAGTCAGTCAAAAGCCAAAGGAATAAAAAAAACAGCAATAAAAAATAAAGACATACGTCATGAACATTACAAGCAAGTGTTAGATGGTGCATTAATGCCTGATTATCCAAACAAGACACTAAGATCAAACAAACATAATATTGAAATGATTCAAACATATAAAAAGTCTCTAGCAGTTGGAGACACAAAAAGAGTGTTTCACACTAAGGAAAAAGCTTATGCACCAGGTCATTACAGGCTCAAGTTATCTGAAGAAATAGCTGATAATCTGCTTGATAAACTAATTGATGAATTGAAATTGTTAAAAGTGGGTAACAGTATCTGTGGGAATAATCTGTAATTCTTCTCTGACAAATGCCCTCTTTGGTGCAGGCTCATACAGATAATATATTGTTGCATTAGCTGAAGGAACTATTTTTTTTATATTATGAACAGATGTAGACCAAATTGGATCAGTTGCCCTACGTCTAACGTCATTTTCAGCTTCACCTGGTTGATACAAATATCTCACCTGTTTTGTAAACAAGCTAGTGTCTGGAGGTGTTATTGCTTTTATTTCTGACGGTATTGTTTTCAATTTAATAGAATCAACAGGTTTAGGGTGACCCTCATTATTCATTGCTTTTATTACAGACGGTAATCTTTTAACCCACTCAGTGTTAC